>JAAWXA010000004.1:29626701-29662673 GCA_038090715.1 Florisuga fusca | reverse complement strand
GGGGGGGGGTATATGAGACTTCAGTATTACTCCTTTATGATATGCCAAATTAACTTGGAGGATCATTGTTAGTTAATAAAGGAGAACAAATGAAGTACTAAATGGATTCTGGGTAGGCTACAGAAAAAAACAGATTAAGATTCAATCAAGTTTTAATCTAAAACCTTGTTTCCTTTACTAACTGAGAACGAAGTGACATAACAAAATATTTCTGATTTAAAGAACAGGGTAAAAGGGCACATGGAGAGGAAATTCACAGTGTAACTAGACTGGTTTGACTTCTTTTTTTCCTCCAAAATCTGAAACAGGGAAAGAACCATGAAGGATTCATCACTTCAGTGCTCTACAACAATAATACAATGATGACTGTGATTTACAAATGCAATGTTTTCTATTTTCCAGACCAACAGTGTTTAGGAGGATGAAACTGAAGACAACTAGTACAAAACTAAGTAGCAAATGTTTTGTGGGGAATTGATAAGCATGGGAGCTTGTGTTTACAGGAGTCACAATTTTTTGAAAAAGATGGTTTAGATTGACTTAGGTCAACCCAGGTCAAACTGAAAAACTAGGAAACATTTTTGATGGCCACGTTAAGTATTTCAGCTTGAACAGAGAACTGAGCTACAACTCTTGCTTATCAATTCTGCATCGTTTAGGTACACACAAAAAACTCCTTGGTGGAAAACAACAACAAAAATTCAGCAGGTTAAGAAGAAAGGTTATTACAATAAATTTTATTATTTCGTTTAAAGCATACTCATACATTCAACTTATACTTAAATACAAAATGGAAAAAAATAATCTTTAAGTTTCCTGAGTAGTCATTAGGAAAAGCTTCCGTGTGATTCTGAACATACTAAAAAACCCAACTATTATTTTTCAACTTGGAAGCCAGTGGGAAAGTTCAAAATGTCTGAAAAAAGCTTCAACCCACAGCAAAAGCAAAATGCACAATAGCTCGTACGTTCATTAATACAGATGAGACCACTCATGAGGAAAGACTATACTGTAATCAGTAAATCACCAGCAATTCTTCAAGCTAATGAAGTATTAAAGCTATTAGCTTTATTTCTGCTAACAAGCAGGCAGTGACTAATATTAAATATTCTGCTGGTATGATACACATAAATAGAACAAATCTAGGAAGCTTCAAACCAAAGTGCAGATGCACTACCACTCTGCAGAACAATATTCTCCACTTCCATCAGTTTATAACTCCCCTAACACTGCCATTTTTCTTCATTTTTAACCCAATGAAGTCATAAGTGGAGAAGAGTAGAGCACAGCCCCTTTCAAATAAAACCAATTCAAGTCTTCCCATGGAGAATAANAAAATCCCAGAAAACATGCAAAAGGAAACAGCTTCAGACCTAGACTCATGTGCTTGCTGTTGACCATTTCTCATTTGTACTGTAAGGTAAAAGATGGGTTTTCAGTCATAAAGCAGAATGCTCCTGTGTAAAGCATGATAAAAAAGGTAAGATGGTCTTTTTCCTGAAGTGTTTGTAATCTCTGTTGGGTAGCCTGGTTCCAAACAGATGTAGTCATAGGGAGCAGATCGTAAAAAATCAATAATATTCTAACAAATGAAGAACAGTCACTAGGTGAAGACAGTTATTTAACATAGTAACAGATACCCAGAAATTATGTCCTAGGTTAAACTGTATTAAAAGCTAAGAAAATACACCATATGCAAGAACAATTCAATGGAAAACAGCTAAGGAAAGAATTAAAATAAAAGTCTCCTTCAAAGCATGGACCAGACTTCCTTAGAAGCAGACACTCCAAAAAGAAGTAGAAGCTGGTATTACTACAGAGCTAAAATTAATTTGTGTTACCAAAATTAACTTTGATATCAAGTTGTTATGATTCAGTATTCTGTTGACCTAGCTGCAACGATCTAATAGAAAAAAAAGGTAATTTAAATATTTTACACATCAAGAATTTTCTGAAAAAGCAACTGAGAGGTAAAGATCAAATCTATTAACGCAGAAAGTAAATAATTTCCAATAATCATGATCCTCACTTATAACTACCATAGGTTTTAGTTATCTTTCAAGTATTTCAAACTGAAAAACTAGGAAACATTTTTGATGGCCACGTTAAGTATTTCAGCTTGAACAGAGAACTGAGCTACAACTCTTGCTTATCAATTCTGCATTGTTTAGGTACATACAAAAAACTCCTTGGTGGAAAACAACAACAAAAATTCAGCAGGTTAAGAAGAAAGGTTATTACAATAAATTTTATTATTTCGTTTAAAGCATACTCATACGTTCAACTTAAACTTAAATACAAAATGGAAAAAAATCATCTTTAAGTTTCCTGAGTGGTCATTAGGAAAAGCTTCCGTGTGNGGGGGGGGGGGGGTATATGAGACTTCAGTATTACTCCTTTATGATATGCCAAATTAACTTGGAGGATCATTGTTAGTTAATAAAGGAGAACAAATGAAGTACTAAATGGATTCTGGGTAGGCTACAGAAAAAAACAGATTAAGATTCAATCAAGTTTTAATCTAAAACCTTGTTTCCTTTACTAACTGAGAACGAAGTGACATAACAAAATATTTCTGATTTAAAGAACAGGGTAAAAGGGCACATGGAGAGGAAATTCACAGTGTAACTAGACTGGTTTGACTTCTTTTTTTCCTCCAAAATCTGAAACAGGGAAAGAACCATGAAGGATTTATCACTTCAGTGCTCTACAACAATAATACAATGATGACTGTGATTTACAAATGCAATGTTTTCTATTTTCCAGACCAACAGTGTTTAGGAGGATGAAACTGAAGACAACTAGTACGAAACTAAGTAGCAAATGTTTCCTGGGTAATTGATAAGCATGGGAGCTTGTGTTTACAGGAGTCACAATTTTTTTTAAAAAGATGGTTTAGATTGACTTAGGTCAACCCAGGTCAATGTTTCTCTCAGAAAAGGGTGGCTTCATGTTCTCCTCTTCCTCAGCTGCATTCCCCAAGCCTGGCCACCTGCCAGCATTACCACATCTGTCACCATGACATCAGGAAGATTAGAGAACTGGGTTTTGAGACACCCCTTGCCTAGAGGCAGTTTGGGGATTATTTGTTTATTTTGCTCAGCTAGAATTTCACCAAAACACTTTGACAACTGATCTCTGCTAAACGCAAGAGGAAGGTTGGAGGACAGGCAGCTGAAAGACAAAACCAAATCCCTCAACTCTGCTCCAGCAAAGCTTCCAGAGGCAGCTACTGGCCTCTGTGTGGTAGTGCAGGAACCACCAGATGGAAACCCTGCCCCAAAGACTTATGTTTCTTCACAGACTGAAGAAAAATTATTTAACTTAATTCAAGCTTACCCAAGTTATAAAACATATGTAGCAAAAATGCGTGGTGCACAAGTAGCTGAATTTAAGGTCAGTTATGGAATTTATCACGGATTTCATTGTAAGAAGGAAATATTCCTGAAAGTTGTTTTCCAAAAAGAAAATTACACACAAAAAAAGTACACGGTGCACAAAGGGAAGGAGTCTGCCTACCACATATTTAGTACAGATTGAAAAAAAATCCCAGAAAACATGCAAAAGGAAACAGCTTCAGACCTAGACTCATGTGCTTGCTGTTGACCATTTCTCATTTGTACTGTAAGGTAAAAGATGGGTTTTCAGTCATAAAGCAGAATGCTCCTGTGTAAAGCATGATAAAAAAGGTAAGATGGTCTTTTTCCTGAAGTGTTTGTAATCTCTGTTGGGTAGCCTGGTTCCAAACAGATGTAGTCATAGGGAGCAGATCGTAAAAAATCAATAATATTCTAACAAATGAAGAACAGTCACTAGGTGAAGACAGTTATTTAACATAGTAACAGATACCCAGAAATTATGTCCTAGGTTAAACTGTATTAAAAGCTAAGAAAATACACCATATGCAAGAACAATTCAATGGAAAACAGCTAAGGAAAGAATTAAAATAAAAGTCTCCTTCAAAGCATGGACCAGACTTCCTTAGAAGCAGACACTCCAAAAAGAAGTAGAAGCTGGTATTACTACAGAGCTAAAATTAATTTGTGTTACCAAAATTAACTTTGATATCAAGTTGTTATGATTCAGTATTCTGTTGACCTAGCTGCAACGATCTAATAGAAAAAAAAGGTAATTTAAATATTTTACACATCAAGAATTTTCTGAAAAAGCAACTGAGAGGTAAAGATCAAATCTATTAACGCAGAAAGTAAATAATTTTCAAACTGAAAAACTAGGAAACATTTTTGATGGCCACGTTAAGTATTTCAGCTTGAACAGAGAACTGAGCTACAACTCTTGCTTATCAATTCTGCATTGTTTAGGTACATACAAAAAACTCCTTGGTGGAAAACAACAACAAAAATTCAGCAGGTTAAGAAGAAAGGTTATTACAATAAATTTTATTATTTCGTTTAAAGCATACTCATACGTTCAACTTAAACTTAAATACAAAATGGAAAAAAATCATCTTTAAGTTTCCTGAGTGGTCATTAGGAAAAGCTTCCGTGCGATTCTGAACATACTAAAAAACCCAACTATTATTTTTCAACTTGGAAGCCAGTGGGAAAGTTCAAAATGTCTGAAAAAAGCTTCAACCCACAGCAAAAGCAAAATGCACAATAGCTCGTACGTTCATTAATACAGATGAGACCACTCATGAGGAAAGACTATACTGTAATCAGTAAATCACCAGCAATTCTTCAAGCTAATGAAGTATTAAAGCTATTAGCTTTATTTCTGCTAACAAGCAGGCAGTGACTAATATTAAATATTCTGCTGGTATGATACACATAAATAGAACAAATCTAGGAAGCTTCAAACCAAAGTGCAGATGCACTACCACTCTGCAGAACAATATTCTCCACTTCCATCAGTTTATAACTCCCCTAACACTGCCATTTTTCTTCATTTTTAACCCAATGAAGTCATAAGTGGAGAAGAGTAGAGCACAGCCCCTTTCAAATAAAACCAATTCAAGTCTTCCCATGGAGAATAAATTTAAAAAAACCATCCAAAACACCCAGGTAATCGCATCAGATGCTTGCTTTGGGAAGTGAATGCCAGTGTATTCCTATCCCTGGGTACTGTAGTTGTTCTTCCTTTAGCTTGCTGTAACAAGGATGAATAAACTACAGACACATGTGATACTCCCTGCACTAATATCCCAGACAAGACTGGCAGGCAGGCAGATGATAGTAAGAGGGAAGCAGCAGCTTGCCCTGGAGGGGACAGAGTACATCCCCATCAGCAGCCCCCCAGCTTCCTGGGGCCAAGCAGGAAGGTCCTCAAGACTATCCTGTCCCATCCTGACAACTCACTCACCTCACCTGGCCTCCATGCAGCTTTGCAAGTACAGAAATCTCACAGACAGTCAAAGGGGTTCTTGAAAAAAATACACTACTGTTCCACTTGTTTTGGAAGAGGAGTCAGATGGAAGGCTGATAGTTGTTGTAAACTACCCAGCTCTCATTTTTCAGGGTTGCTGACGTGTCAAAGTTTGAAGAGTTTTAGGAGAAGCAAATTTAAAACAAAAACAAACAAAACCCCCCACAGCTGAACACAAAACGTCTTCTGTTACACAGTAGTTTTTAGCATCAATCACACACAAAAGGGGAAGGAACCCAAAGGGACTTTCTGGTTGCATGATAAAGATGCCTGAGCTTCTGGGTAAGGGACTGCAAGTGTTGAAACATGCTTGACCTTCAAATGTCACCGTGTTCATCTTGCATAGATTTTGGATGTGTACACAACCATGAAGCGGTGTAACTCTTCCCCTAGGGACACACTCTGAGCACAGCAACCCATCCAGTGGGAGGATGGCTGGTGTCATACCAGCACAGCTCCACAGACACAGCCCTGCAGCCCCTGAATCCCAGTTTGCACTTCACAGGAACACTGGTGGGTAGGAGCCCGGCTGACATGAGGTCACACTTATGCTTCACCCTGAGGCTGTCAGCAATGAGGTCTGATGAATTAATGTGTGCTGGACTTGAGCTACTTCCAGCACTTTGAACACAGCCCTGTAATGCTGCCATGCCTCCCCTTGCCAGTTATGGACAATTTATCCTTTGAGGGCAGATCAAGGTGGTGTACTGCCACATCACAAGTACCAGTGGCATCAGTCCTCTGCCTGAAGGGCAGCCTGACCTAAATGAGAAATACTTCACTGAAAATTAACCAAGTTCTTTCCTGCTCTTATGGAGGGTCATTTTGCAAACACTTTTCCAAGGTTACAGATGAGCTCTTTGACACGAACTTTTCCCAAAAGCCAGGCTATTGACTAAGGATGACAATGTAAGGGCATATTTAGGAGGAGACCTGAGAGGAGACCTTATCACTCGCTTCAACAGCCTCAGAGTAGGTTGGAGCGAGGAGGCAGACAGCCTCTTCTCCCTGGTGGTGTGAGACAGGACCAGAGGAAATGGATGCAACCTACACCAGGGCAGGTGTAGGCTGGATCCTGGCAAACATGTTTTCACTGAAAGGGTTGTAAAACATTGGAATAGTCTGCCCAGGGTAGTGGTGGAGTCACCTTCTCTGGAGGTATTTAAACGGAGTGCAGACCTGGTCCTTTGGGACATGGTTTAGTGGTGAGCTTACAGTGTTGGTCAAAGGCTGAACTGGATGGTCTTGAAGGTCTCTTCCAACCTAAAACATTCTGGTATTCTGTGACTTAGGAACAAATGTCTCAACCCTCTTAATGTAAGGACAAAATGCCTTTCAAAGAAAAGCTCTTAAGTCATTAAATACAGCTTTTTTTTCCTATCTGAAATAAAAGGCAAATATGGAGATTAATTCATCCCAGCACTCTGACAACAAAAAACAAGTACATATACTGTTGGTCAGAGTACATATTTTTCAACTTGTTGCTATGCTTAACAAATTAAGAACCATTTTATTGTGCTATTTAAAAAACAAACACATTTTTCATTAAGAAGAATTCTGATGTCTTAGTGGAAGTATCGTGCCATTAAGTACAAACAGATCTAGAAACCAAGGTAGAACTGAAATTCAAAGCAATACAGCTTAAATACAAAGCCACCTCTAAACTGCATGAGCACAATAATACTTTTGAAAGTAATGAAAAAACAACATGAGCATGACATACAACTCATTGTACACAATAATAGCTTTTGTCCAGAGGATGCTTATACCCTGGAAGCATTGCTAATTTATGTTTCATGCACTGAGAGGTGCTTCAGCTGTTCACAAACCCAAGGAGACTCTAGAAGCCAAACAAGGCACACTCAAGGACAAACACCAAAGCACCATTCCGTGTTTCCAAAGAATTCACCCATTTGCTTCTGCAAAAAGTTAACAGTCAAGTGCAACCTCTACCTTGCTTAGCACTTCCTGCACTCACAAAACAAAGGATTGTGCAGCCTCTCTCAAGAAACAGGTATTTAAAAAACATGTCACAAGCCCAACCTGCTCTCTTGGAAGACTTTGGAAATGAAATTTCAACAGCATCCCAACATTCTGCCCACTACTGTGGTTTTTTCCCCTTTGGATTTCAGAACTTGAAGTGGGTTTATTCTGTGTTTCCCTGTTTTATTCAGTTGCAATGTTGGGCTTGATGCATAGGAAGAACAATGCCAGCTCTTAAAAAATGAGATGCCAATGCTCTTCAGTCCTGCCTACAAGGATTTCAAATACAGACTAATGAAACCTTCAGATCATCCAGTGTTATAAGCAACATACAGGATAGAAGAATTGGATGGGAAAAAAATATCTTAAATCCTTAAGGCTGTGGGTTTTGCTTGTTTTAAAACAAGAATTAAATGCAGCTGTAAGGAAACATACCATCACAGTTCTGCACTTTTCACTGCAAAAGGGATTCAAAACATTCAAAACATTTGGCAAATTCAACCAAAGGAGGAAATGAATGACCATTCTGTTCTACAACACTAAGTCATCTTCACTTTAGCTGAGCTTTAAGTAGAAGTTGTCACAGCAGTTATATCATCTGACAGTGATAGCATAGTCAACACCAATGAAGCAAGTAACAGGAACAACTCCCAACCTCTGCCAGTAGCAGTCATAATAAAAAATGCTTTAATAAACCAAATCTTATTGCAATTTGTTGAAAAATAAAATACAAAAGTACAAGCTAAGTTCAGCTAATTATACACTTCTTTACCTTGATGAAGTACTGATGGGTGTGCACAAACACCTTACCACCCAGAACACACAGTTTTCCTATGACAGGAAGGTATTTATTTTTTGCCTCTCAAATCCTACCTTGCCTTTGTGCTACAACAGACTAATCACACTGCTCCCAGGAAGGATTACGGGGTCTCTATCTGTTTGGCTAACTAGAAAAAATTAGATGTGGAATGAGATGACAGGAGACACATGGCAGAGCTGATAAGGAGCTGAAAAGCAAACACCAGTAAGATTGGCTTGGTTAGCCCATGCTGAGAGGAAGCAGAAGAGCAGTTGCTGAGATGAGGAGATGGATGTCAAGCTAGAAAGAGGATTACTCAGAAGAAAAGGAGAGGTGAAAAAACCCCATTCCCTGGGGGCAAGGAGGCTTTAGTTGAATTCTGACTGACAATAGTGCCAAGTGAGCCAAAGAAAGGAGCAAGGATGGAAAAGCTGGAATGAGAGTGACTAGGTAAGAAGAACAGGACAGGGGACAGCATCCCTCAGAGACACAGAAGAACAGGAGAGCAGCAGGTTAGAAGAGATGGGGATTAGATGACTAATAGCAAGTACACTTTGATACAGGAAAGGACCCCACTTAATCATGAGAATGCCTATCTCAGTCCAGAAAAAACTTTTAGCTCAAATGGTCAACAGCAGGTACATACACCACCACACCAAAAAAGGGTGCATGGTGTAGGAAAGCACGAGGCAATTACTTCCAAGGCAGTGTCCCAACACCACCTCCACAGATACAAGACTAAAGTCTCCAACATCTGAGGAGTTATCCTGTAGTAAACTGTCCAGTGGGCTTTGAAGCTTTGTAGGCTCTCAGAATACACAAAGCTCTGTGGCAGAAAGATGAGCTCATACACACACTGTGCAACAGAACATCATACAACTATGCAATGACTTCTTGTTTACTTGGAGCCTGAAGCCTGCAAGTCCCATTTGATAAACAGAGGTCTCATGCTGTAAGACAGGGTGAATGACCATTCCTCACCCATCTTCTCCAAGATACTCATGACTTTGCACAGCACTGTCATTCTGTTCAAGCATCTCCTTCCTATGCTGCTATATATTTCTTATGACCATGAATAGAACTGCACACAGCCTTCATAAAGTATAGCAAAGTCCATAACTGACACAGTGGTAGAATTATGTTCCACATCTTGTTCCCCATCTCCTTCCTAATAACACCTAACACTGCTTTTGGGCACTAATTAATCAATGCTTTCACACAGCTATTAATACCCAGGGTCTCAGTCCTGGCAAGTTAGAGGCTACTCACAGTATCACCGTATACACCAAGGTAAGATTAATTTATTTTGTGCTTCTCCCATGTACACTGCCTTTACTACATCAATTTTCTCCTGCCATTTTAACTCCAGTCAATCAATATCAAATTCTTCACAGTTTGCCTTTATTAATTCTACCTTGAATAATTCAATGTAATCACCAAATGGGTCACCTCACAATTCACCCACTTTTACAAATCATAAATATTTTCAATGTTGTTGGCACAACAACTGATCCCTTGAAATTTTACTGGTAACCTTTCTCCACCTTGAGAATCGACCATTAATTCCTGTCTTTTTTATCCTTTTTTTATTCAGCCACATAAGAGTTTTCTTTTCTATTCCACGGTAAATTAATTTCTTTAATAGCTTCTGGTAATGGACCTTGTTAAATTTCCTTTGACAAACCAAAGGAGACATACTATCCATTTGTTAAGCTACTCCTTTAAAAAACGCAGAACCTCTTCTTCAGTATCATGCTCACTGACAAGTCCAATATTTCTAGACATCCAGCCCTTCAAAAAAGCACCACCAGCCCCCAAAACAGGCTTACAGAAAAGTTTCAAGAACTTACGTAGCATCTTTTAGACATATCCACTGATAGCCATCAATGACTCTTTCTTTGCAGTTAACAACTGCATCAAACCTGTAGGTAAACCTCCCCCCTACGACACGAATGCATTAAGCATGAGGTCTTTACCACTGCTTTCAGTTAGGTGATAGAAATCTGTGGGAAGACATTCCATATGCAAACGGATTTAATGACATGTGGTAAGATGTACACTTCCTTTCTCCCCCTCTCCCCATCTTTCCTTCCTGAAAGGCTAAGCAAACAACATACTTTAATTAGCAGAATTCTCCCACTGCAAAATTAAGTACTGTATGTTGTAGGAAACACCCAAACAAAGGATGAATCAGATCCGTGGCACTAGGAAGATGCTGAGACGGAAAGTGCCAGGTTTGTCTGTTCAAAAGCTGGATGTGTACAATGGACAAACCATGAAACTTATGCAGTGACGCCACGCATTACTCAAAGGTTGTGTGTGTGAATGCACACATCTATCAAAGCCAAATATACACATATGCTTCATAAAGTATCCTTGTGTGCAAGCCTACATACCCACACATCCATGCTGTTTTCCATGCTGTTTCAAGTGCTTTACAAGTTGGAACCTGACAACCAACAGAATTTTTTTTATCTGTTGGAGATATCTGTTGGAGAAGATTCTCCAGTCTTTCTCCAGCCCTCCAACTACAAACTAGGGATGACACTCCTCACCCCATCACCTTTATGAAACTAAGTCTGTGCCTCCAAAGTGCTCACGTAAGGCTAAGAGAAAATTTTGTGAGGAATACAAGTTATGTCTTCAGAAAGGATTAGAATGACACACAGTAACTAAGGCTGTGGGAGACACTGAGGCAGGAGGTCTGAAGAGCACACAGAACAGCTCTATCAGGTGCACAGAGGGTACAGGGAGGGCAGAGGAAGCCCTTCCACAATAGCAGCCTCCATGATACTCCTTCCACAGGGAAAGTAGACCTATGGTGAGGAAGCCACCTTCACATACTCCTTTCCTAATTTCTGAGTTCTTTTCTGCCTTACTAATACTTTATCAGCAACACCTTTTGTGTTTAACTCATTTTATATAAAGCACTGCGGAAAAAGCAGGAACGTGCTGGTTTTAATCCCTGACATATTCAGATAGCCTGGAGAGAATTACAAGAGAAGAAAATTTAGTCCAGCTAGCACTGGTCATTAAAGCAGAAAACTAATTCATCTTTTCAAGTTCCTAAATATAAAAAAAAAATAAAAAAAAATCAGAAAGTATTTACTAAAATTTGTACTGCTGTCTTTAACAGATAGCTATGAAGAAGACTAATCAGTGACTGCTTCCTGTGAGCTGCTCCTGAAGGGTATACACAGCACTTTATTATTATTATTATTTATTATTTCTATTTTGTCCATTGTAAAGAAAACCGCCACGTTTTCAACATTTAGATATAAGGAATTCCTTTACTGGTTTAGGAGTAGACCTGCAAAATTTTTATGTTACAGATCTCAAAAAGTTTTTGTGTTGTGACCTCTTA
Organism: Florisuga fusca; assembly: GCA_038090715.1. NCBI lineage: Eukaryota > Metazoa > Chordata > Aves > Apodiformes > Trochilidae > Florisuga > Florisuga fusca. The sequence continues at coordinate 29,651,142 of JAAWXA010000004.1, read as the reverse complement.
CACAAACCCTTTTCTTACTAAAACCTTAGTCCAGTCACCAAGCAAGTAAAATGTATGTACACTCTAAAAATGCACAGAAACACACCAATTCATATTTATTTCTTCTTAAAATACAAAAGTAAGATGTTTTATATTAATTCTCAGTCACAGATAAAGGCACATCCTGGTCACTACCCAAATGCTAATTTTGCTTTATCTCTTCAAAGTTTCCACACCTTCAGCTAGGATTTGGCTAAACCAACAGCTGAACTGATGTTTGGCTCAAGTGAGGAGATGGAAGCCTCCAGAAAGAGATCCGTGACTGCCTAAGGGAGTTTTCATGCTACTGGTGGGCTACCTCATTCAGTATTACTCTGCCCACTTGCCACCTCTTCCTCCAGCTGATGATATTTTATCTCCTGAAATATGTCAAAGGCCAATTCAATGATTTATGCGATCCTACTCTGCAAAGAAAATACTCGGAAAAAAACACAGTTATAAACCACAAGGCAATACCGCTGCTCAGAATTATGAAAGAAAGATAAGCTCATTATTGTTTGGATGAATGATCAGTAATCCAACTGATGCTTAACAGCCACTTTTTTTCCTCTGTTCTGGAAGCCGACCATAAAATTTGACCCAACAGAGTTCAGGTGTAAAACAAAACCATTTTGATTCACTGAAGCATGTTAAGGACTGCTCTTGATCTCTCTGCTGTACAGAAGCACATTTAAGAACACAGGTGATGAACTGAGGCCCTGGAGTCTTGCTGCAGTTACCTCAGCCACAAGGGCACAGGGAGGAGGAGGAAACTGACCACCGGCACGACACAACAGAGCTGCCAGTGTGCAGCCAAATGAGGTTTTGGACCTGGGCAGGGATCTGTCTGAGAGCACCTGCCAAAGCTTTGCTGCAGTGGAAGGAAGCCAGTGTGTTAGGACACCTTGTTATCCCTGCAGTGCTTGCAGTTCCACAAAAAATGTGCCTAGCCCTGTGCAGGCAGGGCTTCCTCATCCTCCTGCCAGCACTAAACCAAAAATACCACTAGTAGGCAGGAATACTGTCTGTGAGGGGGCAAAGAAAAGAGAGGAAATATTTTTCCCAATGAGCAGTTGTGCCTTTTATTGCACCTACGATTTCTCTACCAGTGGCCTCCTCACTAAGCAATTCAGATTGTCAGTATTTTTGGAGATCCTCTCCTTCCTGTCAGATAGCACTGTCAGAAAAAAACCTAGATGTGGTGTACTCATGTGGGCTGAAACTAAGTACATTTTTTTTATTTTAAGAAAAGAGGGTGGTGTGAGGCTTGTCTGCAACACTCACACGGCTGAGCCGAGACTGAGGCGAACTGGAGGTGGATTGCTAAGCTAGCAGGGACAGGAAAACTCCAAGACAATTATTTAATGTCATTATGTTGATTATGCACTGCATGGAAAAGCCTGTGGAATGTGCTGCCAAAGTACCTGGAAGAGAAGCTTTGCCAGTCAGATACAGATGCACTGGAAAGTGAGATGAGAGGAGAGGGGAAAATAAATAAATAAATAAATTAAGTGCTGCCATGTAGCAAAAGTAAATAGGCACTTCACATGATTGTGTGTAAAAAATTCCGCACTAAAAAACTGCAAGTTAACTACCAGATGAACCACAAGAACTGTCAATTATATATATATATGTAAATGATTCACTCCGAGCATAACCTTGGTGATTTCTGTGGTATAACTGGCTAGGCATGTGTATCAAAACTTGAGTACGCCTCTTCTTCTGACACCAGCAAGTGGGTAACTTTACAAGATGTTAGAATAATAAAGCATGACAAGTTAATAAATACTTTCAAAGATGCTTATGTTAAAGCCAGAAAGAGAAGCCAGATTTTTTGCTGCATAACCAAACAGAAAAAACGTACTTGTCATATAACCTAATCCACTTATTTATGAACAAACAATTGCAAGTAATCACGTTTTGATTGACAGAGGCTAAATACATAATGATATTCCAATACGTTTGGGTCCTTGAAACGCTGTCTGAATACAGTCTTTAGCAGCATACATTAACAGGATAATGAAACAGAATCACACGTGAGTATGCAAGCAAGCACTTTACACAGCACAATTAATCAATGCCCTGGTAATTACCCCACCTTGCAGTTGTTTATCTGCCATGCCCACAGGTCGATCCATGAACATCTGCATAATTTAGTTTCTCCTCTCTCCAGGGCTATGATGCACAACCAGCAGCTAGGCTGGAGTGTATTTCACCAACAGTAATTAAATGTTATCTACTTAGCAAACTATAGCCATGCATTTACCCAAGGTATTCAAAGAATCACGGAGCTGGAACAAGGATGCCTGCTCCCACTGCCAGTTGAGAACACAGGAGTGAATTACCTTATTTTACAGCCCACATTGCACAAATCCACCAGCTGCTTTTTCCTCAGGCAAGAAGTGGAGAAAGCAAAGAGGAAACGAGAACCAATTACTGCCCACACTGCCCCAACATGGGCAGAAATCCTTCCCCTCCTGCTGCAGCCGCTGGCAGATCTCCCTCCAACCTTAACAAGGCCGGGTTTGTGGCCAGGATATTTTTAAGAACGTTTTCCAGAAAACATACTCAAAATCGTGGACTTCTCGACGCTGCCTGCTGAAACCCTGGAGCTGTGCCCCACAGCAAGATTGCTGTCACCATTTTAGAGGGCTCAGTCTCACAGGAACCTGCTTTTTCTGTGCTGCAGGTAGGTATGTGAGCACGCACACCCAGCACCATGCCAAGGAAGCACACAGACTTCACCCCTTCACCAGCACACCACATGGCTCATCTTTGCCTGAGCACCAAAACACATTTGCTCCTATGTCAAGGAGCACGCTCCTCACTCAAATAGTGCAATTTAGCCCTTTCAGCTTTGTATTAATTAAAAAAAAGCCCTCAAGTTCCAGATTTTTTTCCCCCTTGAAGATAGCAGTCAAACATCAGGATTCAAGAGACAAATATTCACCTAGATTTCTCTTTCTGTTATAAGGTGGGTAACAGAGTTTCAAGCCATAACAGGCACACACTGGGCCTTGTCATTGACTAAAAAGAGAAAGATAAAAGTAGTCTTAAGGCAAAAGCCTCCGTTGTGTTCAGAAAGGTAACAAAAATTTACTCAACAATTTTCATTTCACAAGAAGCTTCCCTACCTCAGTGAACTGACACTGTGCAGTAATCCCCCATGTCCCTGGAAGTGTGCAAGAAATACATTTTTACATCAGATTTATTTCATGAGAACACTTTTTTAAAGTTTGGTTTAAAAACATTGTGAATCCCTGAACACAAACTCAAAATAATACCTTAAAATTAAATTAGATTTTTTTTTCCATTTGGATTCAATTAGAACTTCTTCATGGCACATATTTAAGTGGTCGCTGCTGACACACATGGCTGACTCAAATAAGGGGCTTTCATTTCGCCATATTTACAAGTATTACTTTCATGCTTTAGTTGCTGCCACTTAAGGAAAGAAAATAAAAAGCTGTGTAATCCAGTAAATCTGCTCAATATTACTCAAGTATATTGCTACAAATAGCTGCAGTAACTACCAGTAAGTCCTGGAGCAATATGCTCTCTAATGGTCTCAGAAAGCCTTGACTGAAGACCAGGATGCAAATGGATTGTGAAGATGCTCTGGCCTGAAAGTAGAAACATTTCTGTCACTTGCCATTTCTCACCTCTGTGAAAAATAAATAAGATGGAAGAAACTGTAAGCTGCCTCCATGTACTGAAAGTGATTCTCACAGCAAAGTAAAATTTCTAAGACTCAACCCTGCTAGATCAGCTGCTCACAGCCAAACTTCTTTTTGGCAAACCAATTCTTACCAGAGTCAATGGATTTAATGGTGGTCAACATCAAGAGTCTACTTGAACTAAAATTACTGCCAGTTCCTGACTTCGGAAATTGCCCACTAGCAGCTACCACAAGGATAGGAGGCACACACAGAGCTTACAGGCAAGATACAACCCATGAAATAATTTTTTTTAGCACTGAAGCAGTAGTAGTAGGAGATCAAAAAGTTCTGTAACAATTAAGATTTAGGAAAAAGTATTCCAAGACAGACATAGTACTGCTTATATTGATAATTAATAAAATCATTAGCCCCATATTGAGCTGTTTATGCAGACTACAGGATTAGTTACCAAAAAAACCCCAAACCCAAACATTATATTGTATAAAATTATTAAAGAAAATAATCTGTCACCACAGCTATGAAACTCTGCTGGAAGGAATTCAATCTACCTCTAATCTACCCCCCTGACCTACAAGGAACCAAGAGTATTCAAGGTATTTGAACACAACGTTTAGACTACAGACAAAAATCAGATGCAGAAATTAAACAGGTAACTGTCCAACGGGAAATGAACAATCTTTGTTTAAAACCCCAAACCACACTTTTTTCCTTTAAGACTTCGTATCATTTCAGAGGGTCTGTTTGTCTTACGACCCGTTGGCTCCTTATCTCATCAGTGCTGAACCTGGAGAGGACAATGCAGGCTACCACCAACAGAGGAAGGCCAAGCTGCCGGGCACTAAGAAAGCCCAACTTCACAGGATGTGCTGGACTTTCAGCCTCACGAGTGGGAAAATGACTCCCTGCTCCAGCCTCCTTCTCTAGTGCACTCTCAATACATCACACAAGGAAGTCCAGCTTTAACCACACACATCAAGTAGAAGGCTGGTTGATGGGGAAATCACAGAGTATCTTCACATTCAAATTTTTCAAATTACAAGGAAATCAGATGAAAAATAACATATGGGGGATTTTAAAATATAAAATAGGAGCTAAGGGCAAAGTATTAATAGGCACAAGGTGCTTAAACGTCTTGTAAAATTTTTGCCTCCAGCAAGCAAAGCCTATCTGGCTACCTAGGACAGCAGACATTCAATTCTTGATCATTCTTCATTCAACATGGCAAGTCATGAAAGACACCTTACAAGTCCAAGCCTAGTTCCTGACACCTGCAGGGAACTGCATATAATTCTGTTCATAAATTTATGAACTTCCTTCTAAATTACTAGACATCTTATTCCCTTTACCAGAAAACTGTTGGAGCTCTTCACTCTTGAAGAAACTTCCTCATAATTTCCAGTTCAAATTTATTCATAGCCAATTTATATTCATTTGCTCTTGTGATGACATTGCCTTTTATCTTAAATTAGGCTCTAAGTTCTCCAGGGCACTGACCAAATCTACATAAGTATAGACAGTCCTGAGCTTAATAGTTCCCTGATCATAATTCAGAGTTTTGCTTGTGATGACAATATAATAAATATTAAAAAATAGTTTTTATAATTCCAGTAGTCTGATCTTCTTTCATCACCTCTCTAATTAGTGCACGTGCACTCACATGGAATTTGATCAAGTATATCATGATGAAAATGAGAGGTAGGTTCTGCCCCACCTCTAAGAAGTTACTTACCTGGCTCTACAAGTGTATCAGCACTACAAGATGATGTTTTTATCTTGACTATGGAAAATGTAAGAAAACTAGGCAACAAATGGGTAGAATAGCACATCCCTTTTAGCATTAAAGCTTTTGGTGCAAGCGACCAATTCAATTCATACATATAAATCTGAAAAAACACACAAAGCACCAGGTTCCTTCCCACAGTCAGGATTTGTATTACTAGAAGTAGGTTCTTCCCCCCATCAAAAGTCTTGAATTTGGATTCCCCTTGAACGCTTTTGCTCAGAAAAAAAGTTGTCATTCTTACCTGCAGCAGCACCAGCAACAACATACTGCAGGTTTAGAAATGCCTATTTCATATCCATAAAAGCAAGCTATAAAAGCTTTACTGAACAATAAAATTTCCCTGATACTACTTGGTACAGATTTTGCACATCTGCTGTTTTGGCACCCTTGCCCACAGAGGTAGCATGCTTGTTAGTTACTCTGCAGTCCCATTTTTAAGTTGACACACTCACTGCCTGGGAATCAGGCAGAGAGTGCCATGAGTTTTACCTGTTCTAGACAAATTAACAAAAATTCTAGAAAGACCTAGATTCTAGAAAGATCTAGAAAGATACATTTTCTCAATGTCTAATTATTTATTTCCCAGAATAACTGGCTTGAGTTGCTTTCCATATATTTTCACTGAAGAAGAAAAAAAAAAAAAAAGCAAGTTCCAACTCTGAACTCCAGCATTTAAACTCAGCAGCCACTTTGTCACAATTCAAATGGCAGTGTTAAAACAATGTATTTAAATAGCTCATGGAATAATCTCAAGAAAATGTTGGGCCTAGAATGTTAATGAAAACAACAAATTGATATGATTCTGTTTTCTCAATGCTGACAGAAATAAAGGTTAGAAAAAAATTGAAGGAGCCCCTTTTAAATTGGTGAATTAATTCAAAGCACCCAGGACAAAGGAGAGAATAGAATGCAGCTGCTAGAAAAAAAAGTTGCAGAAAGAAACACGGAATGTATAAACTTTTACTTGCTTTCAATAAAAACAGATTCCTATTGTCTTTCCCACTAAGAGAGCAATCATAAGATATATATATATATATAAAAAAAAAAAGGGGGATTAATGCATTTATTTTGGGAAAAGATGAACAGCTCATAAGCAAAAAAAAAAACCAAACCACAAAACCAAGCCTGTAAACTGGGTGCATACATGCATGTCTTTTGGGGAGGAAAAAAGGAGAGAGGCTAGATAATGACAGAAATTAGGGGAGTAAACCGAAGCCTGGTTTGCAATCACTCATGAAAACATTACAGGGAACAGCAGAAGTATTCTCTCTCTAGTTATGGCAGTTCCAAAGGACTGGACAATTGGATGAAACCCACCTCAGAGAATAGGACAATACAGAGACATAGAAGTAATTTATGTAGATCTTTTCTTATCTTTTTCATGAAGAGACTGGAAAACTGAAGAGCAAGGTAAAACAGGATGAAATTCACTCACCCAAACACCTGTAGGGAACCACAATATGCGGGTGACCATTGCACTGCTTCCACCCCCTCTTGCACCAGTTCTGGATCGTAACTGGCTGGTTGGCTTCGACAACATTGGTGATTTGTAACTCGGGGTAGACCTGGCATTAGAAGTATAAAAAAATGAGAAATGTTATCACAAGTATGCACTCTGGGTCACACAATACTGTTACATGTTTGTAACACGGATATCACTCATTTTCCTATCTTCTCTCTCTTCTGCTACGTAATACATTTACGGTATAAGGATATGCACTTACCTGGAAAGCTGGTGTGTTTGTTCATCAGTAAAAATGTGTAGCTGCCAGGTAAGAATATGATGGTGGTAACAGCTGGCTGTGAAAATATAACTTGGCTACTTGCTTAAGCTAAAGATCAGCTGAACAGGTGTTTCATAGTTGACTAAAACACCCCTTCCTCCATCTCTATCCTTGCAAAACTTCATATATTCAGCCTAATTTCCACATATCTAAAATTTATAGCATGTCCTCATGTTTACCTCAATAATTTTAATATCACAATTCTCTCCCACTGAAGTCTACAAAGTATTAAGTCTGTTGAATCAGTTACTCATATTTAGGTTTACATCATCAATATAAACCTATTTCCAACTTTCCAAAATTGCTGAGATTAAAATTGTGTTCAGTTCTGGGCCCCTCACTACAAAGAAGACACTGAGGTGCTGGAGTGAGTTCAGAGAAGGGCAACAGAACTGGTGAAGGGTCTGAAGAACAAGACCTGTGAGGAGAGGCTGAAGGAACTGGGAATGTTTAGTTTGGAGAAGAGAAGGCTGAGAGGAGACCTTATTGCTCTCTACAGTTACCTGAAAGGAGGTTGTAGGGAAGTGGGTGCTGGCCCCTTCTCTCAAGTGAACAATTATAGGACCAGAGGAAATGGCCTCAAGTTGCATTGAGGCAAGGTTTAGACTATATTAGAAGAAGAATTTCTTTACCAAGAGTGTAGTGGTGGAATCACCACCCCTGGAAATATTTATAACTTTGTAGATGAGGCAGGACACGCTATAGTGAGTAATACAAATATTGATAAATAAATATTTTATTTGGGGAGAGGGAGATGTTGACAGTTGGAAGCAGTAGTCTTAAAGGTCTTTTTCAACTGTGATAATTCTGTGAAAACCCTTCTGGCTCTTAATATTGCAATAGATTTATATACCCACAACCAAGCCAGCACACCACAAGCATGCCACCAGCAAACTGTATAACTAATTTACTGGCAAACCACAACTTCAACCAAGCTGCGTATTTGGCTTTTTATCTCCCTCAGACTATCCCACCCATTTTTAGATTTTACAGTCAGCAATGGCCTCTTTCACCAAGGATGGTTCTTAGCTGCTGATCTTTCTTGCAAACTGCCCTCTCAGTCACCTCCTCCATGTGTGTTTCAGTTCATTGGGAGCACACTGCCTTGCACGATGCTACACTTCAAGCTATGGAGGGATTTCAGAGCAGGCAAACCACATTCTTTATGGATAAAACTTGCAGGGAATATGTGCTCCTGGAGCATACCTAAGAGGCAGCTGGTCTACACCACCAGGCTTGAGCTAACCAAAGCAAAGCCTGCAACACACACCCAGCATGGGCACTCAGCCCTGCTGCTGCACTCCCAATTTTCACCCTCATCACAGCAGTTGCTGGAACAGCCTATGGGTCCCACTTCTCATTTTTCAAATTGGCAATCTATCAGCCCTAACATCAAACGCAGAAAGCACTGGTTTTCCTTTGCCTTTCCTCAAGCAATCCTTACCAACTTCCACATCAGACGTGAGGATTTTGGTGGACTGAAAACTACAGTCTACTCATACCTATCAGTGGAAAGGAAAAACAGAAATAGGAACAAGCCTAAGAAAAAATAAGTAATTGGCAATGGTTCAGAAAAGGAACATAATCCAAACAAGAGAGAGATGAGCTGAGATTGAGTGAATTCTGTGTCTGAAAGAGATGCTTGGAAAATGACAGTAAGAACCTCCACATCTCTCCCTCGAGGAAGAGGATTCATCTCAGTCATGCATTCCCCTCAAGCACACAGCACCCCAGCAAGCCAGTGCCTCCTGGCACTCCCCAGGCTGAAAGATTAAAATGTAACTGTGGTAAAATGAAGCAAGCAGGACGCTTAGCTGCAGCTCCAGTACAAGTTGCAAACTTTAAAAGACACTAATGAACAACAGTATGGGCCTTGGTCAGATTTGAGATCAATAGTCTCTGAATGAATGTGGCCTGGTTGTGATGGACGAGTCCTCAGGCCTCATTAGCACTCCAGAGGGAGTAAGGCCAGTGTAAGCCCCCAGATCCTCTGACAGCATTCCAAAAGGACTGCAGGAGAGGATGGAGACAGTGGTAAGGGTCTACATATGGCCTAGGGCCATAGGGAAAGGAGGACTGGGGAGCTGCTCCAGTTGTTCAATCTGATATGTCTCAGCCATGCTGACTAAGCCAAACAGGGCTATAAAACAAGGGGCTGCATCCGTGCACTGGGGGAGCTTCATGGACACAAACACTGCCTCATTGGCTGTCCCAGTGCTGGATCCAGGACCAGTGATTTTCTGCTCCCTCTCTCACTTTCTCTCTTTCCTAAAATCATTAAGAAACCACATTTTTTTCCCAGCTTGAACACACACATATTGTGACTTCTGTCATCTATTTAGATTTAGATCAGCCTTTATGCTTGCACAGCCTGAACATATATAATAATTGAGGCATCGGCTTTTATTCCTTCCATAGTTCTAATTAAATCTTATATTCAAATACAGACCTTGAGGTCATTTCACCTTAATTCGACCAAGGGGTATCAGATGGTCAAGTTTTCCCTACAGTTTGGTTACCCTCTCTGGGAAACCCAGGCCTGGGAGGAGGATTGGATCCAGCTGAACCTAGGCTCTTCTCTGAGGAGACTAGAAAGCAAGGGGGTCCAGTCCAAATCTCCCTGGGCTGTCATCTGGGTCGTGTCACTGAGACGAGGATTTGGATCTAGCTGCACTCAGGCTCCTCTCTGAGAAGGAGACTGGAAAGCAAGGGGACAGTTCAAATTCCTGTGTTTCCTGATCCAGGACATGACACTGGTCCACAGCCATGGTCATAATACAAAGTAAACAAAGCGGGATTGGCAATACCTGGGAAGAACTTCTTACTTTCATTAACAGACAGTAAGGAGTTAGTATAAATGTAAAATTTAACTATCATAACAGCTTAATGCACAAAACAATACCAAGTACAGTAACAATGCCAAGAAAAGGACTAGACAGAAACACTACTTAAACAATGCACTTTATGCTAAAGAGACTGAACAGCAACCTCGCTTTCTATTACAAAGCAGCATTTTTTAATCAGATGCATCTTGATTTACGTAAGCACATCACAGAAGACATCTGATACATTTTTGCCACCTTCAACAGCACCCTCAGCTAACTACTAACTAATGGTTGCAGTGTGTGCAGAGGCTTCAGATGCAGCCTTCTGTGTTGACCCAGCAAATGAAATGCAGTTTACTTCCAAAAAGCCCACAGAGTAGAATTGAAAATTTAAGAGTTTCCTCTACACAGAAGATTGTAGCTGTGCTTTGCTCTTTTTGTCAGCAGGTGACCAGGACTCATGGTCATCCAAATTACAAATATACCACCATTTTTTCACTACTCACAGAAAGCAGATACAGAGGCACTTGCTGCTCTCCCCTTGCTCCACCAGTGCTTCAAATACTGAACTCTGAACTGAAACAGCAAGGTTGCAAATTCAAGGATATCTCCCTTTCTTCTTCAATCTCTTTATCTTTCACCTTAGATCTGCCTCTAGTTCCACCAAACAGCCCTGCACATGTTCGTGCTCTTGGCTCATCACATCACTGCCAAAATGGATTAGGATGTCACTGGGATGGGCAATTTCACACCTCAGCTGTTGTGTAAATACTACACTGCCAGGCCCTGTAGCTGCCTACAGAGCTAACAGGCAAGATGCTACAGAAAGGTTTGATTTTCTTCGGACATTACATTTAGCGTGGTCATGCTGTGCTCCTCCGAGTTCATACATCTGCAGACATCACATCTGAATAATTACAGCCCCCAGTTATGTAACACCAGATGCTGTCTCAGGACATATGCTTGATAAATCAGAGTCACGGACACGTTCTGATCAGGACCTTAACATTCCTTGGGGTTAACTGTCCCTTGTCAGGTACAGAGGAAATTAATGTCTTAAAAAAAGACAACTTAAAAAAAATTCCACAATGGTTCGATTGGAATGGTATAACAACAATGTAGAAAAAACCTCAAAGCTTATTTTCATGCATCCAGAGGAACATCTAGAAACAGCTTTACCATGAGAACAAAGACACGGTACAGTTGCTTTCCTGAAGAGAATTTATAATGAGCAAGAGTAAACTTTTACTGTAGTTCCTTATCAAAACAGTAAGACTGGGGGGACTGAAGGGAAATATATATATATATAGGTTTGTGGGTTTTTTACTACTTCCCAAAATAATAATTTTAACTTTCGGTTAGTACAGTGAACCAAATTCTAAGTAGTTAACAGTATTTGTCAAATGGGCACAAGGATGAAAAAATACAAAGAAGGCTCTTCTGTTTCTGCATCACTTACTAAACTCCTAATTTCCTTTGACAGTTCACACAAAGCTCTGTCCACCCTTCACAAGAGAAAATAGGCTTTGAATTTCATTATCAATAGGTTAATGCCAGCAATGCGTATGTGCTGAAGAAAGTTCTCCTCACTAGACTAACATAAGATATTTGCTCTGAATTGAAGCGGGACCTACTTAGTGGCACAGAAAAATGAGTGTCATATTTATTTATAGTGTCCCTAATGAGACACCACTCCTTCTAAAGTCAGAGCAAGCAGCTCCAGAAAGTTACACGACATCCAAGCTTCCAGTATTTTCATAACATGACGTAGAGTAGGTCCTTTAATGTATTTAAGAAGTTGAAGAAGAAACAAAATCAATGTAACCTAAAAATTTTAACTGGCCATCAAAAGTTACAGCTAGATTCCATTTTCATTACTAAGTTAGTTCCCTAACTTCAGAAACAAAAAATCTTTAAAGCCTCTTGACTCAGGCTACTGAGAATATAATGTAGTCTGGTTTACACTAGTGTTTACCAAGTCTGATGACACATGGATTTAGAACAAAAATTTAGATGTGCTTAATAAAAGAAAATGCATTCTGATCTGTCTGCATACAAAAGTGTTGATGATGCAATAGTGACAACCTTACAACAAACTGGTTGAATATGTTACACAACAGCTGATCAGGGATTACTTTGAAACAAACCTGGGAAAAACAGGAAGACAGGGCAGAGGAAAACATTCAAGTGAAGAAGCACAGAGACCACTGCAGCTGCCCCTCCTGCCTGTGGAAGAAAGAGTAGCCAGGAGGGCTTTGGGCATGGCTGGCACAGGCAGCTGCATCCCCAGGCCCCTGGTGCACAGGGAGCACCAATCACTCATGTGGGACAGGGAGGGCAGCTGGGGCAGTGGATGACAACCCCTGGCCAACACTATCTCCCTGAGACACACTGAGGGCGAGAGGCATGGGAGGCATGGCTCCTGGAACACCAGGCCCAGCAGCAGAGTCTCATGGATAAATTGGGAAGAGTTCAAAGAAGAATCAAAGAGCAATAACGATATCGTGTATCCTGCACAGAGGAACTGCTTGATTCCAGAAATAGTCCCTTTAATCTGGACAAGCCTAGCTGCAGTTTACAACCACCTTCAGAAATCTAAAATTTGGTAACATCTCAATTTATCACACAAATAGCTAACAAGATCAAGTTGCTGAATAATGCTGAACAATGTTCAGTGATATTCACCAACTGCACCCCCAACAGTGCTCTTCCAAGTAGCCTACCCACTATTAGAGGTGGTTCTGCTAACATGGAAAATGCCTGCCTAACATGGATACTTGTATCCATTGCCGCTGCAATGATACTTGGAACAATGCCCACCATCTTCCATGATGGTCCAGATTCATACAGAACCACCAACTGGCTGAGACTGGAAGGGACCTCTGGAGCTCACCTGAGACCTCACCCTCCTGCTCAAGCAGGGCCACCCAGAGCTAGTTGCCAGGACTATGCCCAGATAGCTTTTTAGTATCTCAAGGACTCCACAGCATCTCTCTGGGAAAACTCCGCCAGGGTTCAAATACTGTCAGTAAATGCAGAAGAAATCTCCAAGGGATACTTTTTTTTTTTTTTTTTTTTTTTTTAATAGTAATCAATCCTTGATATATGACAATAAAAATAAGTTTCCCAACCTAGTCATACTCACTCATCAAAATAAAAACTCTGCACACCTTGGTGCAATCTTGAAACAATACTTAAGCATAATAATTTAAGACATAAGTCATCTCTGATACTGAAGGACATTTAAATTCAAAAACATAGTACTTCACCTCTTGATACTATTCATTATGCCCCTCATCTTCTAGATCGTTCATAATATTGCTTCTTTTATTGTATTATCAAATAAATTTTGAAAGGTTTACAAGGTTAGCCAATGATTAGGAGGTTGATGGAGTTATTTCAACTTCTGCATTTTCTGAAGTACTTATTAAAGTAACAATAGAAATAAGTATATGTAACCATTTACCTCTGTGCTTTAAATGCACAAAGAAATTTTTATCACTTCAGTGAAGCAGTCTGCTAACAGTTACTGCAAGCACAACAGAATACCTACATTTAATAACCAGTGTTTAAAAAGACTGGTCTTAAAATGCTTGTGGAAAATGTCCTTTGACAGCAAGTCTGAAGGACGGCTAAACAATGCTTCAACTATGAAAATCCCCTTCGGTTCCAGATTAACAAATTATATATGGATCAAAACTAGTTCTATTCCATTCTAGAGTATGTCTTTAAATAAATAAATAATACAGAAAAAATCCTTTTGAGGATTTTCCTGTCAGAGAGTATAAAGCAACTTCCCAGTTAAAACCACAGAAAGAAACAAAAAGCTGCTTCTCAGTATTTTGCATAGGTATGTTACTGAAAAGCAGAAACAAGCAGACACACTGCAATAATTTTCAAGCATTTGGCATGTCCACATAGAGGAAGAATATGCTAACTATTTCTATGTGTCCATGTACAGTGTCTCTGTGAGCCTTCCCATCTAGGACTTCAGAAGCAGTGATGCCGCAGAGCCCCGGCTGTCCCTGATCAGCTGCAGCAGTAGTGGCATCACATGAGAAGCACTGCCAACCCTGAATGAAACGCCCTGTTCCCAGTCTTGGAATCTGTACCTGGAAGATAGACAGCTATACACAGATTCAAGTTACAATACATGCCAAATGTAAAAATACTCTAGTTTATTATTAATTTTTATGACTACTTTTCTGTATTACTTCAGAAGGTTTTGCATCTTCATTGATTAAGATCTAAACTCAGAACTGGGAATGAGAAGCCCCAGGTATTTGGTCCTGCAATTTCATCAGCACAACACGGCCGGCATTTGCACTAATTTCCAGCTGCCACTTGGGAAGTGAGAACCCTTTTAACTCCACAGTTTAAAAGAAAATAGAAGTAATCAATTCTTAAAAGCAACACCACACCCAATTACTTAGAGTAAATAAATAAAGCCAAGCTGAGTCTCTTCCAAACTAGACAATTATTTCTTTTAATTCAACTCTGGGACAAGTTTCCAAAGTCATAATACTTCATATCTTCAGCCACATCACCCACCATCCACCCATTATATCCTTCAGTTTTCAATAGCTGCAGCCTCACCAGCTGTGTCAATCCTCAGTCTCACCTAGGAGTTTCATGTACTGCTCTTAAAGCTATTCTTAAGAGTTCATCTGACAAATCATCCTCCTCCCTTTCAACATCTCAGCTGCTTCACAGTTACAGACAGAGCTGTGGGTCAAGGGCTTCACCCACTATTTTAACTCCTTCCACCTCAATTATTGCCTCTTAATCCACCCATTCTGACATCATGTTAGTTCCTGTTTCCAATCTGTCTGGCCACTCTGTGATTCTCAAGTCCCATGCTAGGAGACAGATGCTCTATCCTCTTAACCTAAGCATGTTTTAAACCTCCTCATCTTTTTCCTCCAAGTGTGCAAAGCCAGCGCTCGAACTGGTTTTCTTCATTACTGATCCTATCCTACGGAAAAGAAAAAAATAAGAAAAAAACCTCACAAGTGTGTGTGAGACGGGTTGATGAACCTTCTAAGCATTATATATAGATACATATATATGTATGTGTGTATATATATATATATATAAGTTAGGGGGAGGAGATGGGGTCAGAGAAGGAGGAGAGATCAAGAGGTTGCTGTGGTTTCACTCCTGGACATGAGGACATGGACTCAACTCTGTGAGCAGGGTAGATATAAAACCTTCATATAGTATCCCAAGTGCTTTTGGTATTGAGAGTGGTAGAAACATGAGCTGGTTTTAGCACAGTGGCCATTTGGGTTGGTTCACCCATCTGTACACAATCTCTTCTGAAAAATTCCTAACATGCCTTTATCTGGAATTTCACGGACGGCTGCCACTTACCTTGCAATTAAAGCGTTCAGAAAAACTGCCAGATGGGAGGAAGCCTGCTCTACCCTAATTCATGCACAGGGCTCCACGCATTAACACAGACTTACTTGAACAGTCCCACACCGACTCTTTTCTGAGAGCTTTCCTCTGCACAAAAAAGGGAGGCAGAAGTCTATGGATGCAAAAATAAGGCTGCATGGTCAACCACATCCTCCTCACTGCCTTTCAGGTCTTTGATTTAATAACACAAATATGTTTGCCTGCAATAAGAAAACCAAACCAAAAATCAGCCCTGCCAGGCAAATCCTGTCTACCACATTAGGTCTCTAGAGTCTCTCTTGTATAATTACAGAGGATATACAGCTGCTCATACTGTAAAATCTCAGAGTAAACAGGATTGGGCTTTTGGTCTCTTCTAAGCTGCTTCTTTGTCTGCCTTAAACACTTCTTGCAAATGCAGCAAGAACTTCTGTTTCTCTGTAGACAGGAATTTTTATTCAGAGAGAGACAGCAAAGCCCACTTTGTCATGGCCACCATAAGCCTACTCAAGGTTTCGCTCTGCTCAAATACAGACACAGAAGATGAAACCATTAACAGGCAGATGTAGTCTCCAGTGATGCTGTAAGAGTAACAGATTTGGGAAGTTTGGGGGTTAGGTTTGGTGGGGGGTTTTTTGGCTTTCTTTGATTGTGCTTTTTTTTTTTTAAAAAAAAAGTTGCTACAGGAATAAGATTAAGTATTAGAACAGTGAGACAGACTAATACCTAGCTCAGGTTAACAGGATATTTTTATGTCAAAGTAAAATGTGTGATCATGCACAAAGGATGTCCTCCCAAGAGGGAAAAAATCACATACATAGAAGTAGTTAAAAATAATAATTTAAAAACAAACTAAACCTTCCCTTCTAGGCATGATACAAGACTGCACCTATCCCATTCCCTCTTTAAGAGCTGCTTAGTGAGCTCTGTCACTGTATCAAGGAAGGTGGAATAGGTAGAGAATTTGGGTCTGGTTTCCCATATTCTCCTGCAGGCTGCCGTCCCTCCATAACACGTCAGTGGGAGAAAGGCCTAATACATGAATTTCCAGTGATCTGTTTAAGACACCTTACATATAGAGAGGGTTTTCAAACTAAACTGTGTTAGCTATAGTACCAGCATCCAAGGGACTGCCATAAAGGCTCAGATACCTGACCTGAACCTTCAGGAGTGGTACTTTGCAGGACTATTTTTTTAAAAAAGCTAGCATTAAAAGGAGGGGAAAAAAAAAGCAAAACAAACAAACAACAAAGTCTGACCTGTCTTTTTCTTGTATTTTCATGATTCAGATGAAACACTCTATTTCATCTGAAGCCTGAAATGCTTCAAAAAGGGGCATCAGGGACAGCACTGGTTCTCACGCCAACAATTTCTGCCCCAAGACAGAGTACTGTTTTGAAAGCATTCAATTAAGCAATTTATTGTCTTTGTGAGAATCACTACAAGTGGAAATTTTAAATGTATTTTTCACCAGGTTTTGAAAGAAATCCTAAATGTAAATGGGCTACAGTAGACATTTTAAATCACAAAAATTACCTGAACTAGTTTTGCAAGTTTCACCTAAGGAAACATCCTACCATCCATCAAATGGGAACATATGTGACTGTAACTGAGTTGTTAGGTATATTTGTTGAGTAGATGACAGCACAAAACATACCTAAGCAATAGCATATAATCTACAAAAATATACTTGAAAAAATGTAAGTGTTCTCTATTCAACTATTGCCAAGTTCCACTGCTTATGAAATGACCCACTTTATGTCAAAGTTGTCCTCGGGGCCATGCAAAAACTGTCACAAAGTAACAGGCCTGGGAACTCATTTTTAATAATCTAATTAATTTATGCATTCTTGAGTTTACTGAGGAACTAGCCAAAGGGTAATTTAATAATCTAAGAGCCTAAATTCAGCTGTATGCATGCCCCAAAAGACAAATGAGGCTGCAATTTCCCTTTTCATAAAATGAGCTTCAGGCTCTAGTACCAAGAATGGGAAGTGGTAACGTAAGGTCATATTCTGAAACAGTGGTTGTACTCCATCATCCCAAATACAAAAAACAAGACATGGTAGTGAAATGAATTACAGAAAAATTTCAGGAAACATGTAAGTTGGAAACAGACTACACAATGTTCTAAAATGCAACCCAAGCTTTAGAGAAGTTAAAAGTTGAACATGAGGAACAAAATTGCAGGAAGCACATCTGCAGAAAACATTCAGATCAGTAACATTTCTTGTTTGTGAACACAACAGCAATGTACATTCCATGTGTTGGATAGATCCTTTGACACAGTAATTACCTAAATAGCTTTAATATGACATTACTTTTTTCTTTTAAACCAAGCAGCGTTTTTTTATATATAATTCTTGTTCTTGTGCATGAAATATACATTATATAGACTATAGCTTTAAAATACAAACACAAACCATTTGGTAACAGTAGAAAATGGTATAAAAGTCTCCTACCTAAAGATTTCACATCTTCCTTCACAAATATTTATAAATCTGTATTTTTCTCAAAGTTAAGTCTTTCTCCTAACATTCGATCTAGATTAATCAGAACTGCCTTATCACTGTCTCACACAGTTATTTTATCTCCAAAATGCTCTTGTAGGACTGTAAACTGAAGAATACACAACTTAAAATAAATCAGGTGTTTCTTACTTCCATCACTAATATTAACTATACCTCAGATCAAACCAAGTTCACTATCAAGGCTCACCTATAGAAACTGTCACTAAGCATTTCTGGAGTGAATCTACTCAAGGGAACTGCAGTTTGGAGCTGCTATCAAAAGAGATGTTGATTTAGTCTTCTAAATGTTCACATGTGCTTAAGTAGCAAATAGAAGACTTTATGAAATAACAGGCCTCCAAAGCAGAGACAATACATTTCACTACTGAAATGTGAAAGATGAATAAACTGAACCAATGCACTTCAGCATGATTAAGCCTAGGTGGACTTATTCAGGACTTCCATTTTTTAATCTTGCACCTTCTTCTAATCTGAAATAATTTTCAAATGCAGAAAAATCCTTAGTGTACAAATGTTTGTATAAAGATATGCCCAAAAAAAAAGAGAGAGAGAAGAAAGAAAAATCACCAAGAAACCAACTGTAGGAAGTACTTCAGAATGTGGACTTTAGGAGACCTGAAAAGCTTCCGCAACACTTTCACTTGCTTCACGTATTCAATTTGCCACCTGCAAATGTCTTTGAAACAAAGCTTGGAAATTTGTCCAAGAAAGATGTAAAAACTCTGGTTTATTTTAGTAAAGTGGTTGGTGCCTTCATTTTCAGTTGCTAAATTGGACTGAAAAACAGCTAAATCCAAATTTTCTGCTAAATACTATAGTAGCTAAAGAAAGAAGCCATCATCCAGAGCTCACGAATGATGTCCATGTGGGTATTTAACAGGAGGACCTTCCAGCCACCTCCCCTTTTGAACGTTAAGGGCTTTCAGACAACAATCTTTTAGATGAACCTGTGCCCTGGAGTCCATAGGCAATTGCAGGTTGGAAAGTAAAGCAAGAAATGAAGTGGCCATCATTACCTGTGGCTTACCATTAAGTGAAGTCCTGCCATCCTTTTTCTACAATAGACTTTCAAGTCTACCAGACTGCACAACACCTGGAGTGGCAAGACTGAGTTAGCTGTGGGTCTGAGACACTGTCTCCCAGGCAAATTCAGCTGCGAAACATTCTGTTTGCACTCTTTTTTAATATTATAGTATTATCTCATCATTGTATTTTAATCCACATAGCAGAAAATTCCCCTCTTTTGCAGTGTTATCCACCTGGCTTGGTTTCTTTTCTGTCCTTGAGAAGATGAGGTTAAACTCTCATGCCCTCAGACCCATACCCACCGCAAGCCCCGGCTACTCATGAGTTGTTCATGCAGCACAGGAGAGCTTAGGGGCCAAAGCTCTTGAGCAATTTTATCACTGACAGCTAGTAAACATTGCTGCAGAGCTTGGATGTGGAAACTTGCAGATATAAGGAGGGGAAAGGTTCTGACAGAAGCTTCTCATAAATTGTTACAGAAGCAACAGATCTAGATGTGCCTGAAGTTCCCAGATACTAGATTAGATGTAGATCAACAGATCTGAATGTGCCTGAAGATCAGATGTGCCTGAATTTCCCAGATATTAGGCTTACTATAAGCATCTGTAAATTTAACAGAAGCTGCTAAGAGGGTTGAGAACTGAAGAAGAGACTTCCTTAGTGCTCCATCCCCCACTGAAAAAAGAAGCTAAACATTTTCTTGCCAGCCTTCTGCCTCATGCAATCTGTTCCCATACAGATGGCTAAACATTTTTGAGGCCTTGTACTGCATGCTCCACTGAAGTCAATGGGAACCCTGACACCAGCTTCTCTAACAGAAAGATTGAATCCATCAACCCAAAGAAAGCCAGAAAAATGAAGTCTTTCTTTTCCTCCTTCTCCTCCAAAAGAACAACCTTAAATGGATTTGGATGGTTGCCTAATGGAGAATCCAGGACTTCAAATTGCTCCTAATGATTCAACTGACCACAGTGATATTCATCCTTAAAGAACAACAGTTGTGGCTGTAACATCAAGTCAAATAATATCAAATAAAACTTCCACACCAATATATGCAAGACCTTATACTCAAGCAGAAACAGAATGTGCACTTCAACATGCTCCAAGGCATGTTGAGCAAAGGGAATGTTAGAATAAACTTAGTAATTCCAAGTCAATTATGAATCTTCTGAGATGTATCAATCCTGAATTTTAAAGCGTAGAGAAGGACAAGTTATCCTGCATTTGTTTTCCAATTCAAAACACCGTGCAGCTGAAACATGCCCCTCTGCACCAAGGATCGTGCCAGCAGATCTTTCAAAGTGCTCACAAAATGGATGAATACTCAGGCCAAGAGCACAGAGCACCCATCTAAGCCAGATACTCTTCCACAGGGTCGAAAGGGCAAAATATCGTTGTGTATTTTCAGTCCAAGTACTGTATGAATCAGGCTTTCACCATGAAACAACAACAAAAAAAGTCAACTTAACATGAGTACCAGTTAACAGTTTGCTGATGGTGTGACAGCTACTTGCCAAGCTACTTGCCACTCTTATCCTGGGTGAGCTTCCTGTGTTACTTGAAATCTGAAACATGCAAGCTTGGTGAGATGGTCAAACATGATTAAAAGTCTGTTTCTACCGTTTCCAAAATACATGGGAAGAACAGGTAAATACTTCTGTCATCTTAAGAGCTTAGCATCACCTATACTCCACAGACATTTGTGATCTTCACACACCTCACAGTTGTAGAATTCTTTGCTCTTGAAGAGGATAACAAGAACATTTGCAATAGGATTTAATTTCAGTTGAAGCTTGCACCCTGTTCTCACTGAGGCACGATGTCCAAAGACATACAAAGACATTACCATAGCAAAGATACGCTGGGCTAATGATATGGTAAAGTTTAAATCAGGAAAGGAAGTGTGTCAGTGGTTGAATATTCCTTAAAAAAGCCAATTGAGAGAGCAGGTCTGATGTGTAGCATCAGTCCTCTGCCTGAGGATTCAGATATCATATGCCTGATCTGTCTGATGCTGGACACCAGAGGGCTTTGCACAAATGAAAAGCAAGAAGAGAGCCCTACCAGGCAGATAGACAAATACTTTTCACAGATGAAACAGCACATGAAAAGCCTCAGTTACTTTTACTGCTTGAAGGTACAAAAAAAGTTTCAGCATGATACAGATCAAAATTTCCAATTTTGAATCTAAGAGAACAGAAGAGGACAACACATGCTGAGTACACCACTGACAAAAGGTGTTGATGGAGTTTACCAAGTTTACAAGAGACTACTTCTCCTTGATCACTGTGTAACAATTCCTCAATTAATCAGTTGCT
This sequence comes from Florisuga fusca, assembly GCA_038090715.1. Taxonomy (NCBI): domain Eukaryota; kingdom Metazoa; phylum Chordata; class Aves; order Apodiformes; family Trochilidae; genus Florisuga; species Florisuga fusca. The sequence goes on along the minus strand of JAAWXA010000004.1, from coordinate 29,629,777 downwards.
TGAGGCTACTAATTAAAATGTAATTGTTATGGTTGCATCCAACTAAACAAGCTCAGAGCATCTCAAGAACAGGACACACTGCATGAGAAACCCCAGCAAAGGAATAAAAGGAAAGAATAACAAGAAAGGGGCTTCAAGTACTATCAAATTCCACCTTTGGCATGAAACTGACTTGCTCTTCATCATTGAAAGGGCTTACTACAACAATATTTAACAGACTGGCATAATGAATAGTAGAAAAACATTTTCTGAATTAATAACTGTACAAAGAGGTAAACTTGGAGTCATTACGGTGACTGCAATTCAGTAGCCGTAATACAATCAAATAATTTTTGTTCTTGCATGATTTTTCCAATTTGCCAATTCCTTAATCTCCAGAAAGAACTTCAATTTTAGAAGAAAGCATGGTAATTTACCATATGTCTCTTCTTTTGTTTTTGCTTCACAGTGACACTGACAAACAGTATATGTAACTTAAAATGATCTTTGGCACCATCTCTCCAGCAGAAATTAAATTCACTGAATAGGACTGAAGTAAAAATAAATCAAGTCTGACCATTTCAATCAAGTACTTTTTGATGGAAAAGATATTCAAAGTGATGAAGAAAGAGCAAACAAAAAATCCTTAACAATGCTTTGGACTGTCCTGGGAAAGAGATTACTTTTTTCCTCAGAGCCACACCTACGGTTCTGCTGAAACTTTTAGGAATGAAAAAAGCAGATCAAAGCTTTAAATGCTCTTATCTTCAGGATTATGTTATGATGCAATCTACTTTAGTATTGCACTCTGCAGCTTAGATGTTTCTGTTGTTTTAGCAGGGCAACTGTTTCAGAGATAAGCTTTAATTTCTTTAGTGCTCATGAAAGTGGGACATTAAACTAGACTGAAATTCCTTTTCCAAAGACTAACCTAAGCAGCAAAATCAACGTAAGGATTTGCACAGACTTCAAAGAACTCTATCAAACTCCTAATGTGAGCAGTTTTGCATTGATCTTGTACTGCAGCCCTGTGACAACCACCAGGCTGACCCTCTCACACCCTGTCAGACAGCCCAGCACTTTTCCTGCAAAAAAATGCAGGCTACCTATTATGGTAACTCATTACATCCTTACTCCAAAACCGTTATGGTAGACCCATGGAGGAAGACTTAAGCAAATTACCCAAGAAAACTTAACTTCAAATTGGATAACCACTACAAGGATACTGCAGTATGTAAAATTTCAGCCTTTCAGTTCATCTCTCAGTTCTCCTGTGTCTTTCCTTCTGTCATCATCCTGCCTAAAATACCATCCTTGTTCACATTTCTTTATTTTCACACCTTCCTTCTTCTCTCCTCTTTTCTGTATACTGGTGTTTTGAATTTATCTGCTTTCCATTGATGTTTCTATTGCTGACCAAAATTAAGTAATGGAGCCACATTTGCATCTCTGACTAACATGTGGCCTGATCTTCATTACAGGCTTGATTTGAAATCTGTCTTCTAAACCTAATAGCATCTTTCTTTTTTTCATTTAAATTGTTCAAGTTCTTTACCACCAGAGACTTGCTGGGGAAATTCAGGTGTTACTGAATACTTCTGAACACACACAGGGCCAAGAGGCAGAAAGATGTAGTGTCTTCAGAAATATCTAAACAGCTTCCCCTGTACAGAATATTCAAACACCATAGCAAAGCCATGCAACTAGGCAGCTGCCATAAGAAGGGACAGTCCTTCCCTTCCCTTCCCTTCCCTTCCCTTCCCTTCCCTTCCCTTCCCTTCNAGAAGAAAGCATGGTAATTTACCATATGTCTCTTCTTTTGTTTTTGCTTCACAGTGACACTGACGAACAGTATATGTAACTTAAAATGATCTTTGGCACCATCTCTCCAGCAGAAATTAAATTCACTGAATAGGACTGAAGTAAAAATAAATCAAGTCTGACCATTTCAATCAAGTACTTTTTGATGGAAAAGATATTCAAAGTGATGAAGAAAGAGCAAACAAAAAATCCTTAACAATGCTTTGGACTGTCCTGGGAAAGAGATTACTTTTTTCCTCAGAGCCACACCTACGGTTCTGCTGAAACTTTTAGGAATGAAAAAAGCAGATCAAAGCTTTAAATGCTCTTATCTTCAGGATTATGTTATGATGCAATCTACTTTAGTATTGCACTCTGCAGCTTAGAAGTTTCTGTTGTTTTAGCAGGGCAACTGTTTCAGAGATAAGCTTTAATTTCTTTAGTGCTCATGAAAGTGGGACATTAAACTAGACTGAAATTCCTTTTCCAAAGACTAACCTAAGCAGCAAAATCAACGTAAGGATTTGCACAGACTTCAAAGAACTCTATCAAACTCCTAATGTGAGCAGTTTTGCATTGATCTTGTACTGCAGCCCTGTGACAACCACCAGGCTGACCCTCTCACACCCTGTCAGACAGCCCAGCACTTTTCCTGCAAAAAAATGTATTCAGGCTACCTATTATGGTAACTCATTACATCCCATTAATCTCCAAATATCAAATCCATGTCTGCACTATGCCCAAGATAGGACTTTAGCCTGGTAAGCAGTAGCAACAAAGAACCCTCTTCTTAGAAATCAGCATGTGAGACTGATGCTCCAGAGCACAGCGGCTCCTCCTTCACCTCCAGCTGCAACACCCTAGCAGAAGGCAAAGCAACAGCAAACACAGCAGAAGTTTAGGAACCCTACATTTGAGATGGAGTTCTATATCCTTTTTCTCAAAACCCTTATGGTAGACCCATGGAGGAAGACTTAAGCAAATTACCCAAGAAAACTTAACTGCAAATTGGATAACCACTACAAGGATACTGCAGTATGTAAAATTTCAGCCTTTCAGTTCATCTCTCAGGTCTCCTGTGTCTTTCCTTCTGTCATCATCCTGCCTAATCAGGGACAGGATGTGAACCATCCTTGTTCACATTTCTTTATTTTCACACCTTCCTTCTTCTCTCCTCTTTTCTGTATACTGGTGTTTTGAATTTATCTGCTTTCCATTGATGTTTCTATCGCTGACCAAAATTAAGTAATGGAGCCACATTTGCATCTCTGACTAACATGTGGCCCTGTCTCTTATA
>JAAWXA010000004.1:29400744-29626684 GCA_038090715.1 Florisuga fusca | reverse complement strand
CCTTCCCTTCCCTTCCCTTCCCTTCCCCCTCTCCTGCATTAGCACTCCAGCTCATCTGACTCTTGGTGAGCTGGGTCAGGCACAGAAACTCATCCTTTTCTCTATTTGTTTGCAGGGGTTAGCTTTGTACTAGCTCAGCTCCCTAAATTTCATCTTCACAAGTTCAGACATATGCTAAAATCTGGCAGAGCAGAAGTGAGGAGGAGGGGAAGAAAACTGACTCTTTCTGTGACAGAATGTAGAACTTAAGCTCAACACTTCTGCTAAACCACTCTGTAACTGCACTCCTGCTACTTTGCTAAGAAATTCTAAAACTAGCTCACATAATCTGACTGTCTCTTAGGAGGAACTGTTTTTCTTGCTAGAGATCTTAAGCAACAACAGCTCAAGATGAGAGTATATAAAATTGAGGACATTCAGGTACTTCAAACCTGGCTGAATATGGGAGACTTCCTGGACTTCCACATTACATCAAATTCCAAAGCAGTGCTCTTGCATGAACATATGGGGTAGAAGAATGAAACGGGATGAGGAACACATCACATTTCTGCTCAACAGAACAGCTCTGACCCGTGGAGTTACCAAAATCTTAAAAGCCATCATCCAGTCTTCAGTGAGTAACTGATAAGCACACTCACCCATGTGCTCTCAACAATGGCTCAAAAGAAGAGCGTCTATGACACTCTCCTCTAAAATGCTAAATAGTACACAGACATAAAATTATACAGCATTACAAATTTCTCTTAAATAAAACCCCTTTGCTTCCTTGTTTAGAGGCATACGTGTAATTCCTACTACTTGGATGATCTTTCTTTTTTTTTTTTCCTCTTAAATGGAGTGAACAGACTTGCCAAGCTGTGTGGGAACTTAGACAAGCAATGTTAGCTGCAGCATTTCACAGATGTTTAAAGGGATACTCAGCAAAATCAAATTTACTTTTAAGGTCCATAATTGGCTGAAACAAGGAAATGCAAAAAGATGCTAAAGGATCTTGATACTGCCTCAAAAAAACATGGTTTCAATGTTCCAACTCAGAAGCTGAATTTACAAAAGAAGCAATTTATTGATCAGAACTGTCTTCCCATGTCAAGGGGAAGAAGTGAGTAATGAATTAAGGAAATAAGGTGTTTTATAAATGCTTAATTATCAATGCTCTTCAAGAAGACGCTGGACTTAGGATCAGAACTAAACAAATTAAATTTGTTTACATTCTATTGGAAACATTGTGTGGTTTCTTCAAACACCTGGAATTGGATACCTTGCGTATAATTGAATTTCCATGGGGTCAGTACTCTTCTGACCTACAATGATATTAACACAAAGAGAAACTATGCTGTCAAGAAAAAAAATTATCAGATCATATTTCCTTTTACCCAAATTAACAGTATTCATGTTTCAATATTCATATCCAGACATAAGAAAAAAAAAATTAAACATGGTATGGTCACTCCTGCACAAGTGATTGTCCTTTTCTCTGTTGAGATATGCAACAGCTACAGGCACTCATAAAATACATAGCTCTTTAACAGATACTGTGATGAATCTTCTAAACACTACACAGTATCTTTCAGTAGAAGCTCCTGTCTTAGCTAAAGATAAATAAATTTCCCCTAAAAAAGAAAACTAACAGCTAGAATTCTGTTTACACTGCTAATACATTCTATATGTATATAAGGAAAAAGGTGGATAAAGCCATCAATAATTGGCCAGATATTCAGAAACTTTTCCTTGATTATAAATTATATTTTATCCACAACCCCTTAGAAAAATCTTTTTGTAAGGAGCACACATCTATAAAAAAAAAAAAGATGATCAGTGGGGTTTTTTTACATTTAGCCAGAGGTATACAGTATTTGGAAGATTAAAGCAGGCACTCATTACAACACAGTAATTTTAATTGGATGAAAGATAACTGGATGATAATGCTGACATGTGAATTTAGAATGCAGTGGCAATAAGCAGCTTGGTTAAAAATGGCATGTCCCAGAAATCAATAATTACCTCCCCCATTCACTGCCCTGCTATAAATTCAAGCAACCATCACCTTCCTGACAGCTTCAAAGCTATGAAGTGAGAGAAAATGTCTTTCCCTTTTTCATTTTTGCCTGCAGAACTGACAACTGAAAATATGCGCATAATGCCCTTTTACTTCCATCTGAACATGGACCTACTCTGTGCTACCAATCTAGACAGGTCAGCTCGCTGTCAGCTACTTACAAGCTTCATCTGTGGTCACTATTTCTGCTTTCTATATATTTCGAAGTAGATGGACATGGGTGAAACAGGGAGGGGGGGGGAACTAAGGGGAAAAAAGAAAACCTCCCTCAAAAACAAACAAACAAACAAAAAGATAGAGACAAAAAAAAAAACCCAAACCACCCCACAACAACACACACACACACAAAAAAAAAATCACACCAAACCCAAACTAAAACACCCCAGAAGATATTAATACTACCACAAGAAAAAGCTGCATCACACAGCCAACTATAATGGACGCAGATAACCCAAAACAATGCAGGATACCACCAGGTTTACTACTTCCTGACTCATATACCAAGACATACTGAAGACCAGAAAAACCTGAAGCCCCTAAACTACCCAAATACCTACACCCTGCAGGCAGCCTCTCAGCTCTCAGGAGTATAATTTCCAGAAAGGAATCACACTTGGACTCATTGATCTGCAGAGGTGCACCCACAGATGCTGGGGCTGTGGTCTTTAATTGGATACAAGTCTGATGTTGCCAGGGCATGATTCCTGCCTTATTCTATCTCTTGTCCTTTTACTGCTAACAGATCTTCACAAGAGAGTGCTAACACAGAAGTTAGATCAAGAAACTGACCTACTTGTGAAAACATCTCTCGCCAAGAATAAAAACTGCATCAGAGTAGAAACTGCCAGCAGTTAAAAAAGACCCAGGATGACCTTTTGCAAAAGTGAGATAGATCTGTGCCAGACACAAGTGTCCGTTCAAGTATGGTCTGAAAAGTGAAGGAAAAGAAAGTCAATTTAGCATGGACATCTCCTCCTCGAAAGGGCTTAAGTGTAACAGCTCTGCGTTTATAATAGGTTTTTTTTTTACTTTAGGTAATTATTGCACTTAACACCATGTATCTCCTAGGCTTATAACATTATTTATTAAAGGAACAGCTGTTAACAATCCATCTCAGAACTATGTAGGGCAAGATGCATGGTGAGATGTATCTTTAAATAAAACTGCAGACAACATACTGCAATAACTGCAGATAACGTCCATGATAACTAAGAAGGAAAAAAGAATGGTAAAACACAGCATTAAAGGTCTGCTGCATCGGATACCTTCTTCTGTCAGGACAGCTTCTGTGCAGTATCACAGATGCAGGAGATTAACATCTCCACAGATCACATCCAATGCTACACAGCTCTCATAACTTTACGGAACTTCACCAAGTCCAGGAGCTGGGCCAACCAAGCTTCACTCCCTTCCTTAGGCCCACAGAGACTCCTGCAAGGGTGGTCACCCAGTTCTGCTGTAAACCTCAAGGAGCAAGCCATGAGCAGAGAGAGTACAGAGTACTGATGACAGCATAAAGCATTTTCTTTTTGTCTTTCATATGTCCACTTTTGCAGCTGTCTTCTGACATCTCAATCACATGGCAGATGGTTGTCTGCTATATCAACTACAAGCCAAAAAAGGCAATAGGACTACTCTGCATACACCCATTGCATTCACATATCGTAGAGATGAAACAATCATCTCTGCAACACAAACTCCATGTTGGTGGAACCCACCAGTTTAGTTCAGTCATCTAGTTCATCATGTCTGTGATATTCAGCGTTAATCTAGGGGGGAATACAGCATCACAGCTTCATTAAACACTGCAGTATATATTTACCTAAATGTATGTTTATGCAGACAAATCCATTTTAACCCACTTTCCTCCCTCAACCTCAAAGCAGAAAACCCCTCATGAAAAGGGACCTTTTTCTTATCAAGAAAGGAAGGCTTTACCGTGCAACATAAGCTCCAAGTTTCATTTTTCACTTGATTTGAAAAATATTTAAATGGGTAGGCTACAGTATGGGCTAAAGAGCCCAGACTGCTTTCTTAAGAAGGTTGTATGGTGAGCATGTTACAGTTTAATAATACCATCAGCAGTAGATGATGCACTTCCAAAATCTAAGCCTTCATTGAACCATTTGATGTGGACCAAAAGTTAAGTAAATACAAAAGAGTGCAATAGCCAGTGCAAAGCATGCTAAGATACTGTTCACCCAAACTTTTCAGCATGACTCTGCATGTCTCAGAATGTTCCAACAGATATTTCTTTTGAAAATGTCATTTGTTTTTAAGGACAGTCTGTGCTGCCAAAAATCTGTATGATTCCCATGATGTTTCATTAAATGGATAATTTCCATCAGAGTAAAATGTATGCCTTTTTAGGGTGTTGAATTTAGAGTAGTACAGGTTTCAAATTTTCTTCTTCAATCTAGTGGCTATTTGGTTTGAGAAACCAGCAAAAGCACATTATGCAGTCTACATAAAAACAACAATTTTTATTAGGATGAAAATGAAGAGGTAACTTGGAAAGAAACCACTATCAAAGCAGCAAGACCATTTTCATGGCACCTCTTGAGAAGAAAAGGCCAAACAGTTTTGTTTTTTTTTTCTTTTCAAAATCATCTTCATTCCTGGAAGTTCAACAAATCCTTTAACAAACCTTCAGAAACTCTCAACAAAGAAAAACTATTGAGAGGGAGGGACTCATTGCCATCAGTTCTGCTTGCCTGATTCTGGCTGGTATGGGCCCCAGGGCAACAAGCACTTATTATTATCTGGGATGGTGGCAGTAAGGAATCAAGCAAGTAAATAAAAATTAAGATGGAGCAGTCACTTGATGGCCCTTTTGGCCCCTCTACATCCCCTGTTTTAGAGGGAACTCGAAGACTATTTTGAAGCCAGAGGTTGTGCAGCAAATTTGTGTGAAAGCCTTATTATGGTCACATTCCAGCCTGTAGTGTATCTGGCTCAGAAGTGGCTTTGGGTTTCGCCAGCAACTTACCTAAACATTTGACATAAACACAGAAAATTTGAGCAAATGACAAGATTATAACTTCTGGAAGTATGATTAGAAACATCAACACTATTCTGTCAACAGTTATAATGAATTACGTGTTATCTGAATTTACCCCACTATTTTCTGCTACACATAACACAAAGATATGGTTAAAAGCATAGTAGCCTGATTTTTTTAATTTTTTTTTTTTCTGGGATGGACTTCTTTATGAAATACTCATTCGGTGGAAGACAGTCAATGTTTACAAAGACAGTGGACATATGTCATGACTTTACATAAGAAATCAAGCAGTCATGATGTGGTTTCAGAGTTGCCAGGTGTAACACTTGCCAAAGCAAACATACACTCTAAATCTAAAAGTTATTCTAAGCACCTAGCCAAAGATCTTGTATCAAGCCAGCTGATGATTACAAGGTGCAGTTAGATTGATGGGCAATGAGGCATACACCCCACCTGCTCAACCATGCACACAATATCCAGACATAAACTATAGTTTTGGTTTGGTCTTGGAAAAAAGCCCCCATCTTTCGAATAATTTCTTTCCATTCTACTGAACTCCATGTATTCTTAAAATGGAAATCAGCACCTCCAAAGTAAACTAAGTGGGGAAAAAAGCATGTGTTAGACAAAAGTCACTTTTTGCCAGCTTTGAGTGTTGATTTTACAATTCTTTTTTGGACACTGACTTCAGTGCAGATGGCAAAATGATTTCAGTCCTTCATGGAACTCACATGATGCATCCTAATTTCTAGACATAAAATTCAGCACTGTTCAAAATTTCTAATATAATAAAACACATGCCAATATCTCCACCTGAACACTCATTCCTTATAAAGAGGAAATGCAGCACACCTATATTAACTTCCTACTCCACATACTCATGTGGGTCCAAAAACATGTACTGTGCCAAAGGGCAGGCTGCAGATCAGTTCTGTGAAAACTGATTAGCAAGACAAGGAGGTGACTGGCCTCCAGCACAAGCACAGCCTGCTCTGAAATACACCTTCCTTCAACAGGAAGGTGCCACACCAGTGCCTGAATACATGTGGGTGGGTGTACCTGGTTTCTTCCACAAAACAACCAAAAGCAAAATCCAGGAGCAGTGGCTGCCACGTGATAATGAAAATCAGCTAACGTCCTGTCAGGGGTTGTTAGGAAGAAACTTTCCCAGGGGACTAGTTATCCAGTAATTGCATATGGTAGAGTTTTTCCAGCACCCCTCCAGAATAGCTGGTACTGCAGTATCAGCAGCAGGACTAGACTGACTGACGGGCTGATTTGAAAAGTCAGCTTGTACACTCACAACACATTATTGATTTTGGCACATACACAGGTGTAACCACTCCATTTGCATTAATGCAACGTTGCTCTAGCACCTGCAGCACTTGCATTTGACAGCTGCTTGCAGATTCAGAAAGCAGCATGCTAGCTAGCGTGATTAAAAGAAACCATTAGTAAGCTGTACTTCTCTAACCAGAATCTGATTCCACCCAAGAAAGCTTGGTTTTGCTATATTAAAAAAAAAGAAAATACACCAGCTTAGGCTGAATATGGAACAATGTGCAGATTTGAAGGTAGAGAAGATGGACGTACTCTGCTTCCAGAACCAGTTTTTGTGACTTCAGCTGCAGCATTTAACTAAAATCAAAGAAATCAGAAGATCCCACTTAAATTATCTTCCATTTCCTTTCAAATATGTAATGTGCACTCTGAGCTTTGTCATCTGTAAACTGGGTGATGAGTTGTCCAAATATAAATCCAGACAGTTCCTGTGCTGCACTGAGCTCCCACTCAAAAGAAGCAAAGCAACAACAAGTGACATACATCTTTAAAACATGCAGGCAGTTCTGCTTACTCTCCTCCCTTTCTGCCCCTGCAATGCTCCTCTGCTGCTACTTCCTACATCAAGGCTTCAAAATCCACCTACGAAGGCAGTGGATGAGGAGAGGCAATGATGGACAACCCCAAGGAAATTATACCAGGCTCCCAGTAGATCTTCTCTCCAGGAGAAATACAAGTCCCTTTGTACTTCATGCATCTTCCAAGCCCACCAAGCTCTTTTAAAACAGCTTATAAGGAGGCAGAGGAATGCATCTAAGCAAGTTTTGCTGAAAATGAAGATTTTATTTTTTATTTTCTGAAAGACACCTTCCACAGAAAAGAAAGCTAGAAACTACATGAAGTATCATTTCGGACTCACAGGAGCTTCCTCATAGAAGTTATTAACATACATTATTTTAGAACCAAGGAGCCACAGAGCAAGATCTTCACTTGTAGTTGCTTACTGATTTTTCTGCCCTTTTTCTCCTTACTTTTTTTTTGTCTTCTAACAGTGTATGCCTACTAGCTTTTCATTGCTTTTGCTTCCCTCTTCTTTGTTGGTTGTTGGTTTTTTGGTTTTTTTCCTTAATACCAAATAGAGCTGGGTCCCTGTTCTCAGACTCCATCCTTACCTGCATTATTTGTAACTGAATTTTCAACCTCCTCAGCTGGTCATGTTTTAACTCCCCCCAGACATTTTACTCATACTTACTGTAAATTCATGTATTTCTTTCTACAACTTTAGATAAAGACTTACTACCTTGTGGACTTTTATTGACTGATTCTCTCCCATCTTCTTACTCCTTCCCTTACTCTCAATGGTTTCACTATATATAAATCAGCTTTATTTAGATAAATCAGCAGAGACAAAAGAAAACCAGAAGAAACCTCTAAAACCTTACTGGTAAGTTAGGGTATGGTGGTTAGTGGAAAAAAAAATAAAATATGAATTTCACAAAGTAATGCTCTTAGTAAAAAGACAAAGCTGATAGTGAAGAATCAAATTGAGTAGCCACTACAGGAAAATTAAAACAAATAATGCCTTAAAGCCTTAAAACAAATATTGCAGACCATAAAGTCAAAAATTCAGAGAAAAAAAACAAACTCTCCAAGAAACAGAAGGAATAATGAGGGGGTGAAAGGACAGAAATGATTATGCTAAGAGAGCAGAGATCTGAGGAGTGAATTATTTAGTTTTCTAAAGAGGCATTTTCACAGCAACTGGTTTGACATTTAGAAAGCAAGAGAGCTACTGCTATGGCAATAAGCAATAGCCCCTGCTTAAAAAAAAAAACAAAAAACAAAAAACCAAAAAAACCCCAAACAGAGATAGTACAGAAAGGCATAAGGACTAAAGCAACTCAAGCCATGCCCTTTTGTTTCATGGCATGAAATCAGCATTTTCTTGTCAAATTGTCACACACTGGTACAAGGTTATCACGCTAGCACAGCATGGAGACAAAACAAAATTAGATCCATAATCTGTTCTTAAGACATAAGTGAGGGGGTAATAAGCTTTTACATTCAAATACGAAACCAGACATTGTGATTTCATCTGCAGAACAAGCTTTTTTTTTTTTTTTAAATCTGAATGGATCAGTGTGCAGCAGAGATCAACAATGCTGGACTGCCCCAGTGTATTTCAGTATCATTGCAGGAGGACAAAAGATACAAGACAGCTGATGCTTTCTGTATCAGTCCAGAAAGAACAAGGACATTTTAAATAATGTTATCTCAGCTTTATTAAAACACTTTATAAGTAAGAATCTCTTTGTGCATGTATTACACAAAAATTATCCCCCATGACAGATGGACAAAATGGTCCAACAGCAGCCTCAGTGACCCTCCCAGCAACCAATTTTTTAAGTAGTTTTAACAGGCTCTGGAGAGAACCTCTTTAAGAAGGAAAACAAAAGGCAATGGGGCAAAAGAGGAAAAACAGAAAAGGAAGGTCCCTACTGACACAACTGTCCAGCATTTGCCTGCACCTCAGTTCTTCAGAACAACCACCACAGTGGTTCCCCAAGTACAAGACTTACTTCCTGGCAGTACTGGAGAATCCCTTCCTTTGTCCCGATGCAACTCTTGGAGCCGGAGGGGTCCGATTCCCACTTCCCATTCTGCACATTCATGTGCATGTTGAGTTTCCCACAGAACATGGCAATTTGAGGCTCTGCCAGCAACCCAGCATTTCCATCAGCAGGCACCTAAAAAAAAATTTTAAAAAAAATGTTTTAATTTCACATCTGACATTTCAGTCCATCCAAAGCACAAACAGCTCAAGAAAGTCTGAACGTCCAAGGCTTACCCACCCATGGCAGCAAAGGCTAAAATAATTTTATTCAGGCAGACTTGAAAAATGTAAACACAATCTTCATGGAAATCCAGACAACAATGGTGTTAACACATAGTTTAAAGCTGTAACCAAACTGTTTTGTGGCCCTTCTTAGCAACTTGAGCTAAACACAGAATAAATGAGGCTACTTGGAGCACCAATACAGAAATTTAATTTTCCAAACATACTTTGTGTATGGGGAAGGAGTTTACTAACATAACAACTAACAAAAAAACCCCACCAAGTTTGCCCCAAGAGTTTCCTAAAAAAAAATAATCCCACAATATATCGTTTTCCAGGAGTAGTTAATTTAGATGTTGAGCACACAGGCTGTACCTTAAGATGCCTTATGAAGACAGTGGGTTAAAAGCAGTGGCTTCCACCTAAACTTTGTTTCAACTGAACCTTAAAATGCAGTAGGCTGGCACGGTGTCCAAATAGGACTGCTAAAGTTCTAACAGCAAAGTATTACCAAATACCATCTACCCAAACAAGCACTAGAATACCCAGGCTCAAACAGGCCCCTCCAGAGCACTCACCCCCACCTCCTGCAGCCAACCTGCCCGCGATGCCCCAACCTCCCTCCTCAAAACCTCTTCCTCCCAGGAGCTGCTGGGATATAGAGCCAAGCACCAGAGCTGCCCTCAACAGTTTTCCAATTAATTGCAATTCTGGAACATCCGTGAGTTTCCTACCTGCACTTAGAAACCAACTTCATCCTCCTCCTCCCCCACAAGCCTCAACATTGGTTTAAATCCCTCCTGTGGGACCATGGCATTAAGGAAATCAAGAGCTCTTTCTTTCAGCCCTCTGAGGTGTAGCCAACCTCAGAAGGTATAAGCTGCTAGTACTGGCTTTAGTTTTATCATCTGAGAAATGATGTAACAAAAGATCCTCTGGGTTGGGTTCCTCTTTGGGTTGGGTTCCTCAATAGAGATGCCAAAGGCTCTAACCACTGCCTCCCGTGCTCCAAAGGCATGCTGTCACAGTCGAGGTACAGCAAACTACGTAAGGAAATTTAATATCTATTTTAAATGTATAATATTTTAGCTAGAAGGCTTCTCAGGAAGGAAATTAAAAACATTTTAAAAGTTCACAAAAAACTGAAGCTGAATTACAGTCTTACAGGAGGCATGTACCTTACTTCTGCCACACTTTGTTTGAACAAAACCTGCAAAAAAACCCTTCATTAATTCCAGATCTGCTGAATCAATGGTTCAGGTGGCTCTTTAGCCATCTAAATGCTAAAATAGCTACAGGAGCTGGGAAATGGCAAGCCTAGTGATACATAGTCTACTTCTCAATTATTCAGGACAGCCTTCTCAAATACCTGAAAGGGCTTCATTGCTGTGTTTAATGGCAACATTCACCAGGCTGCCATCTCTTCATGCAGAGCTGCTGTTAGCACATGCTGGGGTAGAAGTATCTTTAGAGTCGATGAGAACATCCTTAGATTAGATTTTAGGACCAATTTGTTCCCTGAAAGGGTTGCTGGGCACTGGAACAGGCTGCCCAGGGCAGTCGTGGACTTGGCAGTGCTGGGTTAACCATTGGATTTGAAGATTTTACACGTATATTCGCACCAAGAAATGCTGCAGGAGTCAATGTCTAACTACCTTAACACGTGAGATTTAGCATTATAAGTTAAAAAGCCACAAATACAAGTAGTTAATTTATTTATTTATTTATTTTTAGTAAAGGACAGAAAACATTTTCCTGCCTGCTTTAAGATGAAAACACATTACAACAAGGTAGCTAAAAAAAAAAAAAAAATTACCAAAAAAAAATTACCAAGAAAAAAAAAAAGCTAACTCTTTTATCATCAGAGATTCCTTTAGATTCCTTTTACTACTTCATTTTATCTTCTCCTGTGGAATGAGTAAGCTCTGTATGATCTAACAGGCACCCATCACTGTCCTTCGACTGGGTAATTAGAGAAATTTCCAATAACTGGGATGACACCTTGTCTGGCTTACACCTTGATCAGTGAAACAATCACATGCTTACTCCTATCATCTTCAGAAGCGCTGAAAAGCATGTCAAATGTGACACATTTATAATAAATATTTACAAAAAAACCCTCCAAATTCATGATTTTTCTTTTCTTCATAGATGCAACATAACCCTATCAAAATTCCAATGAAAACAGAAGCGAGCCATTCCACAGGTGACACATGAACTCTATCCACAGGCAGCTTCTCCAACTGGGATCTCTATTAAATTAATAAAGCACACAGCAGTCACATTGTGGCACTTTGGGGTTTTTTTGGTTTTTTGTTCTTTTCACTCAAAATTGTAAGTAGCAAATTTATGGAGACTGTGCCTTGTGGCTTTATAATAGGGAGCTTTCTGGTATAATTTTTCTTAGGAAGGCAGCTAAAGCTGGGGAAAAAGAAATGTGTCCCTTTATTTGGAGTTCTACCAATTTAACTTGTAACAACATGACAACCTATGACTTTCTACTTAAAATCTCATTCCCTTCATAAACAACATGACATCTCCCAGCTTATTGAAATTACCAGAGCGATTCATGTCCACGTTTAGCTTTCTATATTTTGAGCTGACAGGACCATACCAACAAACTGCTCAGCACAGCAGCTGATTAGGACAGGTGAGTGTTTCTCATCATAAAGAAATACCAGAGCTCTGAACATACAATGTAAACAGAACTAAAGCAACATAAGCATGAATAATTCAAACACTCAGCTTCCCAAGCTGAGCTCTGTTAGAGTGTCCTTAAAGCAAGGATAGTAGGTTAATGGATTTGTCTGTTAAATTTCTGGGTAGAGATGCAACACTGAGCTTCCAAATTAACTTTTTGTAAACAATCAAGAGTAGAAATAACATCCATTAAAACATTTTAGATTGCAGTGGGGGGGAAGAAGGGCACATTTTTTAATATCAGAAAGCAAGTGCCTCTTACCACTGTGTAATCCTGGTATTTAAGCAGGAAGAGAAAGCTTCTTGCCTTTAGTAACAAGTAGCAATTTTTATACATTGCATTTTCAGCATGGCACCTGTGAAACTTCCAGTGACAATGCAAAGATTTCACAGGAGAACTGACTCATTGTTGACACAGTCTTTGTGCTGTCTCCCCGCTCTTTCTATAAAATGTGCCTCTAATCCAAGATTTTTGCCATCCAATATTTCATTTCTGAAGAAAACAAGAAGCTGATCTGCTGTAACACTTTTCCTCATTGAAAACTGGCAGCTCCGTGCTTGTCAAGAAGCCCCTGTTGCTGCACAGGCCGTAGAACAGCCAACGCTGGTGGATTCACAACCCTCAGGTCTAGGAGCATTTTTTGATGTGAGAGCAAAGGAGGGGCCTCTTGTCAAATCTGACCTTGGCCTTACCTATCCTAGATTTAGAGCTTCTGCTGGGTCTTCTGACAACACCTTCGCAAGATACTCGTATGAAAGAGTGCATGACTACAATATTTCCCTTCACTCCATTTTGCAAGCGTGTGTTTCACACCAATGTTACTTCCATTTTCCAAAGAGTGAACATCACACAGTTGACTGACAGCAATTCTAACATTAAAAAAAGAAATACCTGTAACTTTTCAGATCATTTGCCTTAAACCTGCAGCTATTGAATTAACCTATATATTGCACTATAGTCTTCTACATACTGTTTAACTCTGCAATCACATGGACTACTACAAAATTCACAGTAAAAAACTGAAATTCATAAAGTTAAAAATCCACTCTGGATCCAAAACAACACATTATGCTAAGTAAGAAAGCACTAATAAGAACACTTCTGATGTCACATTTTCTGGTTTCCTCCCATTTCCCTGTGCAGCCCTCCATGGTAACCCTACATAACATGGAGTCTTATGTTAATTTTATCAAACAGAGTGAAGGAGGAGATAAAAACTTGGTAGCCAGATGCTTTACACTGCTCACCTTGCCAGTGCCCCACCACTCAATACAAGAGCATTCCCAAGGCACCCACCAAAAATGGTGCCTGGAAGAGATCAGTCTTCAAAAGCCTTGATTTTCTGGAGATCTATTTTAACCCAGCAAAAATTCCTAAATTAAAAACAGTAAATTCAAGGAATTGTTTCAAGAAAGAATTGTTGCCATTTAGTTTTATAAGGCTGATGGATATGAGAAGAGAAAAACATGGACACAAAAAGCCTCTCGGGCTCCTTTCTTCTTAACTAGTATTGATGAAGGTGTCAGACACCCACTGCCTGCACCACCCCTCTCTAACCAGGGGTCTCTTCCACCTACACAAATCCCAGTTTTATAAAAACTTCAGCAGCTCCCTATATTTAATACTGCATTATGACATATAAACCTAAGATGGTAAGGCCTGCATGCCAATTTCCAATTTCCATTGTAATTCTGTGTGTAAATCTCATGTGTTCAGAATGGCATCTATTGGAAGGAAAAAGTACAAAAATCAGCAAGCAAGGGGCAGCCTCACAAAATTACTGCGTATCATTTAATCTCTTGTGCAAACAACCAGAAGCATTCACCTTCAATATGCCCACGTGCCTGTCTCATGGGTTTACACAAATCTTCCACCTTCAGCTCTTCTGGCAGCCAGTGCCATGCACAGACTTTTGCGTCTCCCAAAGTTAACAGTTCAGAAGAGCAAATATTGACAACTTTTTCAGCTGATGTACTTCCAGTATCCCTAGGCTATGCTGCCATTTGATGACTAAGCTTTACTTAATACCACAACTATATTTTGACTGGAAAAAAAAAAACCAAAAAAACAAAAAAAGCTTTCCAAGGAATGAAAGGTGTGCCAGAAACTGCTGGTGAGTGTATCTTGACATATCCAGGGAAGAGACTAAAAATGTCACTTAGGTATTACAGATTGTACCAAGATAAAAAAACAACTTTCTCTACAGCTCTCTCCCTTCTCACTAGGTTTGTCTTGAAGACCTCAAGCATCAACAGACTTTGGGAGAAAATACAGTTTTGGTTTCTTTCCAGAATGAAAATGATGATGATGATTCACTACCAAAGCAAAAAGTAAAAGATTAAACTCAGCTAAGAGAATTACTAATTTCAAGAGAGGTCTCTACATAACATGTAATGAACTGCTACTGACTTTAAGAGGGACATCCAACAGCAGTTCTGTCACAAAGGGGACTGAACTGCAGTATTTCAAGTGGGGCAAAAGTAGCACTTTTAAAACACATACACCTTGATGAAAGCAACTCCAAGAAAAAGGCAGGAGAGTGAAATGACAGTAGAACTAGATGCAGTGTTCAGTAATTTGTGCCAGTGCCATGCTGTCATAACGTTTTAAACACATGAATTCATAAATTAGTGTTCCTGTCAAAGGTATATCCAGATATAATAAGTGACTTGGTGAAGAATTTTACCTATAATTCAAGCTTTCTTCACAGCCAATGGTTTAATAAATTTGCATTCATTCTCTACCAGGAGAAATTATCTGCATTATAATGCAGTTAATAATCCAGAGCACTGATCTGCATAGATAAGCAGCTTCTTTACAGTAATGCTGAATAACAAAGCCACAGTCCAGTTTGTTACAGTAATGCCTGTAAAGGCAAATCTCTCCTTCACTAATCCTAAAGCTCTTGGGAAGATTAGTCTCCCAAAGAATAACTCATGCAACACAAATTACATTAACAGCAACTATTTACTTTATTAGTATTCTGGAAGAGTAGAAACTCCAAGCATATTAATGAAACTGTAATCACATATTATTTTGTCTACTTTGCATATAACCTCGAAGAAATACCATGTGCTTTTTACCCTGCCTCTTGGCAAATCATTAAATAACTGTTAGACCAATTAGCATGCCATCTTAAGCTAACTGGAAAAGTTATGCCTACGTTTTCACGGCATATTCAGTTTTCAAAGACCTAATAGAACAACTCATCACATCAGCTGTATCAGAGATCACTTTCTAGAATGGGAACCACCTAATTTTTAAAATGGCAAATACATGAACGTGAAAAATATTACACTATTCAGATCTCTTTGTGAATATATTCATCTAATATGCCACAAGATGTTCAATAACCAGCCTAATATTTTAGATATAGCAAACAAAAATCATTAAGCTATTATACATTTTTAATTACTAACTTTCAAAAGTGTAGTAAGGGTACAGTTCTGAAAGAAAGGATGCATGACAGAGGTAATGACATCAGGTTATCCCTGAAAGAGCTTCAGTTTTTCAGAGGCCTGTCTTCCCGTGACAAGACTCATTTCAACTCCACTTGTATTCATCTTCCTAAATGCTCCCCCCTCCTACGCTTCCTTTCTGTGAGCAGCTAAATCCTGAGATGCTTAAAATACTACTTGACAGTAAAGAAATTTAAACTTTCAAGTATTAGCTTTTCAGTATATTGTCTAGTCTCAATGAGAAAGAACAGTAAGAACTCCTTTCTTTGAGTAAGGATATTTAAAAAAGAAAAAAAAAAAGGGGGAAAAAAAGAAGAAAATCCCATCGACATTGAAGATTGGGATCAGAAGACAACTCGGTAAGAGAAAGCCCATCGGGTATATAACTGCTTAAAAATCATTACTAATTTGGATAAGGAAAGAAGAGGGACATAATCCACCTGTTTTCTCATCAGATTGTGTAAAAAGTATTTACAAACCTGATCAAACTAGTAGAAAACAAGGTAATTCCCAGCAAGCCACCTGAATGACATGTAATAGTGGAGCTTGCCTTTGAAAATAGGTGTTTTGGGGTATTTTTCTGTTTGTTTTGACAGGAAAACAGTCATTCGAGGTATTTATTTGATGTCAATACAATACAGAAAAAAAAAAAAAAAAGACCTCACATAAGCATTAAAAGACTAAGACAAAGGGACACTGTTTCCTTCCCATGTTGAGACATAGTGCAGAGATGCCTTTCCTTTCCCCTCTTCCAGCCCTGGTACTTTAACACATCTATTTGAGGAGAGGTGCACAGGATCTCCAGTACCTCTGCCCACTCCTCATCCACACAGCACACTGGATGCCATTTGTACAATTTCCAGGGCACTCAGAAAGGATTCTGGTAGCAGAGTACAGAGGACTGAAACAAGTTTATTTAATTTAAAAAATGAAAAAAGGAATTATTTACCTTAACTAAAAAAAAAAAAAAAAAAAAAAAAAAAAAAAAAAAAAAAAAAAAAAAAAAAAAAAAAAAAAAGAAAATGCTTGGAGTTTTTTAGCTCATTACCCTATCACCTTAACACCAAAAGGCCTTTGTTGACCAAACACTATTATTTAAGAGAGAAAGAGAGCCCTTTTCTCATCCACTTTCTCTGCCATTTCTTTCTGCAGTAACAAAAGTAATTAGTGTATTTGCTAACAGTTCTTCAGAATCCCTATTTCAACACGTGTTGGCTTTGTTCACAGCTAAGGTTGTACTAAGAAAACAGGCTGCAAGGTTTTATCCTCAAGAGGCATTCCATCAAGAGACCCAACTAACACAACTTCGCTCCAGATAGCTCTGCTATTAACTTATAATTAAGAACTACAGCATAATATGAAAATAAGCATTATACTTTTTATTTGGTCGTATTAAATATCAAAACACTTTCCCTAGAGGTCCCTAAGATGTCTTCTATGATTTAGGTTGTTTTATTTGGCAAACATTAACCTGAAGCCACTTTCATAATCCCTCAAAGTGTATTTAATTTGTATTAATTGCCTCATTTGCAATTACTTTCAAGGAGAAGACATTCAGTAACAACCTCCATATCTACAGCTTATTCAAGAACAACAAATGCTCTCCTTATTTTAGGAGAAGACTTAAATAATCCCTCCCTGCTTTCCATTTTTAATCCTAACACCACTTCCATCCCTTCAACCAAGCAGACAATGACTACAGTTTTAAGGTTTAACAACTTCAGCTGACTACAAAGACTGAAAGGGCATCCAAATATTTTGAAGAATCAAGTGAACTCAAGTAACACACTACCTACCCTTCCAGACCATGCCTGTGCTTCCTCCAAACTTTTATACCCACTGAGGTTGAAGTTTGAGGTTTCTCACTAACTAAAGTGGAACCAATATGCATGCAGAACAATTCACTTCCTCTATGACTATTAATGAGAGCAATTCTCTTTGAAGTGGGGCTGCTCACAGCTTTTCTTTTTTTTATTTTTTTTTTTCCTTTAAAGAACAGGAGTAAAAATAATTAGTGTAAAAGGACTCCCTGCTGGGCTTTATGTATTTGGTGAGCAAAACATGAGAAAACCTTCTTGTCAGTTGTCACTAAACTATGTCTGGTCTGCTGTACTCTACAACTGAAGATCACTGCTCAGTTCCAAAAGTCTACAAAAGCAAACTGGGCAAATGCCATGCTAATGTAGGCTTTTGCCACCTGACACAAATTTGTGACTTCTTGTCTGTTGGTCAGCCATCAACTTTACAGCACAGTGTAACAGAATGCAGATGGCCAGACTTTTACTGAAGCCATAAAAAGCCACAGTTCTCCAATTTTTTTTTTAGGTATATATGCAGAGCACAAATTCTTTGAAGGCTTTTTTCGTTTAAAAACCTGCTCATGTAAGTAAGTAATGAAAAAATTATCTTCCTTTCTTATAAACGTAATCAGGAGAAAAAAATTTAAAAGTACCCAAATTACTGTCTCTCTGCAACTTTAAGATGACTGTCAAAACCAAGGAAAATTTGCCATCTCCCAAATTCTCCACAGAGACAGACAGCATCACAAGAGGTTGTCAAATTAACATGAATAATTTAGAAACGTTGTTTTATTGTATAATGTCAATGTAGAAAGAGCAGTAGCATTTACTGTTATCATCTTCCTACAGATACAGGTCAAAAAACATTTTATAGATAGCTCAGTAAAACTGCTCAATAAAGTTGTTCCCTCCTGAAAGACAAAGGTTTCTGGCAAACAGTACCAAAAAGAGTCATTTCCCTAAACTACAGAAAGCTCTGGGAAGACCCACATCTCCTTCATAAAAAGCCACCAGCTTTGGAGAAGCTCCAGCACACGGTGAATTAAGAGGCACCGGAAATTTGCTTGAGAAACAGATTCCATCAAAAAGCTCCTGGAAAATAAGCTATGTTTATTTGCCCTGCCTATAACCTATTTAATCCAAGTGTAAATATTTATTTGCAGTCCCTCTGGCCTGCTTCAGAAATAGTGATGCCAAAAAGGCATCACAACAGCGCACTGCCCACTTCTCCGCAGCACTTCAAGGATCTGCTCCTCCACAAATATATTAAAACCAAGTCTGTCTCTAAGGCTGCAGAGGAAGCAAGAGTTTTCTCAAAGCTATCTTTTGGCAGCCAACCATTCTCCTCACCCACACCCTTCACAAATCCTGAGGCATATATTGTATTTATTCCATATGTGTTAGCTTTAACACTTCCCTCCGGTCACATTCCAAGTAGCAGTAGGGTGCTATCTGAAATCAGGCCAAGGCATCTGTCTACTCTGAAATTAAAATAATTCTCAGCAAGTAAAATAAAGTAGATGTTTTGGTCAGCTACAGGAGTATAGAAAAAAAGATTTGTTACATTTAATGAAGATGAGGGAGACCTTTTGCATAAGTACAGCATTAAATACAGTGTCAAGGATTTCTCACACACCTTACCATGAACCCCTTATCAGCAACACTGCTACTTTCAATAAAAAACCTAAACCCCACACTACTTTAACCTCTAGTAACTTCAGGTCACAGCCAAACCAGCAGTGAAAGTGACTTGATAAACATGAGGACCTGCAGGATTTTACAGGGAAAGCAAGAGGACGCAGACCTGACCAGGTCTCTTATGGACTCTTAAGAGTACATCATCGAATTTGTGGATTTTGCAGTCAGCAAGTATTTTAACAGCAACTGAAAACCCTCATGCCCACAAGGTCTCCCCAGCCCAGAGGTACCTCTGTTGGTTTAGTCACATTTTATTATAGAAACTTCTGGTTTGCCAGGAAAAGACATAGTGACAAGTGGGCTGACCTAAAAATTATCCAGGACTGGAAATATTTTCATGAAGCATAAAATCAAGTGCATCACTAATTAAAAACTTAAAAGGGAAAAAATCCAGATTTTAGAAGCTGAATAAAAAGCGCCTTACTAAGTTGGAAGAAAAAATAAAAAAAGTCAATCGCACTTCCAGGCTGCTCATTTAGAATTTGAAAGAGTCTTTGGTCATTTCTATGGCTACACTATGTGCTGACTAACAGCAGCAGGCTAAACAAGAAAAAAAAACCAAAAAACCTACCCATTCCTTTCAGAATTAAATTTACTCTATCTCACCTAGAAAGAAAGAAGAGGGATGGAGAAAGAACACGATCAGCCACACCACAATCCAGCAGACAGACAAATCTGAGGACAGAAGTGTTTAATGATACCACTAAATTTAACAAGTGTTATGATTTCTTTTGGTATATCTAGTTGGGAAGAAATGCTGTGATACTGCAACTAAAACTCATTATCCAAGGGCCTGTCATTACCTCAAAAGAAACAATTTTCTGTTTTACAGAACTGGATTACAGTTTTGCCCTGAAATACATTCATTGTAAACCATCTATTTCCAACATTTTTCTATTTAGATGATCAGAGCCACCATCACTTATTTAATCTTAAATAGACACATGAAACTTAAAAGCGAATCTTAAAAATTGGCATATTTCAAGGCAAGACATTGGACTACAGAACTATTACAGGCACCATAATAACCTCTGGGTGCTCACTGTTCCATGAAACTGACTCCTGCAAAACTGAAATTACAAGGTGAGAGCAAGTATATAAAAATAAGATCTACTTTTCATTTAGATTAAGTCACCTTTTTCTTGGAAAAGAGTATTTTATAATGGCGTAAATTATATTTTAAACCTATTTCAATAGATGCATATATGGAAATGATGTGAAAAGGAAAATTACTACAAGCAGAGCCAGACTCCACACCATGAAACAAATTTAAATCCTATCTGTCAGGTCAATAATTGAGGCACAATCCTAGTTCAACAAATCTGACAAACAAGTTAACATTTGAGCAATGTCGGTTTCTTAAATGAACTATATAGCTGAAACATCAGTGCTCTGTAATTTATTGAATTCTTTTTAAACAGAATACCATACTTCAGGAATTCATTTGAAGTAGCTGGTGACTTTAAGATAGTGTCACATATCATTCATCGCATTTTTAGCACTTCATTCACTTAAGCATCTTGTGAGAGAATTCTGTATAGTATCTTTGCTCCTTTCCTATCTTATTTTTTTCAACTTTTCCTGCTAAAACTGGGCTACAAAAAGGATACTTTGTGAGAAGATGACTATTCCATTTGAGGGATTCTTAGATCTTTTCCATAAAATTTATTAGTTCAGGAAGGAAGGAAGGAAGGAAGGAAGGAAGGAAGGAAGGAAGGAAGGAAGGAAGGAAGGAAGGAAGGAAGGAAGGAAGGAAATAGTTTATTTAAATTACCTATTTGGCACCATTTTAATTCTTTTTTAGATACTATATGGGATGTTCAGATGGACGAATCATACAGTCATAGAATGCCTGGAGTTGGAATGGACTTTGAAGATCATGTAGTTCCAATCTCCCTTCATGGGCAGGGACACTTTCCACTAGATCAGGTTGCTCAAGGCCCCATCCAATCTGGCCTGAACACTTCCAGGGATGGGGCAGCCACAACTTCCTTGGGCAACCTGTGCCAGTGTCTCACCACCCTCAAATTAAAGAATTTCTTCCTAATGTCTAACCTAAATCTCCCCTCTTTTTAATCTCCTCCTCCTTTTAAACCATTTCCCCTTGTCCTCTCACTACACACCTGTGTAAAAAGCCCTATCCTAACCTTCCTGTAGGTCCCCTTCAGATATTGGAAGGGTGCTGTAAGGTAATCTCAGAGCCTCCATTTCTCCAGGCTGAATAAAGTATTCAAGGCATCTGAGTTTTCCTGAAACAAACTTCCCTGGAAAAAAAAAAATTGGAAAATGCTGTAGACTTAATATAGACTTTCTATATAGCTGTAGACTTTCTTATCACAGAAAGGCAACATTGAACTACGGCATTAGGTTCTTGAGACCTACAGAATTATTATGGCAGTGGAGGAGATAAGCAGTGCCCTTCGCAAGCTCCCCCAAGAAGGAACAGAAGCTGCAACCTGTGCTGCAGCCTGACTGAATAAACCTTTACATATCTGAACAGAAACTTGCCACAGCCAGAAGAGATGCAATTTTGGTTGTAAAACAGAACTTCCACTCTGCCTCAACTGAATTTCAAGAGGTTCTGAAGCTGATAATTTATTCCCATTATTATTTATTTTAAATAGAGTCCACTACCTGCCCTCAAGGGAGGCACAACCTACACTGCTAAAGTAACTGCTCCATGGACCATGTTGCTTATGCTGTTCTTCAAATGATGCAGAACAGTATCATGCTCTGCTGCCATTTGGCTGAAACTCAAACATCTGAAGAGAGCCATGTGAGCAGTCTGATGTAACTCACTAGTTTTAACAGGAAGCTATTTTGCACTGTTATGGCACGCCATGCACACGTGAAAAGTCTCCCTCATCTTCATTTAATGTAACTATTCTCTGCCCAGGCAGCAAGCCTGTGACTCACAGACTTCTCTGCACGTTGCCCAACTGGCTGGCTCACTAAAATTATCATTATTATTAAAAATATCAATTTCCTGATTTCATTCCACAAACAACGTGAAGATGAATTAACAAGGTATTTCTGGCACTCACTGACTCTAACCATTGGCTTCTGGGCAAGGTGTGGGCTCACTGCCTGCTACAAGGAAGAGCATGTCCCTGAGATCCTTCCTGAGATATTTTCTACCTAAGATGCCAGCATGTCTCTAATTAAACAAACCTTTTTTTTATTTCATAAATAAACACCAATAGGAGCAAGCCAGAAGGAACTGATCTGTCAACACCTGGATAAAACAACATAGTGAATTACCCAGATGGCTTTCAAGGCATATACAGAAGCCTGATAATAGTTGTCACACGACAAAGTTAAGTAATGATTGACAGATTTTTATTAATTTTAAGTTGAAGGTCCAGATCATCCTCAATAATAATGTATGAAATTTTACCACTCCCCAAGAACAATACTGTGACAAGGGAGTTAATAAAGCACTACCAGACATCCCATACTGAAACAGATCCTGTCTATAAGGCACTTGAGGAACCTGTTTCTAAAAATAACAAGCAAAAAATCCCTCCTACCAGACACAATCTGTGTCTATGCCACATCTGCACTTTTTGAACAGCTACTCTATGTGCAGTGCAGGAGGGGTTAATAAAAATGTTAAGTATTATGATTTTTTAAATAATTATCATGTCACACTTCAGAAAAAGTCTGGCCTTCAGTCTCTGATCCTGTGCCCAGCTCTCATGGTCTCCAAGATTAAGCCATTTCTCCTTCTCTCTGCTTTCTGGCTCCAGCAGAGACAACTTCAATTTCATCCAAAACTAATTTGTCATTATTGCATACATAAAATAGTAATTATAAAAACCTAAGTAATAAAGAAACAGAGCTTCAGAAAAAAAGCAGAGGATTCTTCAGTTTGGGGAAGAATTAAAATATCGCATCTTTCTCTCAACCGAGCACATTTCAGGCTTCCCTCTACAACTTGCACTTTCCATGTCCCTCTATTACTACTACTGTACCATGCACACCATAGCCATGAACATCACCTCATTGTGCTAATGCTCAAACCCAGGAACCATTTCCTACCCATAACTTGCAAGTAAAAAACAAGAGGAAGAAAAACAAAAGGCAGGTAAAGACAGAGGGAAACCCCCAGAGAAAACAACCCAACAGATTTGCTAGGCAGTCTGGGCAAAAGAAATACAACGTGGGTCACAGCACACAAGATTGAAATTAGAGTATGAAAACTGAAATTAAAGAGTATTCTGTCTGCCTCAAATGAGTAATAACAAAATTTCCCATGACACAAGAACCAGAGAGTAAATTTATAACAATAAGCCTATGACTTTTCAAAATCCATTATGTAATTCAGGAAGGCAAAAAAAGCAATTAATAGACAGGAAGCAGTATGAGATGAAGAAACAAAAACAAAACAACCAAGCCACACTGACCAGTAGACGAAGGACAGTGCTGCAGATGTACATTCAATGCTTTGGATTAATGCATTTAAATTTTCAAACCCTGCCTTTAGTATCTTACAACAAGTGTTCTGTGTATCTTAAAAATGTATGTTTAAAGACAGACTTCATCTGAATTCTTCCACAGGCTGTCTTTACAAAAAGCATTACAGAATTCAAAGTTTTCAGTGTTAACATAGACAAGAGAGCACAGCACCCTATTGATGTCCTCACTCTTTCCTGGTCACAAAGCATATTACCACCATGGCTTCTGGATTTCTAATCTTACTGAGCACTATGCAGTACCAGGACTGCTGCTTAGGTCTGCTGTGGGAAACTCAATTCTGTATCTCACGCAAACCTAGTTACACAAAACTGTGAAACATGACAAAAGCTGTGCCAGACAGCTCTTGCTCTCCCACGAAGACACAATGTTTTTACAGTTAATGGAAGCATGCAAAACATCTCACATTCAGACAAAGACAGAGAAAGTAACTGATTGAAGAAGTGAACTAGAAGCCAAAATTCAGAAGTTCCTGGGGCTTTGACATACACTAAGGGCTCTAAGAGTCCTCCACTGGGTCCTCTAACAGCAGCTCCTCCCAGTCTTGACAACGGTGAAAACAGAAGAGAGATGCTCATGTGCATTTGACTTGAAGGCTCATGGCATTCAAAGGGAGCATCCTTAAAGAGTATTTCAAATTCATACTAACTGAATTTAAGACTTTCATGAAAGAGGTTAACATTAACTTTGAGGCACTTTCAGGTCCCCGAATGATGCATATAAATGACATTATCGTTAACTATTGTTATCAAACAAGGTAACTGACGCAAAGATGAAAGATTTAGTGATGTTTCCTTACCAGTAGGTAGACTAAAAATCTCCACAGATCCTTAAGTATAAAAAAACCCCAAAGCATTAGCCCTTCTCTAAGGGTTAAAGCAAAATAGATCTGTAGTTTCTCTAATAATGTTGGAACCACATAGTTCAAGAATAAAAATGCTTGTTTTTCAATACTGCCATCATATTATTGCTGCTTTAAGTGCATAAATCCTTCAAACAGTGTCTTACTTGTGGGGATGGTTTTATTTGTCTTTTTAATTCATAATCTGGAAGGTTAATACATCAGACTGCTTTTTAAAACTTGTCACCTGTAACATCTGGATAATCACCACAAATGAGAAAGCAATAATAAGTTTTCCCACCTCCCATTTTTTGTTTTACTGAATGTCCTGGTTTGGGCCAGGATAAAGGTGATTTTCTGGTTTGTACTTTTGCTTTCAGCTAAGTTTCTTGTAAGTAGCTGCACTCGCTGAAATTAACAGCAAGTTTCTCAGCCAGCGTCTGCTTCTAGGACTGATAACACTGGATGTTTATAGTTACAGCTACAAACTGGTATGCAGAGCCAAGGACACTGCTCAGCTCTGAGGAACATTTCACCCTGCAGAAGGCAAAAAGAGGTCCCACCTGAGTTAAACCGTGACACAGAGATGTAATATGGACTTATATTGTTAAACATGTCACACTCCCCCAGCACACAGGAGAAGAGAAAACTGTATTTGGTTACTGAGCCTGGCACTCTATGGCAGCAAGTCTCACTGAACACTAATGCTGCCTTCTAAGGACAGGAAACCTTATTTCTAACTCACTAACAAAGAAACAAGCATGATGGCTGTCAACCTTTATTTAAGACTATCTAAGTCAAAACATGCAGTGAAAGCATTATTTTATTTCACTTGATGCAATAGCTAAGGACTCGGAACAGAAATGCTGACCCCTCATCAGGAACCTGACCACAGTAGCATAGATCACAAGCTCTACACAAGCTATTCATGATACAAATGCTAAATAGTGGCCATGCATAGTGTATTATTTCTCATCGGATTCTCCTCACAGACTGATTTGCAGACATTAAAAATTGCTTATGACCTACACTGTCAGAACAGTTGCCCCAAGCTGCTACATGGCCTCTCCTCCAAAGTTTTTTCTCTGCTAACATAACAGGGAATACCACCCGTTAACACAAGCACTGTTACAACCATGAGGAGGGCTGGAGTTGATGTAAGGCAACAAAGAGCATCACCAGGAAGAATGCACACTTTCAGATCTACTTTTATTTTCTTCTGTTACATAAAGGCAGAAAATAAACTTAGCAGTCATGGACTACAAATATTTCAGACAAGCTGTAAGAATAATCACAAGATGTACTTCATTTGCTCTAAATGCAGATCACACAGCCTTTAGCAGAGACCTCAAGTAGATGGACTCTTGGTCTCTCTACTTATTTCTGAAGAGACCCACTGTCTAAGGGAGGGCTCAGTACCTACTGAGGGTATCTGCAAAGCATTATTTACCCCCCTTAAAATATATATAGACATTTTTACATAAAAATCCTGTTAGTTTCAGAAGCGAAAATCAGAGAAAGTAATTACCACATAACAGAGACATCACACAAGTGATTTAAGTCACAACCACAGAAGTTTTTGAAGAGTGGTGTCAAATAACAGAAAAAATACTTCCTCCATTTCAGAAGTAAAGTACAGCAATGGGTGAATCACTGGCTCATAAGAGAATTAAGTATTGGTAAATTATCACGTAAGGATTTTTCCTCTCACCGTTGTCTCTTGACCTTGGCAAACATCTGATCACCTTCTTGATTCCAAATGTGAACTACTGTGAGAATTTTAGTTCCTTTACAACAGTTCCTCAGCTTTTAATAGGAAAAAAAAGACATGGTTTTCACCAGGTGTGTCCTTACACATTTGAAGTGAATTGGATTCTATATCCTGTCTTTCACCATCTCAGTCTTCAGAGTATGTTCATCTGACAAGTTTACTGATTCCAACATGCCCTTCTTCCCACACAGCACAGCAGAATAAATTAAATGCAGATTTTTAAAAAATGTCTAGACATAAGTTCTCAGCCTTTGCAAAAAAGTCAGGGGGTCCATACCATTTTTTCTGATGTTTGCAAGGTTTCAGGGTCATCATGTCATCAAAGCTTTCAGGTTTGTTTTCACAGGACTTGACTAACTCTCTTGTTCACATAGATAGTACGTTCTGTCTCCAGCTCAGGCAACTTTCTTATATTCGAAGATACAAGTTCCTCAAACATGCATCTATCAATTCCAGATTAAAAACTTTTTATTAAAACCTGGTAAAAGCAATTAACTTGAATAAATAAGACACTATAAATTCACTTTCACAGTCCCACAACAGATGCACATGTAAACATACAGCAACATTTGAAGAGCTAAAAAGCTGTATGATATCCTGCACTAGGGCTTGCATGAAATAACAAGGTAAGAGCAGCAATATGAAGATGTTTTCAGAGGAAGCTATGAGGGAGGGATAAAATCACCACTAAGTCTCTTTTCTAGGTTCAGGCCCTTTCAGGTCCAGTACTAGCAAAGTGCTTCTCCACCAAGGGAAACAGAAGAACCTTTAATGAGATGTCCAAACAACCTCCTAAACCACTGAAAAGTCACCACTGCCATTGAAGAGGAGACTGAACTAAAGACCTGCAGGAGTTTAGACCATACCTTCTGTGACTGTTGCAAAAGTTATGCTGAAAATCTGGATCAGAGCTGTAACAGGTGTAACAGACCTAGAAACGTTCTTAATTGTATTTTACTAGAAAAACGAAGTAGTAATTTTTAAAAGTTGAGACAGCAGCTAGGTAGACAGATTACATTAACTCTCAGATGTTATTTCACAGAACAGTAAGTATATTACTCAGCTTTCTACAA
This sequence comes from Florisuga fusca, assembly GCA_038090715.1. Classification (NCBI taxonomy): domain Eukaryota; kingdom Metazoa; phylum Chordata; class Aves; order Apodiformes; family Trochilidae; genus Florisuga; species Florisuga fusca. Next base: position 29,599,690 of record JAAWXA010000004.1, on the reverse strand, counting down.
TTAAGGCAACAAATCTGTTAAAAATAATCAGTGCCCAAACTGGCATCTCTTCACCCAAAATATATCACTGAGAAAGGCAGAAACTTTAACCAGAAGGGTTGAAAAATCCTTAAAAAACCCACCTATTTCTGTAAATCTAGATTTGGGGATAGGGAACTATTTTTACTGTGTTATCTGTATATTAAACAGTTTATAAAGTCTGCCAGAAAAAAAAAAGTTACAATGCAATTTACTGTTGCTAAAATTTGATGTGAAGCACACTTGAGAGTTAACAGCAAATTATTAAAAAAGCAAACCCTCCAAATCAATTTTGTTTACCAGATAGCTTCTTCAGACCACCATTCAAGAACTCTTTCCCACAGTCTTTGTTCTATAGAAACCAGTAAATCAGCAAATTGCTACTAAATCTGCACGGTCCCTGCTGCCACTTAATCTTTCACAAATCCCAAGTCTCCAACATAATATAAAATAACCCAAGCATTCACTCCTGGAATTGATCAGAGTCACAGCTGTTTTTTTCATTCTGAACCTGCACGTGTCATTTGTTTACTGCATTATCATATAAAAAACATATAGATGCATATAGGTTCTGGGTAGACCTTAAGACAGCCTTCCAGCATACAAAGGGGGCTTCCAGGGACTGTAGCAACAGGACAAGGGGCAATTGCTTTAAATTGAAAGGGGACATATTTAGACTACATATAAGGAAGAAATCCATTAGTATGAGAGTGGTGAGACACAGGAACAGGTTGCCCAGGGAAGCTGTGATTTCTGTATCCCTGCCCGTGTTCAAGGCCAGGTCGGATGGGGCTTGAAGCAACCTGGTCAAGTGGGAGATGTCCATGGCCATGGCAGGGGGGTTGGAATTAGATGATCTTTAAGGTCCCTTCCAACCCAAACCATTCTGTAATTCTTCAAAGGACAGGTAAGAAGGTCTTCCTCCCTCTTTGCACAGGACAATTTACAATGGATGGAAAGCATGGCCTTCTACCACAGCAGAAGACAGAATAGAACAGAATGACTTCTCTTGTCATTATTAAAATGGGACCTGCTGTTACAAGAATACTCCTTATAACAGCAGGTCCCACCAGAACAAACCAATTCAGGCTCTTCTCAGAGAGCAAATGCAACAAGACAGGGACAAGACTGAGGGGAACACAGAGGAGGGAAGGGAAGTAAAAAGGACTCTTGATTTTTTCCCCCTTTTTTCCCCTTACCAAGGCAGTTCTGTTGACTCTTGAAAGGTGGAAACTAAGATCAAAGCATCACAGAAAGCATTTGTTACTTGTTAATCAGAAACACCACATTCAGTATTGGAAAACATTTATTAAGGACAAATATATTGAGGCAGAGCAAACAAAGACAGTATCAGTTTAAAGGTCTTCCAAGCTTCAAGAAATACAAAAACAAATGAAAGACCTAGAGTGAAGTGGGCTGTCAAAAGCCAGCTTCAGGAGCTATAATTGGACTCCACGGTAAAAATGGTTCATTTATGTTGCATTAATTTATTTATTTTTTCAAATCAAACTTCAAAATCAAGATACCAGAAAGAAACACAACCTTTTCATCAATACTAACACGTTTCTACATTAATTTGACTGTCAGAGCTGACCTTAATACAATTAACCAAAGTAATTTCCTTCCCAAAGCATATAATTTTCTCAAACTCATGAAGCCATGAAACCAAACCTAGTTTAAAATTGCCAGTAATTAAATCCTTCCTTTAAAGCTTTAAGAAAAAGCCCATCACACAACAGCTCTAGAAAAACTCCCGCAGGAAAGATTTTATTCAAACTATTAACTTGTTTTCCTGGATCTGCAGTCTCCCTGTACATCTCCCTTAACTGATCTCTAAGAAAGTTACTTTCAGTAATGAGCTTGAAGAAACAAAAGCAATGTTAGTCCTTATAAATATCAGCAAATAGGCTGGAATACCCATCTATGAGCTCTGGGTGGGGAGGAGGGGAGAAAGAATAGTAGACAAAAACAAAGAAAAAACCCAACCTTTTATTTTTCCTGCACAGACAAAACTGCTGTAACATACACACTGGTATAGCAATGACAACTCCATCTCATACATCAGCTAAATCCACTGGGGAATACAGTCCTCCAGCCAGTTTGCCAAGGACATAGAGTTTAAAAAAGTAAAAGGTGGAATTATTTTCTCACAAACAAAACAAACAGTAATCTCTGAAGAAAACCACAAGTGAAATGTGAAAACTTCCTTGCCCAACTGTATCACAGTGGTCAGGAGCATCCCTTGCTTGCCTAGACTGGAATGATGCTTCCCTGTGAAAGCAGCTGCCACTGAAGCTACAGAAGCTGCCAAAATGCTCCTCCCGAGACTAACCACCCCCAGGCAGATTTTCTGTTGGCTTCTTGTTTTAAAGAATGACGTTGACTATACAATCCCAGGGACATCTTGCTTCTTAAATTCAGGACAGTGAAGAATTGGGACACCAACCCAGCCAAGGAACCTGCTCTCATTCCAACCAGCTGGGTGAAGGGCTGACAACCAATTTTGAGCTACCACACAAACCTAACTGAAGTACACATACCTATGGGTCACACAGATATTTATTTTTCTTGTCAGAAAGATTCTTTCTTCTTTTTACATTTCTGTAATTCTGCATTCAGTTTATCACAAGCAAATTACGAAAAGCAGAAAATAAACTTGTCTGTGGTCAGGCAGGCATCAAAACACTCAGCGTAAGCTACAGGATGCAAACGTAACAAGATCATGCAGAGCAACGTTTGAGCTGGTGGCACCGAAGCAAAATCGATGAAGAGGCATCTGCAAGCCCCCAAGCTGGCAGCACACAAGAGAAGAGAGCAGCCACTGCACAGCAGCACTTCCAGAGTATGTGCAAAACCCCTCTGTCAGCAAAAACAAGATACAGCAGTGGCCTAATTAACACCAACTTGCAGCAAGGAATATATGCAGAAGAAAAAAGCAAGTGTGCTTCACACCTTGAAAACATAACCTTGAAATCGTCAGGAATTTGAAAACTAAAGCCAAGCCTAAGGCAACAAAGCAGCCGAATACCTGTGCCCCTTTACAACAACCACACCACTCTGCCTGTCCCCCTTCCAGGATCCAGCCAGGAGCTTTCCCTAGGGCTGTGTGGTGCTCTGTGAGCTCCAGGTGGCATTAACTAAAAAGGCACAGGTGGCACCCTGGCACCAAACTCAGGTTTACCTGGCCAGCAGCAACCAAATCAAACGAGGCCTGGGTCTATCCCCCAGGAGCCACTGTAATGAAGTTTCCCATCTGGAAATTTCTATTTGCACCAGAAATTTTTTTTGGCAACAATGCTGTGGGTTACCACCGAGGTTCAACTGTGTTTCAGAAAACACACAAGGTGTTCAGAAAACTGGAACATTTTTATGCAGTGCTGATTAATTTGTGGACTCTAGGTTTATTGCTATGGAAGAGAGTATGTGTGGGCATCAATTAGATCAACCAAATTAATCTAAGGACAGGCTTCAGGATAGTGATAATAAACCTAACTGGCTGCAGCAGCATCTCTTAACACACTGGTATAAATTTTAAGTGCTCATAGCCACAGAATAACAGAATTCTGCAGACTGGAAAAGATGATCAAGGCCAACTGCTAACGTACCACTGCCAAGTCCATCAGTAAACCATGTCCCTAAGCACCACATCTCCATGTCTTTTAAATACTTCCAGGGATGGTGACTCCACCACTTCCCTGGGTAGCCTCTTCCAGTACCTGACAAACCTTTCAGAGAAGTTTCCCCTCATACCCAACAGTAACATCACCTGGCACAACTTAAAAGCCACTTCCTCTTGTCCTACTACTTATTACTTGAGAAACCAACTTCCACCTCGCTACACCCTCCTTTCAGGTAGTTGTAAGGGAGTGACAACTTCTTATCCCAACCCCCTTTTCACCAAGCTGAACAACCCCAAATCCCTCAGCCACTCCTTGTAAAAGTTATGCTGCAGACCCTTCAGGAGCTTCACGGCTCTTCTTTCAACATGCTCCATCAACTCGATGTCCTTCTTATAGTGAGGGGCCCAAAACTGGACACAGGATTTGAGGCCTCAGTAATGATACATTATTCCTGATACAAGTCAGGATGCTGTTGGCCTTCTTGGCCACCTGTACACTGTTGGCTCATGTTCAGATAGATGTCAACCAGCACCCCCAGAGCCTTTTCTGCCAGGAAGCTTTCCATCCACTCTTCCCCAAGCCTGTGGTATTGCATGAATTTGTTGTGACCCAAGTGCAGGACCCAGCACTTGGCCGTGTTGAACCTCATACATCTGACCTCTGCCCACTGATGCAGCCTGTCCAGACCTCTCAAGCAGATCAACACTCACACCTAATTTGGTGTAATCTGAAAACTTAATGAGGGTGCACTTGATTCCCTCATCGAGATCATTGACAAACATATTAAAGAACTGGCCCTAACACTAACCCTGGGAACACCACCTGTGATGCCACCAGCTGTTATTTAACTCCATTCACCACAACTTTCTGGGCCCAGAAACCCAGTTAGTTTTTTTACCCCACAAAGAGTACGTCCATCCCTGCCATGAGCAGACACTTTCTCCAGGAGAATGCATGTAGGAAATTGTGTCAAAGGCTTTACTCAAGACTAAGTAGACAAAATCCAGAGCTTTTCCCTCATCCACTAAGTGGATGACCTTGTAAGAGAGGAAGATCAGGTTAGTCGAGTAGGATGTGGCTTTCATAACCCCATGCATGCTGGACCCAATTGCACTGTTGCCCTGCATGTGCCATGTGATGGCATTCAAGATGATCTGCTCCATAACCTTCATCGGCACGAAGGTCAGACTAACAGGTCTGTAGTCCCTGGATCCTCCATCCGACCCCTCTGGGTTTCACACTGGATAACCTCCAGTCAATGGGAACTCCCTGGTCAGCCAGGACTGCTGACAGATGATAGAAAGTGGCTGGATGAGAACTTCCACCAGCTCCCCCACTAACCCTGGTGGGTCCTATCCAGCCCCATTGACATATGTATGAGTGGTATAGCAGGTCACCAACCATTGCCCCTTGGATTGTGGGGTCTTTATTCTGATCCCTGCCACTGTCTTCAAGCTCAATAGGCTTATACCCAGAGACCAACTGGTCTTACTACTGAGGACTACTGAGGACAGCACTACTGTGCTGTCACATGGGTCTCCATTCCCTGTCTCCACTGAGATGCCAGACAAAAGGACCTCACTAGCACACCACCCTTCAAACACTGGCGTGCCACCCACAGGATTATCTCCAGTAGGCCTGGTTTTAGCCCTTTCCACCTTCAAATCTAGTTTAAAGCTCTTTCCATGAGCCCTGCTAATTCCTGTGCAGAGATCCTTTTCCTCTTTTAACAAAGGTGTATCCCATCTGTTGTCAGCAGGACTGGTGTTGTGCAAACCAAAAAAAAAAAAAAACAAAACAAACCAAACCCAAAAAAACCAACAAAATTCTAGTGGTGACACCAAGATCAGAGCCAGGTATTGATCTGCTGGCTCCTCCCTGCTGGCTCTTCCCTGTCTGCTAGGCCCAGCAGGAACTTGCCACTGGGAGCTGCTGTCCTTGGCGACCGAGGCAATCACTTACAAAAAATGATCCTCTTACAGCAAGGAAACAGAGACTTAAAGCCACCCAGTCCCTCACATTCACTGTAGGTTAACATCTCACCTGAACATTTTCCCAGTCTTTATTACCCAAGTGCAGGGGAGTGAAGATGTGTAATGCTAATGTTCTCAGTAATTCTCGGTATGTGGGAACGTAGCGTACGGCATGTACGAAAATTACAGGAAACAAGAAACCTCTTTGCCCTCTTTGTCCAAATGCAACACTGACTATTGCCCTAAAAATTATTGACTAGAAACAGCTACATCAGTTTTTTCTATAACTATGACACTATGAAAGCAAAGTCAGTGACAAAAGAAATTCTGGTTTTGGTTGGTTTTTTTTTTTTTTTTTATTACTACTCCTGACTTCTATAAACATGATTCTATAATTCCAGCATTTTACTTTTAACCCAACAGTACAGAAATAGTAAGGATACAGGAGCTATAGTAGATGTTCTTCCAAGACGGGTGATCCATACACACCAGGCAGCCATATAAAACACCACCCACCACTAGGAACAGAATAATTTTGAGTGCCTGGTACACAGAAAGCTTCAAACCACTGCTAGCACTTCTCATTTACAGTCATTTTAATTTCTGATATGGCAGAAGAATAATATTACTAGTAATGCCTACAAGTGTTGACTACTCAAACCGCAAGACTTAAACCACCTTGAGCTCTTCCTCTTGTGCATCTAGTGGACCCCACAGGACCCCAAAACTCTCAAGTTCATGCACAGCATGTAACCCGGTATGTAACAACGTTATGTTCATTTTCAGGGCAGTTTTTCATTTCAGGATGAACCTGACACAGTAGAAGTGCAGAAAAAACTGCCAGGCTGGCAAGACCCTCCCTTGCTATGATTATTCCACACCCCAAAACTAGCCAGCTGTGGTGTCTACTATGCTGGAGTGTTTCCATCTGATGCTTTTCTCTCTTTCAAAGGCAGAGAGCTCTGAAGCATCAAATGCACACCAGACAGGCTGGAACTACCCCAGACCCATCCACTCTGTTCTGCCACCAGGCCTGTTTCCATCAGAGCATGTGACTGGTGCTATTTGACTCAACTGATGTCATCATCATAAAACACGGAGCAATACCCTCAATAAACCACAAGCTCTGAAATTGCAAGCACAGAGTCTCATGTGACACATTAAGGCCTAAAATGAACTATAAATAGAAGTTTTTTGATGTCAGAGAGTGTGCCAAGATTCCAATGTATTTAGATTTAGGAGTACAGCTATCAAGTCAAACATTTCCTCTATGACATCAAATTTCAGATTTGTTTTTTCTGCAACCTGAATCACAAACAACCTCAGTACAGGTGTCATTAGGCTATTCAGATCTAATTTGGGCAGATGGACAGTAACACAAACTTACATATATATAAACCAATCATGACTACTGCACAATCTCTTCATCCCTGCAATAGTGCATCAGCACCTATCAATACTGAACTTTAGTAACTTCACACTATTCGTACAACAGCAACTACATGAACCCAAGTTTGCAAAATTTCTGCTCTGGTGAATTTACAGAGACCAAAGATCACCCTCGAGAGAAACAACTTCAGCCCAAACCCAGCAGTCTAGCTTTTAGTGTTGAGCGTTACACATCTCCAACACAGGCAGAACATTTGACTTTTCATCTCATCCTCATTCAAGAACGTGAACTCAACATTTACCTTTTGTTAGCCACCTCCATGCATTTCCCCTCTGCTGCCAACCTAACACACTGGAACAGCAAGTTGCAAGCAAACATCTGAAAACCATGAGTAAAAGTAATGCTTTGGTAAGAATATCACTGCATCCATTAAGGTTTATTACAGTTCTGAACACGTTGCTTCCTTTCTGCAAGAGAGATGCCTGCCACTCAGATGCAAACTGCCATATCCAGCTGTTCCTCTTCATACTCACACAGCTCCAATCTTTTTTCATTTCTAGGGCCCTGACATGCAGCAGTCCAGCCTAGCAGCATCTCTGTCAGACTGATTTATTTGCAATTACAGGTAAGACAGAACATTTCTCCCAGCAATAACAATGACTGAGCAAGACATGATGGAAATCAGTACTACAGTGGCTAGAGGCATGTTCATGCTATACACATTCACAGTTTCTTTAAGCACATTCAGCTTCAAGATAGGGAAAATGCACAGTCAACACAGTGTATCCTGCAATTACACTCAGCCATTTATTCCATCTGCAAGACCAGATTTGTGACTGGCACTCACTTAATTTCACTGTTTCAAGTATCTACCATTGGTACACCTGATACACAATTAGCAGAAAAACAATATGCACAGAGAGAACAGATCTCACATAATTCACATTTGTACCTTATTCCCAGCATACTAAAAAGGCAAGCTCTGTAGGTGATTAAGAGAAATTTAACTTATTTACCACTGAAACATCAACTTGGACTATCATCTAGATAACCATAACTGATGATGGTTTAGTCTTCTTGTACTGGTTATCTTGATCATTTTTGCACTTCCAACCATCATGCTGGGAAATACCTACAGCGGTTGCTGAGGTAGAACAACACAATTCTGTCCAAACCTCTCCTTTCAAGACCTTTGATTGTACATCTTTACACAACACTACAAAACACTTCCAAAAAGGGGCATGAACATGTTGCAAGTTACTCATCAAAAGTTTTGGAAATTGCAGAAACAATGATAGCAATATTCCTTCTTAATTTTATGCATTAAGCAAATCTAAAAAGACAGCTGCAAACTCTTAACAGTTTGTTAGTTTAAGTAAAACATAATAATAGATAAGTAGCATTTTAATTAGTTTGCTAAAAATTCTGAAAAATACATAATAGTAGAGCATTACCATCAACTTGTCAGCAAGCCACTTGAGTATCTGACCATAAAGTAATTTAATTATGAAGGGGCAATTTTAATAAAAGATAATTAAGAACTACTTCAGCTCAAATATAAAATCTGAGCTGTGCTGCTAAACCCAACCATGTTGTTCTTACGAAGAACTAAAAGACAAAAGTTGAAAAATAATTCAGGTGCTCATTGAAGAAGATGCAGCAGCATAGTATTAGACAGTTATGTAATTTATCAGCATCACTCTTTTCAACAAAAGAGAATGAAAATATAGCAAAAAACTTTTACAGATCTAATTAAAAAAGGGCATGGCGCATTTTATTTATTTTGGCCAACTGGGTAATATTCTCATTTTCTAGAGATGCTTTTTTGGGGGTTTTCTTCTGAGACCTGGAGCACTGAATCCTACACATGTGCAGGATTGTCTATAGTTGTCTGATGCCATGGAGCTGACATTACATTTCCTTGTGGAGACACAAATTATCAGAGCAAAAAGAAGTCTCATCTCAGTCTTATTAAGCTACTGAACTCCACCTTTGATTTTATTACTCCAGAGGTGAACTTCAGGATAATACTAGCAGGTTGAATTTTATGTACTATTTATTAAGGGGTGGAGAGGAAGGGATGGGTAAGATAACCCCAAGCTTATGCTTTCCACTCAAGCAAGTCTATACAAATTCAGAGATACTAATGAGTCTAATGAGTCCTGTTCACCTGACTCTCTTCAGTTAGGCACTCTACAGCTAGCCATAATTAGCATTAGTTATCTTTAGCATGCATACATGTCAACAACAGCCTGCAGTGCCATTTCAGACTGTTTGCATTTAACCTACAATAGGCTTTATATTTCCACACTACGGTCATTACCCCTTTTAGCAAGGGTCTTCTTATTTTCTTATCTATGAAGCTTTTAACATCTTCACCAAATAGGCAAAAACATGGGAGCTGTCTTGGCAAGTGGTTTACAAAAAACAAACAAACAAACAAAAAAAAAGCAAAAAAAAAAAAAAAGCCAACCCAAAAGAAAACCATCCAACCCAAAAAACCCCCAACCAAACAAAAAAATCAACAACCAAAAAAACCCAAACAAAAAACCCCAAAACCAAAACAAAAAATCAAACCAACCAAACAAAAAAAGCGCAACAACAATAAGAAAACTTGGGCTAGCTTTTATATTGTAAGGTAGTGATAATTTCTTGGAATTTCATTAAAGATTCCAAATAGGCAACACTTTGAAAAAACAACCAACCAGACATCCTGGTGTGCAGGTTAGGCAACAAGCATAGCCAGTTTTTGCCTACATCCAAATGTAACATAAAATACGCATCAAAAAATTCTTAAAACATCCACTTCACAGCCAAAGGGAAAGAAGCTGCTACCTCAAGAGGCAAAAAACTATTTCTTGCTCTGCTTCTTTTAATGATGAACAAAACAACAAACCCCTTGGGGCTTAGGAAGAGATGTTTGGGGAGGCTGGGTCCCAGCCACATGCCCGCTCAGCACATTTCCTCAGTGCTGATCCATTTACAACAGCGGATGTGACCATGCCCTGGGAAGAATGTGCACGAAGATTACACGAAGGAGTCACTAAGTGCTTTGTAAGAGATAGGCTGATTAAAGCAATCCATTTCTCAAATGGCCACATACCATTTTTTGCCTCCATGAAAAGAAGAGAGGAGCAGAAAACGATTATTTTCAAGCAGAACTTTTCTCTTTGAAAACTCTGTTTAAAACCATATCCCCCTCTCCTTCAGTTGAAGCCTTAATAGAAGGACAGTAGTGTGTAACTGCAGCTTCTGACATGGGCACAGCAGCCCCGGTGCCTTCATTAGACAGGAAGAACTGGAAGACAGGAGAGGCACCATCTCCCTTCATTACACCAACCACACACAAGGACATTCCCAAAGTCAATACTCGCATTTTCCTTTTTAGCCCACACTGCTACAATTCTGACCATGCTTCAGTGACTACCGTTCAGCTTGTCTACCTTAGACAAACCCTGTGCTGCCACAAGCTGTCATGGATGGAAGATGTCATCCCTCCTGTGACCTCTGCAGCTACCACTACCTTAGATAGACAGAACCTGCAGTTCTCTCAGTGCATTTCACTTCCAATCATATCTAGACCAACTATGTGGCCTGGGCATCCTTGAGAGGCCAGCACATTTTAGGTATGTTCCTGGAGAAAATCACTTGGGTGCCACTGTGGAAGAAGACAGTCCATGCATCCCCAGGCCAACCTGCAGCCCAGCCCTTCAAGCCCATCAACACTTTCTCCTCATGTATACTTGTGATTTGAACATAAATGCTGACACAGGTACAGCATAAATCTACCAACTAGTCAAAAGAGAATACCAAGACCATCACACTCATTGAGTGTCTTGAAAAGTCCTGCACCAACACACCCCATACCACAACACAGATCTACTCCACCCTCTAACATTCACTGTGATGATTATTTTCCTTTTTGAGGCTTAACACACCTTATCAATGGGGTTTATCAACTGGTAGCAGCACACGCCACATCACCAGACAAGGCTCAGTACAATTGCTTCCACCTTCCAAGAGGCTCTAAAAATAGACGCAGGAAATGCATGTCCTAGTCCAAAAGAGTTAAGCGTACGGAGGCTGCTCTTCCGCCTTTTTTTTGTTTGTTTTTTCTTTTTTATTTTCTTCAAAGTTATTAGAAATAGTCCACACACCTATCAGACCTGCTGGCAAACTGACAAGCACTGCCTTGTAGTATAATTTATACTGAACTGGTATCTGTTGGGGAAAAAAAAAAAGTATCTCCCTCAAAGCCACAGAAACTTCTCACAACCATCAGGAGTGCCTCCCCTCCTAAAGTTATGAGCAAAGCTGGCAAAGCAGTGTGGCTAGTAGGAGAACTCTACTCCTTTGCCAGAGCCTATTCTGGTCCAGCATTATTTCCCCAGGAGAAAGGAATCTGTAGATGCTCACCTACACTTCAGAAGAACATAATCTTAAAGAGCTTAAGTTTCACTCAGAAAATAATTTCCTTCTGACATCTCAGAAAAATTATCTGTGGGAATTGTATGTGCTTGCAGGCAGAGAAGGGAAAACAACAATCCAAGTCAAGTACACCCACACCCTATTACAAACCAAAAACTAAAGCAGGAAAGCAGAAATGCTGTCCCTGCAGAGGGCTAACGAGAGGCACTTCTGGAAGACAGTTGTGGAACACTGCAGAAACCCATGGCTTGTGTCACAGCTTCAAGGATGAGGTCTGAAGAAGGGAGACCAAGAGGACATGCCAAGCAGACAGAACACAGGTTAGTAAGACTTTCCAGCATCAAAGCCAATGCCGGCATGCACTGAGCATCACCTTTCCTACTGATAATTATTGCAAGCAAAACATGTAATTCTAACACATCTTTCCCACCTCCTCCCATCATTAAGAACTGGGATGAGAGAGAAATCCACCCTGAGACACAGGTGTGTCTGCTAACCCAGCATTAACAAAATATTTGTTGTATGTATACACCTTCAAGCACATCTGGGTTACCTATTCCAGTTCCAGGTAATCAAACCCATTCTCCAGCTCAGAATTAGTTCAGCAGATAACTCCAACTACTGAACATGCCACTGGGGGGGGAAGGCATTAAGCATTTTTAAGTACATGGATCTAAAACAAAGAAACAAACAAAAAACTTAACAGTAACAAGCACCGTTATATAAAAGCAGATGTTGCTAATAAAAAGAAATAAACGTGTAGAAAAAATGAAATACGTATACTTAGGCCTACAAAAATAAATCAGACTATTTATTTCCACAAGTTCTAACATCCCTTACATTATCATGGAAACCAACTAAAAACCTAAAAATTTAGTGAAGACTGAGGAGACAGTAGAGGCCTCACTGAGATAAAGCATTCTTACTCCAAAAGACAAGTTTTCCTTCAGTAACACTGCATTTTTAGCTATGTCTACAAAAAAAGTATTTCATTTTTCAGACACTCCTGGTGCTATGATGTGAGCACTTTCTTAAAAAAATCCCTGCTGCCTGTTGCAAATGCAAGAGATTCAGCAATTATGATAAGCATTTCTGAACACCTAATCAAAACAACACAAGCTGTAGAACTGCACTATTTACTCTGTTCTGCAAATACAAATTCATAACAAGAATGCTGCTTTTGAAAACAAAGCCATTATATCCTTTCCATTTCTTGGTTTGTTGTTTGGTTTGGGGTTTTTTTAAGTATATTGAAACTCATGCAATTAACTTGTCAACTTGGTTTACAAGCTGCTTGCCCATTATTGTTATTTATAAGGGAACCTGATTTGCATACTTAAATCAAATCTAGGCACTGCATATAACTAACACCACATACTGTAGGCAAACCTGGCTAAAACAAAAACCAAGAAGACTAACAGCATTTATTATTCTGGGCAGAGGAAATGCTTTTTAATAGAATACATCAGATCTGGCAAAGACAGGAGAATCAAATTTTTAAACTATGGCAGAAGGACAAATACCAGGGGTTGTGTTAAAAAAAAAACAAACTACAGAATAGCCAAAAAAAAAAAAAAAAAAAATTCCAATAAACAACAAAAAAAAAACAACTACACACAACATCACACAAAGCGATCAAACAAATCATTAAAAAGCCCACCAAAAAAAGAATCCTACTAAACAAAAAATGCATGGTTTGGTTGGTTTCATTTTAATGAAGATTCCCAAAATATCATTTCAGATCTGAAAGGCAAAGACAGAGGGAAAAGTTTCTAAGCAGACTTATAAAAAAAAAACCAAAAACCCACTAGCAAAGATTTGTCCAAATACACTTTAAAGGACACACGAAGTTTCAGTTTCACTGTGTAGGTGGCTCAACCCCTATTTCACTTCTACGCTCTTTGTGTCCCCTGTTCTTGATACTCAGCTTTTCCAACTACAGAGAGAAACCCTCTCTGAAAGACACAGGGTGTAGCCTGAACATCTCATTTGGAATTACACCCACCCTTTTCCCACCTCCAATTAAAACTAAGCCTCCAAAGTAAGATTTCTAGAAGCAATAAACCTTATTTTAAAGGAAGTGTTTCAGAAAGCTGCACCCTTCCCAGTTGCCTAAAGGAAGAGGTAAAAATCATGCATAGCAAAGCATCTCTTACAGAGCTACATCCCAAGGACAGGCAGGCTCCCAGGCTGTTCTCACCCCAGGTATGCTTTTCTCCTTATGAAGCACAAGTGGTATGACAAGGGGGATGTGGCACATATAATTCAAAACCTTCTACGTTCTTGACATTGTACCAATTTAGATGCCCTAAGTGATTTGACTACAAAAGATGCAGAGACAAATGCAGAGACACTTCCCTAAGGAATTTTATGTGCTTTTTTTATGGCAAGTAATTGAAGTAATGGGAACAGTTCAATAAAAATACTCCTCCTTCCTTTTCTAAATATTTTTACTAAAAAAACATCAGTTCTGGATTTCTGTACCAACTAGCAAGAAGACCTAGTATCTGATGACACATACTTTTAGTTCAAACAAACCATTAGGTTAAATCTTCAACATATGCATTACCCAAAATCTACAGGCATTTTAATTAGAAATTTCGCTGCTGACATGATGAAAAGCAACCTTTGAATTAGGAAGCCAGTGATAACAGATGCTTCTCAAAGTAAGATAACTACAGTGAGAATTGGGGGTGAGAGGTGGTATTTCTGGGATGCTTTGTGCTGCTTTGGTTTTTTTTCAAGATGAACCTTATACCTCAGTGTTTCTCCTGAAATAAGAATTGAAATTGTTAGAGCAGGATGAAAGCAGCTGAATGCCAAGAGAGACTTGATAGAGACAGCACTGACCTGAACACAGACCTAACAGGAACTGCAAAGAGACTTTATTGACTGTACAGTAAATAAGAACAGGAATTTTCCTCTGTGTGGAAGGCATCCAAAAGCCCCTCAGGCCCTGGAAGGACATTACCTGACAAGACCCATGGGACAGCTAACAGGAGCTTCTGGCAGCCAAGGCAAGGGTACCGTTCTGAAATTTAACTTGGAGATTCCTGACATGCCCAATTCCTCAAATTTTAAATATTTTCCTTACCCAATTTATTCCCTATAATTAAAAAGCAGTAGGTAACAGACATAAAATCTGCATTCCAGCTTAAATGCAGGAATTCCCCAAAGGCTCAGGTGGCCTTTTACACCAGCGTCCACTGTTACAGAAATACTGGGGAGCTATCACTCCTAAAGTGCATTATTAAGTGATCATCCTCTCAAGGTTTCTCTTTTTTTTCTTTCGAAGACTCAGTCATTTAAAAAATGAGAACACTTAAAAATGCTAAAGTACTCCTTGTCTCTAAAGACCATTTACAACTCAAGCCAAGTCCTTAAAAACTGTTTGTTTCTTTCTTTACAATTTCTGCCTTGGAGATCCACAAGGCTGAGCTGAAAGCATGGAGCAAAACCAACTGCTAACAGGTACAATCCAAACTTGTTCAGTATTATCCAGCTGCATGGGAAACCAAAATTCCAACCAGCACAGCCTGCATGTGTTCAGTTGCAGCTCCAGGGGATTTTGCTTCAGCAGGACTGATTAAAAAAGAAAGTTTTCTAAATCTTTGAAATGGCTTTATTTTTATCACTCGCTTCTTAATCACAATTTAACAATAAAAGCAGACACCTTCCAAGCGTTGCCTTCAATAGTTCTGCAAATATTGATGTATTTTTATCTGTGAAATTCCTACCCACACTAAGGAGTTTGTCACAGAAAATGCTATCACACAACAGGTTTGAAATATAAATAAATCAAGTTTAAGGCTTAATTATGTTACATGAAAACTACATAACTTAATTATAATACAAGTAAACTACGTAACTTAATTACGATAAAACCAAAACTTGTATTTTAAAATCAACAAGAAAATAACTATTGCTGTATTTGCAAACAGTGTTCCTGTCTACAAAACCAGACACCGCTGTATGCTCCTCAGGGTATGTGTTAAAAGGTACTGGGAGTTTCCCATGGGAAGAGAATTTAAATCCCATTATTTCAACAGAGAACATCTCATCTGACCTCCTGCACATCACAGTCTATTACATTACTCCTGTTTACCATGACAAAGCCCAACCTCTTGTATTTACCTCTTTGGAAAAGTAGTTGCACAATCTTCACATCTGGAGGCAAAACATTTATTCCTTTCTCAGCTTCACTCAAGCCCATGCTATCCTGAGTTTCCTCTACTGAAATACCTTCCAGACAGTGGTCCTTGGCATGCCTTTCCTTGCCTGGAGTTTCCTCCTTGTGGAGGCAGCTAAGGCACAGTCCTCTTTCTGCTAACTCAGATTGCTTTTCCCATCTGGTTTTACATTCAGAGCTAGAATTTTATTTTTTTTTTAATTACCTCTATCCATCAGAGCCACTAATTCCTGTCCCAGTACTCTTTTCCCTGAGGAAAAAGAGAGGGGGGGCTCAGCTCCCCAAAACCGTATCTAGCACATGACAAGGTAACCTCAAATCCATGCTGAGTTTACCTAAACTCACTGACAGCAAAGCCTTGGAGAGGGTGCAGGAGTTCTGAGCAGAGGACAAGCCTGGGGAGTCCCTGGTTTTGCCCAACACTGATACTTCCCATGGTCTGTTTTCCATATGGATTTCAGGCCTCAACATCCCTCTTCAAAATGAAGAGGCCACTTAATTATCAGTTTTAATGTCAAACACCAGTTTTACAGCAACAACAGAAAACTCGGGCTCCTACCTGCTGCTGCTGAGTCTCACAAGTCAACAGCACCACTTACGTCACGTTTCATCTTTCTGCTTATAACAGGAGTACATAAGAGCCTTTTGTCACTCAGAATTTTTCTTTTAAGTGACAGACTAATTGAAGCTTTCTTCCTCTTATCAGTTAAAAGATACAATTTCCTTAAAACACATTACAAACATTCATGCAGGCATTTATATTCAAGTGTGCGCTGCCCCACTCAATGAAAGAGAACATTCAAATGAGCCAAGCAGCATATGTCAGCTTCAATTTTCAAAGCCTGGATCCTGTATTTTTGCCCACTGCCCACAGAAGCTTTATTATTTAAACAGGAACTCAGTATTTTCGAATTTGTACTGCTAAATTAATCTAAAGTTGCTTGACAAATCCTGTCTCATTTAAATGCATTTTCAGAAACAGTTTAGGTTGATTTCAACCAAAACGCCTTGATTTCATTCTACCCTGCCTTTTATCAGAGAGAATATTTTCTCTCCAAGCTCCACCGTTCACAAGATTTTCTTGCAAACACCTTCAGAAAGGCATTAGCTCCTCTGCTCAAAGGAAAGCCCCCCACACTCAGAGCAGGCACTACAACGCCTGTCAACCATGGCTCAGCCAGCAGCTCAGCACATGGTGCCAGCACAAATCAGTACCACAACCCTCCCTTCCCCACTGCACAGCAGGACCTGCCCGTCACAGGCATCCACCCCTCTCTCCTGCCAAAATAAAACATTTGGTGACCCAATCATCAGCGAGTGCTGATTTTTTATCACAGCTGCCTCAGCCTGGATTCAAACAGGTCAGCAGCGAAGGGCAGAACACTTCACCACAACAGCTCAGAGATGCAATTACCCTCATGAAGACCACTCTGCACACGTAAAATGAGAAAATGGCTTCTCAGGTTTAAGGCTAGCAGGAAAAAAAATAAAATTCCCACAACTTATATTAACACTGTGAGAAATGAAAGAAGACAAAGTAGAAATTAATCTAAACAAAAGTGAGAGAGTGATTGTATCCGGATACCCTTAGGGACCTTCAGAAATCTTCAAAACTCCCTCAAACATTCACATATATTCTGGGTCCCCTATTTGATCTGATTTTTTAGGCTTTTCAAGTCACCAGTATACAATGTATATAAACAACATTCTAACTTTGAGGGGGCTTTTTGTTTTGCCTCTTTTTTTAATGATGTAAAGCTGATATTCTCTTGATAAACAATACTCTTTGAGATGCTGGGACTACAGGCAAATTCTCATCTGCAAATTACCTGCAATGAAGTTCTAGGAGCACTAAATGACAGACAAGTTCTGAGTTCCAAAATTATGTTTTTTGTTGTTAATCAGCTTCAGATCAGTGCTATCCTAAGACTTAATGGAAGAGAAGAGAGAGCTGGGAAAAGGCAACAGCAACAAACTTAGGATGCTGAAGATGTGTCATCACAAGCAATTTTATGCCACTTCCTGGTTAAAGAGAACTGGGCAGAGGACAGATGAAGCACACCTAGCAGAGCTGCAGAACACCAAACAAGCTTTCAAACAGCCCAACAGTTTAATGCACGTTACAGGTCTAGATGCTTACCAATGCTATATGTGCACAAAACTCCCTCATCTCCATACAGCAGATACTCAACAATTAAACAGTGATCAAGTAACATTTAGTAAATTTAAATATGCAACACCTATAAAGGAAAAAAGCCTTCCCTTTTGTTGCATTACTGGTTTTCTTCTCTTGCCCAATTTACCATGCCCTAGATAATACTGTATTTTTTCACTGTTTACATAAACATAGATTCATTATATGTGATGTATTTTTAAATGAGCTTTTTTTCAAGAAAAAAACCCAAACAACCGAGAAGCCATGACTTAACCTATGAGGAGCTTTGAAAATTAACAACAGAATAAAACAATAATACATCAAAAAAAATCTTAACTCCCCATCTTTTCAGGTGAGACATAGGGAACAACAGCAGTTTCTCAAGTGACAAGAAAGCAAAATGTAATAAAGCTACTGTATTAGCTCAGCACTCCATATTCCAGATCCAAAGCTTCATCTACAAATAAATTCATATAACCCAGCACTGAAAAAACGAATTAGCTGTTTGTATCATGGTATCTGACAAGGAGAGAGAGGGGTGGGCCAGTATCAGTACTTTGCAGAGCTCATAATTTAAAGAAAAATTAATTTTGTAGGATCAGTGCTTCAGAATGAGCAATCTCTAATTTAAAAGTGTGCTGATAAGGAAGAGAAGGCTTACTGCAGGCACAGAGATGATATGAAATAAATAACTCCAAAATCCTGCCCAAACTCTTTTTTAATGTGTCTACTGGGTATTTCTTCTAAAATTTGGAGGTGGTTGAGGCAGTCATTTCTACCTTCACCACAAGAAAAAGAGATAATGGTATATATCAAATCTTTTAGCACCAAATAACTGTTGTCCCCTAAATTTGAGCTACGATGAACTTGCATTTCATAGTCTCAAAACCCTCAAGGTCCAACATTAACACAGTTCCTAAACAATACAGGGCTTTGCTCACTCTCCCCAGTGTCCTCATCTTGAACTCCTATTAGACATACACTTTATTTTACTAATTGGAATTCCAAACAGAAATTATGTCAACCATACAAACTGACATAATGAATCATGATGGTAGCCTGGCTCTGAAAAGAAGCAATTTTTAAATGCTTTTACTAACAGGTATAACCAGTTTTGTCCCATTCCTGTCATACAGTTATCTGCTGTGGTTGAATAGATATGCTCTGCTCAAGGGGAAGATGGAAAGGATGAACAGGGAATTCCTGTCTGGATTAGCTCAAAATGGGTCAGTGGGAACTGGATGGAGTTATTCATCCCTGAACACAGTTCCTTGGGGATTTTTGTTTGCAGTGACTTGACACTAACTTTTAAAAACCTAAGAACAATAAACTAAGGAGGGGTCAGGTGTGGAAAAACTGTTCATGCCCTGCTGCAGATCACCAGAAGGAGGCAAAGGAACTAACACCTTAAGTAAATGCTGCTACCCAAAGTTGAGCAAATGTGGTTTCAGAGGCTGCCACTTTTGCCCAAAGAAGCTGCCTGCTCTTTTAGCTGGGCCAGTTTGGCTGCTTGTGGTCATTTCCTGACTCAAGCCTCTGAAGCATCTGCCAGAAGATGACACCTACCAAAAAAGGTTTCCTTCACCATGGCAAAGGATCAAAAAACCCACCCAGAGAGGGGTGAAAGAGCACTGAAAAGGCTGAGCTTACAGCGGGTGGCCACTGGTGGAAGCAGGAAGAGCAGCTTTCAGCAACCAGAATGTGAGCTAGGTCAGTTGCCAGCCAAAGAGAAGTGTTTAAATACCACCTGAAAACAGCAGCAGGATTACAAAACCACAAAGCACACCGGCTCATACACTCCTCTGTTTAAAGCCTGGCATTCCACAGTCCATGGAATGCCATCACTTGACCAGAGGGTTTGATTCTTTTGGAAAGCCTTGTAAGTAACTGCAGTCTACCCCTTACCCTTTAACAATGAAGTCCTCAAGAGAAGATCAAGTTCTCCTGAACTTGCTGGGGAGGAACATAAAGAAAACATAATGAGCCTCAAGTCCTACTGTTAGGCTGAGGAAGTCAGAGGACTCACAAAGTTGTTAGACTGACAGCTACACAGTATTGTTACACCAAGAGCATTGGCCTCAGTAGCTGTTACAGCGAGACAATAAAGAAACCAGCAATACCCGTACCTATCACACTGTCCTGTTCCTATTCATCAATGCAGGGGTCAAGAAACCTGCAACACACAATTGTGGAACAGCTGTGCCCTTACCATTAGTAGCTGGTTTAAGGTTTTTCCAGTCTTCTAAAAGGCTTACACTTATTTTAAAAACTTTACATTCATACACCAAGATGTACATGTTTGTCATCCACAAAGCATGTTTCGTGAGCCACTGCAAAATTACACACTGTGGAGTGAATTGCTCCTTACCTGTATTTCCATCACGTGTTATTTTGCTTTGTAATTACTTGAATTGCTGTCAAGTACTTCTACTACAAAGTACAGTATTGAAATCCTTCATAAAGCAAGGAGCTTGAGGTGTGATGCTCTATTTCATAAACACTTTATATATATACAAACATACTCAGTGGCTGTCATTCAAACCAATTCCCTTGAACAGAGGCCATTATCCCCGTTTGTTTTGTTTCTATTTTGTTATATGGCTAAATTGTCACATGGAAAGGTAGCTATTTTTGGTAACTCGAGGCATCTCCAGAGCTTTTGGAATTCACAGTAGATTAAATAATCTACAACAAGATTTAATAATCATGTAGCCCTCGAAAAGGTTTTTTAAGTAAAATTAATAATAATTAAAAAAGGCCAACAAATACCCAGGTTTCATTAAATCAAGGGCAGAAAAGTGACTCAAAACCACTTTTAGGGCTGGAGACTCAAAACCACACACCAGCCATTAATGGTTGATATTCTCAGCTGGTTTGGCATCACCAAAAGGAATGGAAAATACGTTTTCAAAACCTCAACTGCAGGTATTTCTGAAGCAGATTCAAGGAAGAAGGGCAGATTCCAGACCAAGTTATGAAAAGGGGGGTGGGGCGGTCATCAGACTGCGTACAGATAACCAACCTCAAAACCAGTCAGAGTTATAGTTTTACTTCTCTTAGGAGGAGTCTCTGAATTATTCCAGGCTCAAGCTCATTATCAAATTACCCTTGGCAATCCTTAGCTTGACAGCAACTGGTGCAAACTC
The DNA here is from genome assembly GCA_038090715.1 of Florisuga fusca. Classification (NCBI taxonomy): domain Eukaryota; kingdom Metazoa; phylum Chordata; class Aves; order Apodiformes; family Trochilidae; genus Florisuga; species Florisuga fusca. The sequence continues at coordinate 29,578,771 of JAAWXA010000004.1, read as the reverse complement.
TCATTTCAAGAGCATTCTCTAACAGTTAACCAAGCTTACATAAAATCAGTATTTTTTTCAATTTGCTCTACTTTTAATCTTCTTACACCATGGGATTTTTTTCAAAATCCCCAGAATTTAAATCTAATAACACACAGCACAAGATTTAAGTGTTAAAACCACACCAGACAGCTCACCTAACAACTGCTATGAACCCATTACCATGTATGAACCCAATTATGTTTTGATCAGGAGTCTCTTCCTTGCCTGGACCTAAGGAGGTAAGTAAGTGACTATGGGTTTAATACAGCCTATACACTAATATAATGTCTATACATGGATGTACATATATGGTGATTTTTGTCATACATTAAATATGCAAATAGATTGGTGATTTCAATCTATTTGCATATACTATACTGACATTATTTTAATGCATTATGCATATGGACACGTGTATACATACACGTTAACTGTATTTAATTTAAAAATACTCAATTTTCTCAGCTCCTAGTTATTACATACATTTTTTGGAAGATCTGGTAGATGTCAAAATGACATTCATTCAGAGCACTGAGAATTAAGGATGTAAATTAAGACTAGAGACACTCCCTTAAAAACAAAAAAACAACATCTTGGACACGTTTCCATGCAGAGATGAACCAAACAAACCCTGGACAGAGCACACTGCCCAGCAACGTTGCAGAGGCTCTGCCCTTGGAGCTCCTTTTTCAAGCCCCAACTGCAGGAAGCCCTTAGCAGCCTGGTCTGATCCCACAGATGGACCAGAGACCTTCTGAGGAATCCTGTGATACTATCCACTAATTTCTTGACTCCACACCCAACAGCTTGTGTAAATTATTTCACTGAATCATTATAAAAAATTATTCTGGTCAGAAGAACAGCAGCTGCATGAAGTTAATATGCTCTTAAGCTATTTTGCTAAGCTCTGTATTGGAAAAGAACTGCCAATTAAAAGCAGTCACCATACCTTTTCTCCATAAGTTTTATAAATCAAAAATGTTTATTATCCTTTACATTTTATTAAATACATGCAAATAGAAAACCAAGAAAAGCCATCAAAGATGATCTTTACTTCTTCTGGGCTTGCCATACAATTCAAACAGCTCATGAGAAAAAAATTTAAAACATCAAATTCTTGTCAGCTCCCTTATGATTCCATACTTATTTTGTGAAGAAGCACAGCAGCCACTCATTTTCCCCCAGAAAAGGCATTTGAAGAGAATGTAAGTCTCAAAATTGTCTGTTGCTTGAAATACAAATAATGTCTGATTTGTACATCTGCCTGTCAAAGACCTCGGTGGCACATCAGAGTGCCCCCACCCTGCCCCACTCACCCATGCAGCTGCCCACCCCAATATAGAATCTTGAACAGGAGGTGCACAAAGTACTCTTCAAAAATGCAAAGCCTTTGCCAGGGGAATTCGGGAACATGACCCACAGGAAGAGGAACCAGAAGTCTGTAATTGAAGTGTTTCCCTTCCCAGACTGGCAAGTCATTTCTAAAGGTATGCTTGAAAACTGAACAAACAAGTATCTGGGGCCTTCCACATTAAATTTAAAAAATTAAATAAAATAAAAATAAGATCCTATAAAGAGAACCCATAAAGCACTACATTATCCAGGTTTTTTTTCTTGTTGCTTTGTTTGTTTTTTTTTTAAAAAAAGCTGTCAGGCTGCATAATTTTTGCCAACCAACCTTCTGAGGGCCAGCATGTATGATACCAATGCCTTAACAACTCGATTTCAGTCAGCTGGTAGAAGGGTTTCACAAACACAGAGCTTGAGCAGAAAGCAGAAAAGGCACAGCAGAAATTTTCATATCCTCAGTGTTGTAACTAGAAGAATTTTTGATTTATAAACTGGGATTGTCTGATTTCAGTAGTTAAATGCATCGGTCAGTAACTATCTTCATGAATTTGCATGAATGATCCCAGTTTATAAATCAAAATTTCTCAGGATAGCAACAGAAGAATATGGCAGTTTGCAAATTATGAGAGCCCTTGGCCAATGGATTTCCTGACCCTAGCTCCATAAATAAACAGTAATCTACCTGTTAATTTAGCAAGTAATTCCTTATGTGTAATATAGAAAGAATGTTTTGTTCCTCTTCCTTATGCGTTTCCTCTTCCTTATGCCATTCTTTGCTTCTTTCCAGAAAGCATTTGTTAAAATGGCAGGAAAAAACATTTCATTTCAGAAGAGAGATCTAAAGAGAACCTAATTCAAACATGGAATTCCGCACTTTAGCACACGAAGACAGTTCAACTGAGATAAATGCAGATATGTAATCCCTATTATGAATATTTTAGTATCACAAAAACAGTCACTTCCTCAAAACATCAACCTTAAGAGTATCAAGACTGACAAATGCCTGATGACAGGATGTACTGATGTTAAAACATACCCCGCTATAAAACATTTAAAAAAAACAAAAAAGGATAAATGCAAAACCTCAAATGTTCATATGGAATGACAGCGCAAGACTGAAAGCTTCTACAGAAACATCAGTGCCCGTTTTAAGCAGATGTTTCAAGTCAAAGGATGTCTCTGAAAATTCTGGATGCTACTGAGGCAGACACCATTGCAGAGGTTTCTGAACACAGACTCTCTCCCAAACAGTTCTGGTGCAAAACCCAAGCCCCTTTACAGTGGCAATAACTACCATACCTGTATGTAAGGCCAGGGCTATGGGGACCCAATAGAAATGCCTATCCTTCTGTGTCCTATCCTATAGCTAGGGCTCAATCACAAAACCTCATTTTTTGCTTCATCTGTGCACCCACAGCAGAGATTTCATTCTGTTGCATTGAGCCAAAAAATGGTTGCATCAAGCTGATAAAACCCAAACGAGTTTTGTAACTGGAAGCTTTAAAGCTCTGAATATCATTACAACTGCTCAGCTTGAAATACCCTGCTCAGAGCTGGCAAGATCGTGCCTCAAAGCACGAGTATGTGGCTACCAGCTTTGGCAGTGGGGACGGAGAGCCAGGATGGAGAGCTCTCTCCTCTCCTTTCCTCCACCGGGTACCAGGATCCCTCCGGGGAAGGAGACCCGAGCGGCAGGCCTGCATCTGCCTGCCCAAGGGGGAGCGACACCTTCAGGCTCAGCTTCCAGACTGAACGTCAGCATTCACCTCACACTCCCCTGAGCCCCCTTAGCAGGAGGGGAAGTAAATAAATACTAGAGGAGGGCAGTAGCTCTGAAGGCCGAGGTCTAGCAACCAGAGACCGAAGAAGGAACTCACTCTCCCTTCCCACACTTTATTTTTTTTTTCTTTCTTTTTTTCTTTTTTCTTTTTTTTTCTTTTTTTTCTTTTTTTTTTCACTGGGGAGCAGGTGGGTGGAAATCGACATCAAGCCATGTCAGCTCCTCCTTTAAGGTTCGGGCTTGCGCAGCCCCGCCAAGGTCCTCCCGGCTCCCCCTACCCCAGCACGCNTTCTCGTCGTACCTGGGCCCGGCCTCCGCGGTTGGGCCGGAGCGGCGAAGCCGCCCTTCGGTCCCGGTCTGGGCGGCTCGGAGCGGCCTCCCAGGCCAGCCTTAGACCGGTGATGGCGTTGTCCTCGTACGGATGTTTAGTGCTGCAGCACCTGCTTCTTCATGTGCCTCTCAGGCATCATCGGCCTGGATGCAACGTCGCCACTGTGAAGTGTTGCCTGCAGGAGCACCGACTTCATGTCAGGCCGTTCACATAAATGAATAAATAAATAAATAAACAAAAATGGTGTGGTTTAGGGGCTGTTTAACAAATTCTGCCGTTGCAGGCAAGGTTGCACGCCAGCCTGGGATCTTCAGTTTGTATCTGTGTGGAGGCAATGAGTAAGAAGGGACAAGGAGCCATACCTGGCATGTTAGCACACAATCCTGAAGCCTCAGCCTCCTCCAGATCAGCATAGGGAGGCGGCTGTGGTCACTGCCATACTCCTTTGTCTGCTGCTAATTTCAAGATCAATGCAACATTTTCAGGAGTGCTATGGATAGGGAAGGCATGTGGCAACATCTTGGAGCTTATAGCTGTAGAACTAAGAAGAAATCAGATTAAATCATAGACCTTTTTCAAACAGGAGGCCAAAGCAAACTGACTTTTTCGCCTCCTCAACAGCTTTGTAATATTTGGTATCGTAAACCTGTAAGGAAAGCTAAGGAAAATATTAGTGGAGTTTTGGGTTGAAACAGCTGCTATTGTAGCAGAAATCCAGCATGACACAGCCTGACCCATTCTGCCTTCTGCAGGGTGGACTCCACGGCACCACCTCTGCTCTCAGCCAGGCTCCCAGAGGGCAGTCACCAGACCCAACCCGTGTTGGGGACCTGCAGGCAGGAAACACCAGTGACAGGACATGGACATCTCCCTGTTTTACAGCTGCTGTAACAGCAGCCCAGGCTCTGTTGTCCTTGCTACCACTCTCAGCCCCAAATTCTCCTGAAGTCAGAACTGAAGGCTGCTTGACCAGGCATGCAAGAGGGATGCTTACTGGGCAAGACCGAACTGGGCTGCTGTGGCTGTAGCATGCCATGACAGAGCTTGGTGCCACAGCGTTACAGCCCCACAGCCCAGCCCTAGGGTGAGAGGGCTGTTCTCATGAAAATGTGAATCTTGTACAAATGAAGGAATTGGCTACGCATAAAGGCTTTGGGCAATCACTTGAGTCGCACTTCCTAAATCTGAGAGATCTCTGACAAGGAGATAGCAGATGAGGCTGCTCTCCTCAGCCCCCTAAACATAAAGATACGAAGTATATCCAACAAGTACAATCAGTAGGTGCTTTTAAGAAACACAGCCATGATACAACACAGCCTGTACATTGAGTTAAACAGCAACAATGGCTGTAATAATTTATTACCGTCATCTTCTTGTTAGGGTAACAATCTCATGGCTTTGAGGGGTTAGGGAAGGACTTGTTGGGTAAGGGTTTCTAAGCGCTTGGCTTCTAAACTCAGCCACTGGAAAGGCAGCACCATAGTTGCAAATAAGCAACATCCTGCTAAATCTGATGGAGGTCATTCAAAAACAATTCTTTCAAGAAACAATGGAGGCAATCAGAAGGAAGCTCTTTGCAAGTTCTGAAAATAAAAATAATTTTTAAAAATTTCAGCTTCCAGATGGGACGGATGGAAGACTAAAATAGATTTATGTAGCCCTTTTATTATAAGTTGGCTTGCTAGTTCTTTGTAATCACTTCTTCCTAGTGCTAAAATCAAATATTGTTCCAACTGCTGCTTCTCTGGATGAGCCAAGCATGCTTCCTTCCTCCTGGTGGGCAGGCAGGCAGGGGCCCCTTTTGCCTGTTGCTGGGAGCGGGGCAGATCTGTGGGGTTGTATGCCTTGGGGTTGAGTAGGGAAGGCTCAAGTGAAAAAGTCCACAAAAATCAAAGGTACCAGAAGACCTGCATGAGATAGGTGTTTCCACTTACAGCCAACAAAAAATAGTGACATTATGAGAAAAGCAGAATCTTGGGTTAGTGCAGTGGTAGTGGGGCTTCAGGGGTGGCTTCCATGAGCAGCCTGTTGGAAGCTCCCCCGGTTCCTATTCTGGCCCCACCTCTACCAAAGACCAAGGAAATATGGGAAGCTGGATGCCCCTCTGCGAGTAACATATTCAAGAAAGGGAAAAAAACCTGAAATAATAATGAAAAAAAACAAAACAAAACAAAACAACAAACCTGAAAAGCAGGGGAGAGGAAGGAGGTGAGAGCAATGGCAGAGTGAAGACACCAAGGTCAGTGAAGAAGGAGGGGGAGAAGGTGTCCTAGCAGAGATTTCCCTTCAGCCTGGAGTGAGATGGCAGCTGTGCCCCTGCAGCCCACAGAGGAACATAGTGGAGCAGCCCCTGAAGGAGCACAGTGAGACAGATACTGATTTGTAGCCCCTGAAGGAGCAGAGTGGGCAGACATGGAGCTGCTAGGGAGGGTCACAGGTGGGCAGATGTGGAGCCTCAGCCTGTATAGGACCATGGAGAGGGTCAGATGTGGATCTGCAGCTATGGAGGTCCCTATGCCAGAGGAGGTGACTGCTCCTGCACCATCCGTGACTCTGTGTGCAGCCCAGGTGGGAGCAGTCTGTGCCTGAGGGACTGCACCTGTGGGAGGGACTCGTGTCCCAGGGGTTCCTGAAGGACTATCCCGGGAGAGGGATCCTGCCTTGGAGCAGGGGAAGAACGTGAGGAGTCCTCCCCCTGAGGAGGAAGGAGCGTCAGAAACTCCATGTGGGGAACTGACCCTGAACCCCCCCTGCCCCATGCCCTGAGGGGGAGGCAGCAGGGAAGCAACTTGGGCCCCAGAAGAAGGGGTGGGGGTAGAAAAGGTATCAAGATATTGTCACTTTCTCCTGATAAATTAGATACTTTATTTTGTTTTCTTCCCAAGTATGGTCTGTCTGGTTTTGCCTATTACCATAACTGGGGAGTGAAAACCTCCCTGTCCTTGTCTGGATTAAGGAGCCTTTAGGTGGATTTTCTCTTCCCTATCCCACAGTGAGGGGGATAGGGCGCGAATGAGAGGAGGGCTGGTTGTGTACTGGCTGGGCCTAAACGGGACAAGCAGTAACCATATTTTTAAAGATTTCTTTATGTTAGCTGTGATTAAAGGTCATAACTAAAGACTCTCTTCAAAGCTGTTTGTAAGGTCTACAGGGTTTGGAAAGGACCTGCTGATAGGGAAAAAAACAGAGATTGTGCTGTATTTTTCAGTCTCTGTCTTCTTTCAGGATCTGTACAGAAGGCCTAATACACTTGGGCAATCCTTACTTTCTCTACCTGACACCTTAGTAAAGAAAATAAGTCTTACCAGACCTCGGAAGCTGTCATAGCTGGAGCACAACAAAGCCCACTGTCACCTGACAACAGGGCAAACAGTGGAAATTGTCTTCCTGAAGAAGAAAGCAGCACAGGTTGGATTACACAATGGCAGGGCTTACATTCAAACCTAGTAAAATGCTTTCAAGCAAATAATCACAAACTGTGATCATGAAGATGTGATTTTTCCTTTAATTGCTGAGCTTTGTTATTTAATATTAATGTGTTAACTTTCAGAGTGATGAGCAAGCATACGTCAGGTTTCAGTTTTTGGCCACTTCTGTGCTCTGCCTGCATATCTTTGTGTGCAAATTATGTCTAATATTATTTAACAGCCTCTTCATTTTAATATAGTGTGTATGTGGAAACATTGTTCAGCCATACAGTTTCCATTGAACATTCATGAAGCAAGTGGACCTTATCTACAAATGCTGATATTACTTTACAAAAGGCAATAAAGCACCTCAGCCTGCTTCATAGCCTAATGAATTTAATTGGTAAATAAGTGAACAGATATTTCACTCCACCTATGTTTTGTTGCCACACTTAGCAAAGCAGCATGTTGTCAGGTCAGATGTGTATTTTTGTCATGGAAAAGAGTTTGTTCTTCTGGTAAAGAGGAGAGAGGAATTTTTTTTATTCTCTAGCCTCTCTCCCATATTAATGGTTAATTGGAGGTGTTTGCTGGGTGAAACAAAAGCAGCATTGCAACTCTTGGAACATTCTTCAATTAATCTTCCCCTTGATGCTCGTATGCATCTCTCAGCAGAGCTCTAACAGAGGGACTCATACATGGTTTCTGAAGGGGGACCTGGGCAACCTGGGCCATGGGCACAATTATTACATTCCCAGATTTTTCAGAATATGTGTAAGTAGCTTTATAGAATACATGCTATTTACTGATGGTCACTGAATTATCAGATCATGAAGTCTTATTCCATCCACATCAACAAAAATAGTGTCGTTAGTTAAATTTTCAGCTATATTTTATTCATATTAGGGATGACTCCTTGGGCAGATTCTTTCAGTACAATGCTACAGCCACTGCTTTCACAGAGATGATTTCTCCCTTTGTTGTCAACTCTGCAGAAAGGGCTCCAAGTTGGCAAACTTGAGTTTCGGTTCAGACTTTGATGCTGACTCACTCTCTGCTTCTGGATTCACTTCATTTCAGTGTTCATAATTTTCTATACTGGGGATAATGCTGTTTCTCTGTCTTTGTGATTCCTGTGGGGAACAGAACAAAGCAGTAGGGTTAGTATTTCTGAATGAACCTCTGCAAGTTAAAGATTTGAATCCTACTGAGTTGGCACCTTCTATGTTAGTCCCAACTAAGAAGTTTTTCTGTGCTCAGAAAACTACTACAGTGTAAATAATCAGATTTATTTAAGGCAACTCCACCAGGAATTTGTATTTTTGAATACCACAGAATTAAGTTTAATGGAAAACTTTTAGGTTTTATGCTACACCTTGAACCACTGCAGGTATAATTAATCTGCTCACTGTCATGCAAGTGTCCTCTAGAGACATTTTTTTTCCTTTGAAGTCAGTCTGCAGCCCTGAGAAAAAGAGTCTCCATATATTAATCCAAAATAGGAAGAGAGAGATTGTGCCTAATCAACCCTACACAAGTACACGCTGTTAATGACAACAATGGGTGCGGATACGATTTCAAAGAGTGAACAGTTGATCCTTGTCTGAATTCTGCAAAGCACCTTCAGTTTTTGGCTCTTACAGATGCAGTACACAGTTAGGTAGCCAGTAGCCATAGCGACCTACTCAAATGCAAATGATTTGTTCTGCATAGCACAGGAGTATTAAGAGCTGATGATATCTACTGGAGCAGGTACACAATACAAATGGCAGAGCCAAGTAATAATGAAATCACAGTCCAAAATCCCTGGAGCACTCAGCCAAGGAAATGAAAAGGCAATGTGAAAAACAGTAATTGCTCCAGTGATTAGGCTGTGAACATACATGGACATCACTCTGTGCCAAACAAATACAGCATTAATATGGCTTCTCCCTTTGTTGACAGAAGCTCTTGTTGCTTGCTGATGGTGTCAGTAAGGGGGAAATCTTCAGGATGGCTGCTTCTTCGTTTGATTCTGTACCCCTGATTATGTTCACTCAGTTACTGAATAATGCAAATATTCCTAGCAGAATCTGGATTTGACATTTCTTCCGTTCTTTTCCACTGAATGCATTAAATCTTCCAAGATATTTTTTGGCCTTTTGTGGTCAATCTAGTAGTAAAGTTTTTCAGGTGCAGCCTTCCTAGTGTTTTCCTCACCATCCTGTATGCAAACAGCTCGACATGAACATGCTTCTCACAACAAATAAAGAAGTCATCTTACAGTACAACAGCCCAATTTCTTTTAAGGCAAGTCCTGTTTGGTGGTGTTCAGAGAGCAAGCAGCATTTCCAAATGATTAAATCAAACCCTTGAGGGCAGCTAACTCCACTCCTTAGTAACTATGCAAATGACATTTAGCTATTTGCACGCCTATAATTGAAAGTTGTGATGTGCTTTTGGAATGCTATGAAGGCCACCAGATGAGAGGGTTATGGTCCTCTTGGCCTCTTTTCTACTGCTTGTTCTACTATGATTTGTCTTCCCAGATAAAACAATACTGCGGTTTGCGGTGGGAATATACCAAATCATTAATATTTAACAAAAATAGTGGCAACTCACCAATGTCTTTGATTTCTCTCAATCTCTGAGTGTGCTAGTAGCCTTTTTTATCACTATTCAAAACTAATAGGTTTTTTTCTGTCAAAGATTTACTTCCTTTTTCAACCCCTGCTTTGCCCAGAGCTGTCCTGCCACCTGCCATCTGTCCAGCCCTCCCCAAAGACTAGTTACCCCAACCACTCCTCTCATCATATGGGCTCCTGTTACCTCCTCTTCCATTGTGGGAGACTGAACATACTTATACACACCTTATTTCCTGTACAAACTTTGTACATGCATATGATAAATTATCCAACATTACCTGGAGGTGGTAAAGTTCTTAAACAAAAATCTTGGTGTCTTTGAATCAGCCTCCACTTTTACCAGACCATGCAAACCTTCCATATATGTCTGAATGGACCCCAAGATTAAAAAAAAAAGAGGATACTAGCTGGGCAAAAGGAACTGTCTGCACAAATTTAGACATTTTTTTTGGTTTCAACACTATCTTGAAACTGAAATTAAAAAATAGAAACAGAAGATTTAGCAGATGGTGTACATATATATACATAAAGTACATCTTTGATTCTAAGTTCAGTTGACTGAAGACATTTGTACAGAATGAGAAAATATATTGTTATTTTTATTATTTCAACATAGTGGCTCAGATCCTAAAATGCCTTCTTAATTGCTAGCAAAGCATGTTAGGATGCTCAAAGACCCATCTTACCACCTGTTGGTAGAAATACAATGCTAGACTTGCTTTTGAAAGTCACAGCTAGGTTGCAATAGTGATGTTAAAACTAATAAATTTAAAAGCAGTAGCAACCCCACTTTATACAGCACAGCTGTTTGTCAAGAAACGTCAACAAATCATCACCTTTCTTTAGCTTGCTTTAGGAGTCTTAACTCAAGATATAATTAAGCTTTTCCTCAACTGTCCCTGGAGAAAAAATAGTGGCTTTTCTGAAAGCTGTGAGAATCTGAAGCAGTCAACAGAGACTGTTCAAAGGAAGTGAAGTCTGAGGACTCAAAGTTATAAAATGAAAAATCTGGCTGGAACACAACTCCACTTATACTCAGCAGGATGTAAGGAAGCCTCTTGAGCCATAAGTCTGCACTTCAAATATGGACAAAAAGCCCCCATTCCAAGAAACTGTTCCATGGGTGCAGTGACTTCAGCAGCAGCTCATATAGGTTTAGGTGCCACAGGTTTCTGTCTCTTCACTCCTTATACAGCCATTTGAAAGACTCAGAACATTACCTGAAAGACTGTGGCTCCAGCTGGAGGGACAGAAATGGGAGCTGTAAACAATGGTGACACTGCTGTAGCTGCAGATGCTCTCTCTGGAAGCCACCAGGGCTTTCACTCTTGCAGCTGCCATCACTCTCCACAGTGCCGGTGGCTTTGCATTCCCTGTGCCATCCTGCAGCAGCATTTGTGGTCGGAGGAATGGGAGGCAAAGGCTAAAGTGTACATCTGTAACAAACTTAGCTTGCCATTTGTAAATTTATATCAGGAGACAGTGAAAGTGTCATGGAGTATCCTGTGAAGTGCCTGCATCTGTGAGGTTGTTATTAAAGTGGAAATAAAGCAGAAAGAAGAATGAAATCTCCATTCGTGTCAGGAAAATCTGATGGTTTTCTCTTCAAGATTACAGTTCAAGCCAAGTGGTGATAAACAAAATATAGGAAATATAGGAAACCTGAAAATAAAGTAAACAATAATTTAAAATTAAAAATAATGTTTCTTATTCACTTCCTATATTTTTACAGGCTGTAAAAATTGCTAATATCTCCTATGGTGATCATCTGTAAGAAAATTTATCTATAGAATACAAGGCAAGAAGTTGGAAGAAGAGGAAGCCTCAAAATACTTCATCCTTTGCTGAATCCCACTATGAACTCAGCATAATTCATGTTTGACAGGTGAGCTGTCTCAGTGTCCTCAGGAATTTGCATGCAGCTGTGAACATGAAGCATTATTTCATATATGTTCTCTGGTTCTCCAAATAATGTGTCTAATCTAATTATTATGCATGCATGAGAAGGTACAGATCGGAGTGCTTGCTGAAACAGTTGATATCATTCTGGGGCAAAACCCGATATCATCTCACACAGCCTCAAATATTGGCTGTAGGGTAGCTGCCAGGATTTTGGTATCACAGACTGTTAACAACAAAGTGCAGCTACACAGATGAGGTGATCATCAAAATATAAACGAACTCTTCCAAGAGATTAATTTCTGTAGAGTCTCACAGTAAGACTGAGATCCCAGATGAGAGGCCAGAAGCATAATAAAGCAGCCGCCTAACAGCACAGGAACAGCCATGCTCAGTCCATCTAGGAATTGCAACCATCTTTTATAGAATGCTCACAGTATTAGGAGCCGAAAAGTTTGATCACAAGCACATAAATCAGTGACTGCAGGAGCTTTGTAATGGATGGTTTTGTGTTGAGGAAGGGGGTGGAGGTGGGGGATAGTAATGAAGAACTGCAGACTGTTCTGTACAGACAAATAATGCCATCCTTAGATCTTCTGTGCTTTGTAATCACCCTGCAATTTCTCTCAGCAAAAGGATTTAAAAATATTTGTTCAAGTCAACTTGGTATACGTCTACCTTACTCCTTCACATGTGCACAAAAAATGGACATATCTTTTCCTGATTTATAGCAGAGACGAAAAAACCATATTGAGAGTAGGAGAGTGAGTGAAATTTTCTTCCCTCAGAGCAGGATTTGTGAAAGGCACCCACTGGTACAATATTAGTTCCATTGAAAAAAGCTGTAAAGCCAGACTTTGTATACTGGCAATCTGAAGCAAGGCTCTCTCATCAGCTGTTACCACCCAGACCATAATCATAACCTGATGACATTGGGTGTGGTGGCCTTGTACACACTGTGCCTTCTGCCTCAGCACTCAGCCTGGCTGCAGGGCTGCCCCTGCCCTGCCTTTGGGCTGAGGCCAGGCACCCAGCACCTGTGCAGCCCACACACCACGTTCCTTCAGGAACCTATTGGCGAAGGTGTGAACATCAAAATATTTGTCATAATAGAGATGCTGATGGGTTTTTTGTTTGGTTTTTTTGTTTGTTTTTTTAATGAGCTACTAGTGAGCTATTGGCTTCTGTTACACAAGCATGGAAATAGGGAGATCAAGGGGGATCAGAACCATGTTAGACATTTGAAGAACCATCTGTTTTTCAAAACATCAGCACAGTGCCATAGAGAAAACAGATTCTGACACCTGCATATGAAATCCTGTCCTTGTACACAAAAGAAAGACCTCCCTGGGAACGAACACCCATTTCAGTTTGCTGAGAGCTACCGCACCTCATAATCATAGAGTGAATCAAATCAAGTTCTGAAAGTTAATATCCAGTTAAATCTTGCCAAGTCCTATTTTCAAGAGTGATTTCTTTGAAGATGACAATTTATTTTAAAGTAACTTTTGAAAATGTGAGGAATTACTCTGAAATCACTGAGAGATTATTTGAGATACATCATCTGACATATTTTGTTGACACATTCGTGGCCCCAAATGGAGCCCCAGTTGTTTTTCAAATTAAAAACCAAACCCACATCTTTGAAAAGGTGGCAGGCGTTTGTACAGCATAGCTAAGGTAGCAATTATGTCTGTCAATTGCTCTGAATTTTGAACATAATACATTCAGAAAACCTCATACAAATTAAGTTTCCAGAGACAGAGGGAGAAATTCTTACAGCAGAAAGAATTAATGAAAAGTTATAGTGGAATTAGCATCATCTCAAAACATAATGTAAACATATTTCTGCCATAACAGCCATGCAGTGTATCTACTAAACCATGGCTAAAAGGCTAAATATATTGAAAATAATAAACAGATATGAATACTGATGTTCAGCATCTGAAATCTCCAATGAAAAAAAATCCCTGCAGGAAATTAAGCAGATAAATCCAACATTAGTGGGTCCAATAACCAAGTTTTTCCATTTGCCTTCTAATGCTTTTTTAAACCACTTGTAGTACAGCTGTTACTATCACACTGTAAAAGCAGCTATTCCTTTGCCCTCCTCCAGCCACTTAAACTTTGTATCTATATTCAAAAATTATTTCTGTGCATAACTATATTAAATACATGTATCACACACACATACATAAATATATGACAGTATGATAAAACTCGCTATGCCATATTTTATAGCTATATATCTGCTAAGGAAGCTATTGATGTAGATGTAAGCCTAAATGAGACAAAGAGCCCTGACCCCGTTACTCATGTGGGCTCATGGAAGTGACAAACTAACATTGCAGCAGCATTGGTGACGTTCAAAACGGACTGAACCACCAGTGATCACTTCATCTTATCAAAAATGGTTAAGAAAGCAGGACATTTATTGTTCTTATTACATTCTTGAGGGCCAACCCAGGCCTCACCACAATCAACAAAAGCCTTTTTATTAACTAGCAGATACCAGAGAGAATCTGAAGGGATCAATCTTACAGTCTCCAGCTGGTGTCAAGAAATACTGAAGATCACTGCTTTAACTCCACAGCCATTTAAACCAACCTCTGTGGGGCTGACCTGTGCCTCTGCCTTCAGACAGGCTTTTACACCTCCTGTCTTACTCCATCACCTGATGTAGGAAATGAATCTGCTCAGAACCGATTAGGCTGAAACACACATTTTGGTAAGATTTTTAAATTATCATGGAACTGCAGCGATTCTTCAAGACATATCCTGAATCTCGTGGGAAAAAGGCATTAAAAATCAGTTTGCTGAAATTACCAAAATGCATATGTCCATATAGATATCTAAGAATATAGATATAAAGGTGTCAGTTGGAATTGTTATGATTAAGGAAACTTTTTTCTGTTCTTGCAAAACTGCATTGTCCACTGTCTTCAGTCAGATGTAAGTAGGATATCAATAATTCTGAATGATAAAATACCTGAATTCCTTCCAATGCAAACAGATGGTATATTTTTAAAATGTCAGGTAAACTTTGTGAGCTATGTAATGTGTCATAATAACATCTTGAATTGAGCAGTGACATTGGTAGGAAGTATTTGACATTCTGTTGTTTGCTACTGTCTGTGAAGACAATGCACCCATGCTAAAGAGACATAGTGTACTGAAAACACAGTGACATATTTAATTAAATGCTTTGACTTAGTTTCCTCAGGATTATACCTGGGCAACATTTAGTCAGAATTACATTTAAGTTGTACTTTGAAAAACTGTTCAGAGTTGACACAGTTCTACTTCCAAGTGAAAATCAGTAGGAGTTTCACTGCTGACTTTCACAGAATGTAAGTCAATTCTGAGCTCTTCTGAAAATAGTTTTCCATCTGTATATTTATTTAAATGACTGTTAGTATCAATAGGAACTGAAAAGATGAGGCTTTTAATTTTAAAAGTTTAAGTTAAAGATAGGTCACTAATTTAGAAAGATAAAACACAAGAAATACCCAAACTTCAACAATTTTTGCTCTCATTTATGGCAGGAATGGATGGAAAACAACACAGTTTTTCCCAGGTGATTCAGCTACTGAATTTCAGAGGTCATTAGACACCATTGACTCTTCTGTAACAGCATTTCATGTTTCCAGTTGGGCAGATGAGGACTCTAACAGAGCCATCTATAAGTTAGTCCTGAGCTGTCAACCCATCCTAAAATAAATTATGGTATCAGACAAAGCAGTCAAATCCACTCTTTTCTACATTCATGTAGATTTCTACTTTCCATGTTCCCAAAGCATCACTTTTCTTTTACTGATAAATATGGTTGTTTTCTTTAAAGGAATAGCCCTTCTTGAAAAACAAACGCCACTCTAAGCCACAGAAATATTTACTGCAGTCAATGTTTAACATACAAATAATCCCACTGACTACTTTGTTGGCTCAATGCCTGCCTACTGCAGAAGCTAGTAAAGTTCATGGTCAGATGTGGTAGTACCACCTTTTGACATTTCAAGCCCCCTAAGGTTTGGTCCCCTGAGGTTTTTCTGACCTCACGGCACTTTCAGAGGACGTTACTGATTGAAAGGTCACCCTGGATTCTTGCCCTGTTCTGTACCACTGTGTACAAGAGACCTAGTGGGCTAGGAGCCCAGCTGATAAATATTCATAGAAGACTTACTAGCTGCTAACTTCTCTCTTGAAGTCTTGGAGGCTCAGTAATGAGAAGCAGTGCAGGAGGGAGTACTTACACAGCACTGCTCTTGCGAAGTAGTAAGAAGAAGCTGTGTCTAAGATTTATTATCTCCCTCTTATCTAGGAAACAGGATGGGTTGCTTCAGCTCTGCAACAAACACTGGTTTCTTTTGCTGTCAAACTCTGAGCAGGCAAAGTCTACACCCCAAACCAAAGCCTCAAAAGTCAGTGCAAGATGGAAATCTCAGTAACACCTGAATAGCAAGAGCCAAGTACACTCACAGTCTCCTAATTTCTGATCCTTAAACTGAAAATATACCAGGCAACTGTTACTATTATATCCTCCTAAATAGCTTCCCAAAATAACTTCCTAAATAAAATCTTTTCTATTTATTTTCTTTATCCTTTACCTTTTTCAGCCATAACTTTAAATTTCAATATTGCCTTGAGGTTTTTTTGTGGTTTTTTTGGTTGTTGTTTTGTTTGTTTTGGGGGTTTTTTTTGTTTGTTTTTTTGTTAGGTTTTGGGTTTCTTGGTTTTGTGGTTTGTTTTTTTTTTAGTTTTTGGGGTTTTTGTTTGGTGGTGGGTTGTTTTTGTTAAGTTTTTTTGTTGTTGTTGCTTTGGGTTTTTTTGTTTGGGTTTGTTTTTTTCAACAAGAAGTGCCTGTAAAAGCTCATGTTTGCCAAGTAAGTCCAGAGACTAAGAGTCTATTCTTAAGTTTTCATTGAATTTTAATGGTAGAAGAACAAAGTCAAAGCTACTCAGTGACCTCGAATGCATAAGAGGTCCAACTGGGTTTCTGTTCTGCTAAGAGTAGGATAGTAGGAGTAGCTTTTGCAGCTATTTTGTTACTTGTTGCAGGTCAACAGCTACCTGCTTAGAAAAGTCATCATTTTCTCTGCATTTGAAATGCAAATTCCTGTTGCAGTTCTGTTAAGACATTTTCTGATTTTAAGTGGGGCTGGTTGTTGCCTGTGTAATCTGACTGCATGAGTATTCAAACATGCATTTAAACATAAGATTATTCAAAATCATTAAAGTCTGTCATGTTTTAAGAGCCTTTTTTGGGGGGTCAGAGGTTTAAATCTTCGGTGTTCTTTGCTATACTACTCAATTTAGATGTAAGTCAATAGAACTTATTGATCTGCCAACTCAAGTGGCACCTCCAGTGTTATGTTTTATTTTGGTTTGGGTTTTTTTTATTTCTTTTCTTTCAAAAGGCCTTTGAAATGAAACTAGGAAGCCAAGAAAAGAGGAAATAGTACTGAAGATGAGATAAACTTATCTTCCTGTGGTACTCAGAACTTGATGATTCCAGGTTTTGAACATATGGGATTGTATATGTGGCCTCAGAAAATCAGTAAATCTTATTCCAAAATCAAGGTCTGCAGAATGGAATTAGTTTTGTTGGGGTTTTTTTTTCTTTGCTTTGCTCTTCAGACACTTTAGAGAACCAATAGTGCTTTCAGGTTAGTGATAGCTGATCTCTACTACCAAAGCCTCATATCTAATGCTTCACTTGCAATATTTGTAGTAAGTCTAAAGTTGACTTTGTTCAAATTGAAACTGAGCCAAAGGTGTTAAGTCTAGCATAGACAATTGCAATGAGAAGATGCAAAAGAAAATACAAGGGTGAAACAGGAACACTGATAAAACTTCTAGTCACCCTGACTTTCTACAATATTTTGTCAAGTTCTAGAACTCGTCCCTCAACCCAATGTATCTAAAAAGTTGCCCCTGTGCTCCTTCGAGTTGGAGTCGGTATCTGCGGTTGACAGTCCTGCCTCATCCTCAGCGGTGTTCTGCTCTGTGTTTAAACAGGAGACACAAGTCTCAGGGGCTGCTCTGAATTTGTTAACAGAGATTCCTGAGACAGCCATAAGATTTTATGGGAAGTGCTCGAAGAATTTCTTTGACTTGTCTTCATTTACTATGTAGCGAACTCACACACAGACAAGCAAAGAAATAATTCCTAAAAAAACCAAAATCAGCTGCACAGCATGCAGCCTGCAGAAAGAATCACATTTTGTGTTTGTCCCTTACCCTAAGGAAAACAGCATATTATCACAGCATAGTAGAGGGAAAAGGTATCTTTAAAGAATTCTTTATTTCGTCTCCTCAGTGCTTCTGGAATCATGACAAGCAGATGTGTTTTCTGACTTCTGTTGACTAGATAGAAGTGCTATGTAAACCTCTTAGTCAGAAATCAAATTGTTTGTCTATGTGTGTCATTTCTGGTTATATCATGGAGTGTTTTTCAGTCTTTTGCCAAGTGTTCTTTCCTAATTTCTCCTACAATGTGCAATAAGTTAAGAGCAGGGCTGGAAACTTTTACATAACCAGATCCACAACACAATCTCTTCATGTTTCAAGATGTGATTTAGTAGAAGTTCTGCTTCTCTAGTCTGATGCACACATCTGCCAAAATATTCAATTTAAGTAAATTGTGTTAGGAATGAAGTCATACTGTCATGCAATTTAATAATGGAAATGGCTGATTATATTTTGTACTAGAAAGGGCTGGGTGTCATCACAGGAGATTCAGTGTCTTTGAAGAAAAAAAAAAAAAAGCCAGTCAGAAGTAATGACATTTAAACAACAACAAAAAAACCCCACCAAAACACAAGCACACACACAGAGTTCAAATTGGAGGAAACTAATGTTGGCATGAGCAGTAGAGCAGTAAACATCAAAGTAAGATAAGAGATATCCATGCCAATAAATAGGTAATGATGCAAGAGTTTTATGGCAGTCATGTTGGTCCCAACATTTTTCCAGGCATAACAAACTGAACATATTATCCCTTACTGCTACTGAGATATTATGATTTAGAGTGACTGGGGTTTTTTTCTCTACAGCAGACAGGGTTCACACTAAAGCCAGTGCTGCATTCAGCTAAATAAAAGAGGTGAATGGAAAAACCAGAAACAAGCCAAGACGAATAAATACATTTCATAATTAATGACTCTTTTAAAATCAGTGCTTTGAACAGTGCTCCTGCTTTCTAGATATTCCCACTTACAGGTAGTTGGATATAACTCTGTAAATTGTATTTTATGGGATGCTAAAAGCTGCGCATATAAAAACAAAACAGAAAAATGCATCTGACAAAAAAACCAAGGTTGTGTCAGTAAAAGCAAAAATACCAATCTAAAGAGCTGTGGAGTACCTTTGTTTTTGCCACCTTTGGTGACATCCAAGGATTTGTGGAGACATTTCTGACTTCTTGCTTAAACACTGGAGAGCAAACCCAATCATTTTTATGAGGGGGAGGAGAAGGAACAGTGCAGCCAAATGAGAAATAACGAAGTCAACCAAAAGAATGCCATCTCGGAGTTTTGACTCAGGAAAGCATTTCATGAAGCACACAATACCAAACAATTGAATGAATCCACTGGAAAGAACAGCATCTCTGACATGAAAGAACAGTGAGAACTGCTCACAAGTAGGTTCCTAACTTTGAGTAATGAAACTCTTGAGCTTTGCTGGGCTCAGTAAGACTGTTTGCATATTGGAAGAGGCTGTTAAATCTCACCTCCCCCTCCCTGAGTTTAGTAAAAGTACAGCGGGTTTAGAAAGAGTGCCCCTGAGCTCCTGCAGTTAATAAAACACACGTAACATTTCTGAAATTTTTGTAAGGAACTCTGTCCTGCTACAAACGTTTCACGTTGCATAGCTTGTCTACTTATTGGATTTATTTAGAACAACAGCATGACTGAAATGATCCTGCAGAGTATTTAGGATCTATTGCCAAGTCCAGCTGAAAACCTGAAGTTCCTATTCTGGTGAATGAGAGCAGTGGCTGGAATGCCTTTATCCAGTCTGGTCATAGATCTTTGTCTTTTTGGCAAGTCCTTATTTGAGGCAGCACCGTCTGTACCATAAAATTTTGCTGTCGTTGAATGTTGAAGTGGAACCTGATCTTTTAGGACACTCTAAAAATGGGCACATTTCATTGTTCCTGTCAGTATGTGATAAATGCTTCTAGAGAATGTAAATGTTTTACAGGTTGTTCCAGTACCAGAACTGCATACTTAATGAATTGCTGATTTCAAAGTACATCCAATAGTCCAAATGAGAATCTCTGCATTTCAACCTTCCTCTTCTTTTTCCCTTTTCTTTTTAAAATTTTGTTTTATTGTTTAATATTACTTAAGGTTATAAGGGACAGTGGTAGAGTTGTGGAGTCTATCAGAGATGTATGCATGATAGGGATACATTTTGCTCTGTCAGGTTCTGACATGTATTCTTTTTGAAGCTGATTATCGATTTTCTGCCTCTGCAAGAAGAAATGACTGGGCAAAAAACCAAAACAAGCAAACAAAAACCCCCTAAGAATATATATCATGGCTGAAAGAAACAAAATAAAACCCAGTTTTGCTCTTTAAAAAATGTATTTATGTTAAAATAGGAATGGGGGAGGAAATAATAATGGAAGTACTTCTTACAGAAAGAATTGTTGCACTGAAATAACATTGTATGTTACTTAACTAGGTTGTACAGGACTTGGATATTATCAGATGTGGCAAACCAAAGCTTGGACCAAAACAAATGTAATTTTCTTTAGGTGGGTGCAAAGTGTCTGTGCTTAATGTGTGCGCTCTCTCTTACACAGTATGAATGCTGATCACCTTTGCTGTGGACTGTGTCTTTGGAAATGAAACAAAATGTCTAATTATGGAATAATGAAATGTATATTTTACTGTCTGTTGTAAGGATTTACAAGTATGGCAGCCTTGCAGTGTTTTAAGATTAATTGAGCCTGATCTTCACGGTGGGTTTTGTGTACAAGTCTCATCTCAGTATGAACTGTGCTTAAAAGTGAGCCTGAAAAACTAAACAAGAAGTCAAGGTTTTGACCCTGGGGATTTGTATATTTGGGGCAGTAGCATTATTCTGATAGTAATAATATTTTTAAAATATATTTTAAATTGCAGCTGAAAGAGAAGAGCACTCAACTATTTATTTTTTTTTTGCTAGTAGCTATCAAGGACAATATGGTTCTGCATCAGATGTTTGTTTTCTCTTGGCACATAATTTAGATACTTGGAACCCAAGAAAGATAGAAAAGAATTAAGAGCAGGTAGAAGGCTGAAATCAAAAGGATGGTGAGAAATTGAGATGGAGCATGGAATACAGACAAGGAAATTCATGGGGGAGGCAGAATTAGTGGGAGAAAGAAGTGAGTATGAAATAAAAAATCACAAACAGCAGGAATAAAACATAGATGAGCAAAGACAAGGAGAAACCCAGATGGTATGGAAAATAAAAAGCCTGCTTACTCCTTAAGGCTTGTCTTTCAGGTCAGGATAAATGGATGAAATTTGTGACTTCAAATTTCACTCAGTAGAGAAGTTCCCATGCTATTTTTGCAACTTTTTTAAAACACTAAATTTACTTTACAACATTTCTCTGCCCCTTACTCCCAAAGAAAATGTCAGCTGAGAGGAAAGAAAAAAGTTTCACCCCAAACTTCTGGTAGTCAGGAAGTGTAAAAGTGACAGGGATGATTCATATCCTGAACATCAGGCACGCTGAAAACAGAAGACAGGAGCAGAGAAATAGTAAGATGAGTGTCATGTGGTCTATTTGAGGTGCTTTAAATCTGTAGTTTATAAAATAGCAGGTGGGAATGATGTCTAGAAATAAACAGCCAATGGTTAAAATGGCAAAGGATTTCTGCCCCTCTAATCAGGTATTGCTTACTGGATTAAATACAGGTATTTTGGTACAGAGGCCCACAGAAAACACCAATAAAACCTTCCAAACCTCAAACCAATAAAAGCATAAACCAGCAGCCACCTCTCTCCTGGACATTGACAGCAAATATAGAGCTGTTTTTTGTACCACAGGGCAATATTTTTTTCTCATACAAATGCCCATAACAGTGGTATTCATACCAATTTTTTTTAGAAACAGAAGGGCAGATCTAGGTTTTGGGGCAGGTCCTTAAGAAACATGTATTGATCAGCAAAAGAATAGGCAGAGCTATGAGTTCCATGCTTCTCCACAGGAAAATAGTATCTCAAGTGACACTAAGGGTGCCCCCCTTGTCTGCCCTTACCGTTCAGATGAAAGAGAAAATATCATTATTTACTGACTTTTTTTTTACATGTAACAAGTACTCCCAAGAGTAGTAACTCAGCCAGAAAGAAAATGGCTAACCTGGGACAGAATTTTCCAGCCTGGTCCTGTGCCATTTCATTTGTTTTTATGGTACAGCTGAAGTCAGCAGGTTACTGAATCCACCTTTACACTCTGTCAAGCGGTGCTCTGAAATGAGGCCTTCTTACAAGCAAGGAAAGCTAGCACATTCACCACGCCTTATACCTGCTTATGTTCAGCCCTACCTATTCTGTGAATCCCCAAAAGAAAAACGCCACAGAGTCGTTTGCACTGGAATGGGCATGTTGAGGCCACATTCAGTCGAATTGTTTGCACCGTAAATAAAGCCATTAAGCGGTCTTGGCCGCCGTATTGATCCCCCAGGCATGCCGCAAGTCATCAGCTGCCAGCTGGATTTTGTACTGCTGGTCACCACTCTCTGAGCCCAGTGGTCCAGCCAAATTCCCACCCACCTAATTGTGCACTCATCCAATCCAGATTTCACCAATTTGGCAGCAAGTATGCTGCAGGAAACGGTGCAAAAGGCCTCTCTCGAGTCGAGGTATACAACACAGACACTGCCCTCCCTTTCATCACACTGCCAGTGATCTCAGCATAGAAAGCAGGCAGGCTGGTCAGGTATGATAACAAAATATTTCTTCTTCAAATAGTCTTTGCTTCCTCTCTTCTTCTGGGATATAAACTAAGCAGAAAAACATGCACATCCCAGATATAACTTTGCCCAGTAAATGTGCATGTAATCCATTATTGCAGGCATCTATTACTGTAACACCCAAAGTCTCAAAATCAAACCCAGGGTGCTATTACAGAGTGATGAAAGAATATTATCTCAAAGAGAATTCACAGACAAGGACCAAACCTTAGTAAAAATGACTCGTGATTTCCTGTTACTAGTGTAATACTATTTCTCTTGGGAATGACTGTGCAAAGTATCACTTGCTAATAAAAGGTAGTTGCTTAACAGTCAGCCTATGATTTTAGCTAAAAATTCACAAAGCTAACAAGCTTAGAAAGAATTATCAGAAGCCACACTTCCACTGTATATTACACTCAAAGTGTTAATGTCACACAATTTTGCATACCTCAGCAGCAAACACTTTTAGGCAACTTATATTTTAGAAACTTGTATTTGAGAGACTAAGACACTTCAAATGGAGATGCTTGTCCAAGCTTTCCAAAATAATGAATCTTCAGCAATCTCTTTCATACCTACAGTGTTTTAGAGAAGAACAGATTGTTTAGCTGCATGATAGATATGTTCTGCTCTCTGATGTACATACATAATTGCCATTACTAAGTAAGGGTCACCTCCAGGGTACAGGTAGAGCTTCTGTTCTGCAGAGGGGATTTTTTGTTGACTCCATTGGCTTCTGAGGAACTCAGCAGCTACATGAGGGATGAAAATCCACTGCAAATCTGTCATAGTTGGAAAATTAATTATATGATAGCAACAAATAAGAAATGTTTTTCTATTCCAGATCAGTCAGAGAATATCCAAAACAGAGCAAACCCTGTAAAGAAAATGAAATAAATTGATTTCAGATGACTTGCCCCTATGAGTCATCTTGGACCTCAACAACAGAGATGATCATGAAAATCTTTTTTGAGTTTTCATGGATACTAATGTACTGCAAAGAAGTTTCAAGCCCAGTTTCATCAGAAATGGTACTTGGACTGTTTGGTCTAGCACATTCCTTTTTCACCTATGGCTAAGTCAAAGGTAAATAACTTTCAACCAATGTCTGGTTCAACCCTTGAAATTTCTTCAGTTTCTCAAGCCAGAGCTTGAGATGCATCACACAGAATCATCTGCCAGGATGGGCTGACAGCAATCTGAGTCTATTCATAAGTCCCAACTCATTTATGCACAAGGAAAAATAGTGCATTCTTAAAACTGAAACATTCAGTATACTTGGAGCATCCCAGCTCTCTGTCATGCAGCCTGGACAGATGAGGCAGAGCACTGACTTCCACATATTAAAACTGCCTGCCAGTGGATGCTCTAGTTTTAAAAGTTTCCTGGAGATGGGAGTAGGTGTTGTGTCTGAACTGCAGACAGAGGAATGGTAAATGGGGCCCAGCAGGCATGTGCCCAGCTCAGACTCCTCTGATGTGCAGGATGAACATGGCAGTGATATGGCACACAGCTTCCCAGCATCCTCCCCCCACACACCATGATGTCTCTGGACTTCTTGCAGAGCTGAATACAGAGCTTTGCCAAACCTACAGAACTTCATCAGCAAGCCCCTGCAGGGGGGCTCAGCTCTGAGCACAAACTGGACTGAAGCCTTTTTAATTTTAAAAAAGAGTAAGGGACAAGTGACTATGTTAAGGGAGCAGAGATAGATTTATTGGGTCATTGTCTTTCCTTATACATTTAAGGAAATTCAGTTCACAAAATCATAGCCTACAAGTACACGTCAAGAAGTTAATTTCTTCTGTAGGCAGAACTGAAGTAGGTGAACATACTGATTAGGCCTTTTCTGAGGTTATGCCTGAAATAAAGTGCTTATAAGCCTGTTGTAATAATGGGGAATATGAAAGATTATTCACTGTCCACAAAGGCTAGAAGCAAAATATTGCAAAAACACTGCAGGTGGTTAAATAAGGGCTTCTCATGTAACATTACCTTGTGTAAAAGTGTCTTCCTCTGTCCTCCAGCATCAACAGGAAACAGTTGCTTGTCCTTCAGCATGGCTTGAATACATTTTTATAGTATTATCCCATGTTGGTGCTTTTAGATTTAAATCATATGCAAAGCTGAGTGCTCTATTATGATTAGGAGGATTTTCTTTTGAATTTATAGGTTCACTTCATTTCAGAACAGGAAGCTGGTTTATTTACTTGCTTAATACAGCATCAGCATGATGAGCAGGATAGCTTTCTAGCTGCAAATGAAGAGGTTCATAGATTAGCACTTTCCCTCAGTGGATGTTATGGCTCATATACCAAACAGCCCTGAATGGAGAGATGCTGACAGCATTTCAGCCCCTAAAACTGTAAAACTGGGTGTTAACTCAGATGAGTCTTGTGTTTTATTACTACAGATAAAACATACAATTTAATTAAACGTTCACCTATAAAATGTAAGGTTCAGTTAACTCTCAGCTTTGTTTTAATACAACCTACATAGGTAACTAATGGTAATGTTATGTAAAGATTGAATGGCTTTTCAAGTCATAAAACACCTTGGAGCTATGTTGTTTTTCTAATTTATAACAGCTCCAATTTCAAGCTCAGTTTCTGCTCACATCATCACTTAACCCTTCATCTTCTATGCTTTTCCTCACTTGCCCATACATTTTATCTTCAGACATTGCAATGGATTCATTATCCAGCTGTTTTCTGTATCATGGATGTAAGTGAATTTCAGCCTGTATGCAAGTGAACCCGAGGTTGAACTTTAAGTGGGAAGACACAATATTTAAAAGAAGGCATATAGAGTGTTTCAGTCAGAACATCAAGAGCAGCAGAGCTGATGAAAGTAAATTTGGGTATGCTTTTTATCTGGGCGCACACTTGAAAGTCAAAGACATTGAGTCACAGGACCTTTTTTCTTATGTGTAACCAGATCCCTCACAGATTCATCTCTTACTTTAGTATCCAATGAAATTTTTTATCAACAAATCTGAGTAGGGTGCTTTTCATCCTGATCTGACTTAAAACTTCTGTTGTCAAAATAAAATCTACAGCACTGCCGCTGAGCAAATTTCTATTCACAACCACTTAGCAAGGTCAAGAGACTTGGTCATCGTCTGGAAAAAACAGAAGAAAATAAAAACACCATAATTGTTTTGAATTAAATCAGCTGATGAGCCATCCAAGCTCTCCTTACACCAAGTCCCCTTACTGTTACCCATGTTCCATATATTTAAAGTACCTTTCTTGGAAACAAGAAGCGTAGCATTCCTTTCCCCAGGGCATTGTTTTTCTTTGCTTAAGGCAGGCCTAGAATATTCCCTTTTCAGATGCTCCTGCTTCACATATTTCTCTTGAGAAGTCAGATCTATATTTCAACTTCAGTAAATAATCTTGGAATACAGTTAGTCCAAAAACTCCAAAACTCAGTTGGGCATAGAGAACACCACGCTTTCTGTAAAACAGGAGCAAAACAAAAGCAACTCCACTCCTTGAGGCAGTAAGCAGTACACTAGGTGACAAGAGCACTTTATGCTGTACATTCTTCTGTCTGATTTAGGAGGCTTCCTTAGCATACTCAATGGGCAGCATCCCTGAAGCACACCTTTGTTCCTTCACTCCCATTATCACGCTTCCCCCCTCACACACGGCTCATTTACAGAACCCTTCATCATGCAGATGGTCTGGTAAGAGCTGCAAGTTCTTCACTAACACACCCCTCTGCTAAGAGCAACAGAAACAAAACTCAGGTGGCGAAATGAAGAAACACCAGACTTGAAGAAATGAGAGAAAGGCCAAATTGGACAACGTGGTGTCCTGCCTCTTTGGGGCTTGATGTACTAACGCTGCCCCTTCTGCAGCTCTCTTGCTCAGGACCAGGTCAAGCAACTCCACCTCACACATCAGTACAGATCACCAGAGCAATAGCAGGGGCTTCAGCACACAGGGGAAAGCTCAGCACTGTGTTTTCATTCCCTTCAGATAAGCTTGTACTGGCCAAACATGTATGGTACAAATCCTCTCCTGTACTACTTGGAGCTCATGTCCTGAGAGGTGGGGTTACCCTCACACCCCTGCCTTCTTGATTTGCTCTGGCTTAGGGAAGTTATTCTGACATGTGGCAGGGTTGCCTAAAGTTATGCCTCTCCCTTTGTGTCATGCAGAGACTGAAGCCTAAGACAGTTGTGGAACTGGCTTTTTGGCCAGATTTATTAACTGTAATTATAACACCATCCATTCCCTTGGCTTTCAGAAATTCATTTGTTTTTTGCTGGTTTACAAAATCTTTTGCCAATGGAATAATGCTGATTGACTCAAAGACCAGCTCATCAAATTATCTTTTTCTCATCTGTAGCCCCTCAGATTTCTCGATAAGGAACATCTTTAATTAAGTTAATCAGAAGTAGGCTTAATACTGTTTACATACTAACAGATATTACTGCATTAATTAAAACATTTTAATTGGCATTCGACAGATGTTAAAAGAAATGCATTCCAAGGCTATATTGACTGCATTCTTCTTCCTATCCTGTTTAAAGACCAGTCATCAAGTTATCTGCCTTGTGGCAACAATAAAAAACTGGATCTTTACCATACAAGAATTCATCATTCCTTAACTGTTATGCTGAAAGCACACCACAGTCTTTCTCCAATAAAAATCATGGATCAATTTCAAAATTTATGTCGAGAACCATAAAGAAACTAAAAAAACAAAACAAAATGCTTTTGTTTTAAGTTTAAAACTGTTTCCTTAGTATTTCCACTGAATTTTTCTTAGTGAAAAAATGTAAAGACAAAGCCTGCTTTCTATGAGTGCTTGTGGGAACAGCTTTTATTGATTCATCTTCCCTCCAGTGTGCCTTCCAAACCAACCATCCACACACATGCACAGGGTTAGGGAAACAACTGTAGTATTCAATAAAAATCAGTGTTTTCCTTGTCCTCTGCTTCCTGTTCCTCACCAGTCTCTCCCTATCTGCCACTTTCCTAGCAGCAGGGCATGAGGGAATTAAAACCAACTGGAATAGAGGGCAGATAGATTTTTCCAACATCTTGGCTTTGAACACTTCCAGGGAGGGGACAGCCACAACACAAGACAATGCATTCCAGTGTCTCACCATCCCCAAAGTAAAGAATTTCTTCCTTATATCTAATCTGAGGGTATCTTAAGTTTAAAACTGTTACCTACACAGACCCTTGTAGAAAGTCTATTTCCATCTCTTATAAGTCCCCTTTATGACAGTTCACAATAATATTCTCTTAGAGCCATCTCCTCTCTAGGGTGAACAACCCCAAATCTCTCAGCCTGTCCTCACAGGAGAGGTGCTTCAGGCCTCTGGCCATCCTTATGGCCCTCTTTTGGACCTTCTCCAACACTTTTGTTGCTTGCGCTGGACACCTCAGAGCTGCAGTACTGAAGGTGAAAGTCTCACAAGAGCAGACTAAGGAGGGCAAGTCAGCTCCCCATCTGCTGTCCATGCTTCTTTTTATTCAGCTTTTTTTTCAGCTCCTTTGTGTTATGACAACAGCCCAAGAACATCAGTTTTCCTTTTATTGTCTTGTATGTATGGTGCTGAACAAATGTCCACAGAAATATACAACTAAAAGTTTCAGGGTTGGTTTGCTTTTGCTTGCAAGCTTCTTCCAGAATCCTCTGTTTTCCCTTTTAAAATAGTTTTCTAATTTTCATAAAAACAAAACTGAGAATGTTAAATCTTTATCAGATTACCTCCAGAAAAATACTGATTATTTTTATAGTATTCATTACAGATACTTGGGGAACCCCATCACATGGGTGTTCCTGCTGCAAGCACTTCTCAGGTTTCACTGAGAATATCAACATGGGGACTATCAAATCCAAACACTTATTTGGGTCACTGGAATGTATTTACACAAAAGATGTTAAGACAATTTAAGGCTCTACTGGTTAAAACAGAGTTAGCTATGTTATATAAATCCCTAGAGGCAAACTAGACTTGGATGTTTGTACAAACTATACTGCTAACAAGGCAAAAGAAAGTAACATTTACTTTTTTTCTGAATAGTATCTTGGAATTTAAGAAAAATCTTACTCAGAAGACTGAAGATAATGTACTGTCTGGGGGTTATATTTAGGGCTTCATGGTAATCAGGTTGTTCATTAGAACGTGGTAAACAAAGCATCCTTTAGCCCATGAAGACAAAACCATGTATTTATAATACAAAAAAGGAATATTACCATCAGTGGTAAGGAAAAAAAATAAACAAGTGCATGTAGAAGAAGATAGGTCTAATGCTTTAAAACTCACTGGATCAAATGCATTACTGATATATTTTGTTAAGATCAATTGAGTCATATCCTGAATGAAATAATTAATTGAACAGCAGTTATGAGGAAAAATTATGACAGTAGACTGTTCTAAGAATTAGCAGAATAAAGAGGTTAAGAGTGGGAAAAGCTTTTTCCTTTTTTAATTTTTAGATTTTTTTTAATTGAATAGGAAAAAAGATTATTTCTGGGATTTGGTCATTGTACAGCCTGCTTGCTTACACTCTGCTGATGCTGCATCCACGGGACCCTGGATGAGCTCTCATTAGGCAGCTTCTCCATTCTAGTGTATTCTAAGAGCAAAGCAAAACAGAGGCAGTCCTTGGAGTCTAGCTGGACTGAAGCTGCTCAGCTGGAAGCTGCCATCCTATTGTTGAAGGTCATAATCCATTAAGAATCATTCCAGTAATGCCATCATGAGTTACTGATCATAAGTTACACCATAATAATTCTATGCCCAGCATCTGAAGAGTTAGGTCATGAGAAAATCCAGTGGAAGAGGCAGGAGCTGAGAAGCTACTCGGAGTCACTTTCCTTACTTAAAGCAAAACCAAGCAGCTTTGTGAAGGTTGGAAAGATCTAGCATAAAAAAAGCTGTTGCATGACTCACCATTGTATGATGCTCATCACAAGTGTGAATAATTTCTTAACAAGCAGTGAGAAACCAGAGCAATGCCAGTTCAGAATCCAACAGCTGCACTAAGGATCAAATTTCTGTACCTTGTGCACTATACAAGTGACCAGAACCAACAGATTCTGATGTGTACAGTCCTTAAATCTCTTATGTTTCTACCCATCTGTTAACGTATGATGGGGCCTGAGATATTTTTAGTTCTTTCAGTACACTGGTTACTCACACAAATGGTAGGACACATAGGAGGTACAAGGCTCTTCTGAGTTGTTTCATCCCTTTCCTGCACAGAGGACACACAAGTCAGAGGTTATCATGAGCCCTGTGCTGATCCAAATCTTGAGCAATGGGAAGGTAAGGGCAAGCTGGGAAAATCATATTGCACAGGTGGTAGCATCATTCCAATAGACCTTCACTCTTTAACTCCTAAACCATTAATATTAAACATTTATACGCATGTAGCAAATGAAATTGATATTTGCAGTCTTTTTTTCCAGTCTAAGCAATTTAATAAATCAATGAATTAGCAAACAGAAAGAAATAGAAAATAAATTAGAACATCATACTTATGTTTACATTAAATGGTTCATTGTGTTAATGTTTGTAGCTGATTTATCTAAGGGCAACATCCTATGATTCATTATTCATCATTATTAATGAGCCTTTTGTCCTTTAATTTCTAGAAAGAGTTTTGCTCACAGTCTAACTTGAGTATAACTTTTGAAGGATATTTTTGAGAATGTCAAGAAGCTGAAATAGAACAAGACCACTGACAAGAAGGGAAGAGTACATTACAGAAGTGTCCCTATATTTGTAAATAAAAACACACAGTTAGATATCAATAGGATTTATTTTATTTACTGCCCTTGAACCAACCATAAGGTCAATCCTTACTTGCTCCTTCTGAAACTCCTACTCCAGTAGACACTCTCAGAAGGCATCTGAAAGCCACTGGCATGTTTGGCTGTGTTTAGAGTGTTGTGGTGGCTGCAGGCTTGGTAGAAAAGGTGATGCTGCTACAACCCTTTGTTATATAAAACATCAAAATCCAAATGTGTTAGGACATGTTACTTCAAGAGCTTGTTCTGATCACCAGGCTGTCATCCATGGGAGAAGAAATTTAAAAAACCCAAAACCTCCTTCCATGGGGATTTTCAAGACCTTCATGGTGAAAGCCCCGAGCAGCCTGGCCTGATCCAAGACCTAGTCCTGTTTTGGGCTAGAGGCTGAACAAGAGACCTTCTGCAAGCCCTTGCCACCCAAGGGATTCCATGGAAAAGGAAACATAGGAACAAGGAACCATAATCCCAACCCTTTTTACTGGAGCTGTGAAAGATCTGAGAAAGCAAATAATAAGACTATGTCCAAAATGCTCATGTCAGAACATGAGGAAGGCCTGTGTTCATTCAATATCTATTACCAGGGACTTTTCCCA
Organism: Florisuga fusca; assembly: GCA_038090715.1. Classification (NCBI taxonomy): domain Eukaryota; kingdom Metazoa; phylum Chordata; class Aves; order Apodiformes; family Trochilidae; genus Florisuga; species Florisuga fusca. The sequence continues at coordinate 29,548,027 of JAAWXA010000004.1, read as the reverse complement.
CTCACCAGTTAAAACTTGGACCAAACTACACAAAGCTAGTTCTCCAGCCATGTTTTTAAAAAGAAAACAACCCTTGATTTATTATTTTAAGAAAATTACTAGCCAAAGATATTGGACTTGGGGTCCTAACTAGAGGACCCCAACACCTAACTAGAGGAAGACACAGAACCACAAGTAAACTCCAGAGACATAAAGAGAGGCAGAATTCACAGATTTTCTTATTATTTTCCGTAAGATTACATTTAGACAAAATACTGCCTGAGGAGCTATATAGTTTTTGGATCCCTCCCATGGTACCAAACTCTTCCTACAAGAGTGGTAGTGGTAGTATTCAAGCTGAGGAGACACTGCAGTCTCAGTGCTTGACAACAGAACAAAGATTAAATAATAAAGAAAAACCATGTTCCTTCCTCTCACTTAAAAAACTCAGGTTTTGATCCAAAGCAACATTTTTTTTTCTAGTCTTCATAAGTGGACAGGAACAGGAGCTTTATAAACCTAATTTTAGGCCTCATAGAGTAGCTTTTAGGTAGCTAAATTACATTCTGAAGTGCTCGGCATCACTATGGTTTTCTTATACAGAGGCTGTAATTGGATTCACTGTAGTACAGTAGCCTAGCTCTGGAGTCAGAGGTGACTGCTGTTAGAAGAGAAAGTGTAAAGCAGTTTTTCTATATAATATATAGTATCTCAGTGACCTTTTTGGTGGAATGACATATAAAAAGACCTGTATGACTGACTCATATGATGTCTGATAGCTGAAGGTAGAGAAATTCAGGCAAAAAAGCACATCTCACTCTATCCAAGCTGTATCTATCCAACCTGTAAAACAACATTAAGTGTTTAGAAGATGTGTTTGGGCAGAAATTAAGGGTTTGATTTAAAAAAAAAAAAAAATGTGGGAAAACTATGGACTGAACTTTGTAAAATGGCAAATTATTCCAGTGATGTCTTCCAAGATATTAGTCATTTTGCCTGCAGCAATGTTACCACTACCAGGCTACCACCATTAAAACCTGCATGAAATAGAACTTGAACTGGAAACCCAATCCTTTTTTTCCACAGACTGATCTATTTTTCAAAACTTAATCCATGAAACAAATCAATCAAATCCCCTCATCTTATCTGTTCTAAAGCCTCTTTTCCTCCTTCTTACAGTAGATGTAACCCACTTTCTTTACCTCCATTTCTATGTACCTGTGTAGCTGCTGATTTAGTAAAATAATTAAACCATGTTTAATTTTTTGAGCACGTGAGGAGTCCAATAGGGTTCAAAGAGATTATTCATATTCTTAAGTACATTGCTGAATCAGTGCTGAAATCAAAATAGTTACATAATTACAGGATTATATGAACGTAGAGTTGCAAATGTGATGTTTAAAAGAGAAAGGCTAATTTACAGGATGATAGGAACATTTAATTGCAGTTTAGAGATGGAAGGAAATCCACAACCATGAATGATGATATAAAACACAGTATGTCTTTTACAATCACTGAGGCATCTTTAACTTTGAATGCTTAAACTGAGAACCCAAGCAGGTGGATGTGCAACACAGTTCTTCAAATAAATTCTCACATACAGCCTTTGTATATTTGAATCTATAAATGTACACTTCTATATTTAAATATCTGCATTTCAACATTGTTGGGGGTTTTACAGTACCAGTTTCATCATGCTGTAATACTTGGGTCATAATTGTTTCAGAAGCCATTCCATTATCCCAGCAGTAGGAGCAGAAATTTCTAACAGATTACTGAGCTATATTGCCTTAAAAAAAAAAAATAATTAAAAATCTATCACTGATTACACTCAGCATCCATGTCCATACACACAGATTTTAGGGAACAGTTATCAAGAGATAAGCACCATATTTACCAAGGGCAGAAGGCAGCCCTGCATTGCAAATAGGGACTATCTCATGTTGCAGGTGTGGGTGACATGGCTAAAGCCACTGCCCACAACACCCTTCTCCTATAGATTTCCACTTTTCTTCCTACAAGGAAGGACAAGATCCTCATGAAGCCTCTGAGCATTCTCTACTGCAGATGCCTATATAATATATTTGCACAAAACCCCCACACAAACTGCTTCAGGCCTGCACAGCCTCCGTGAAGCCTGAGTAGGTGCATCATCTGCTGACACAATATAATTTGCCCTGTTTGCAATCCAGAGCCTTCAAAGGAGGTCTAAAGATCAGAACTGAAAATGTTTGTGTGCCTGAGTCTTGTCCCCTTCTGTATGTGACATCCCTGAATCATGACTACAGAGACATTTCTCCCCCTTCCATTTATACCTACAAGCAGCTTCTGAAGGGAGAGGTCTGCAATTACTCATTGAAAAAATGGGCCTGACCTATCTTCTGAGTCGTGTAGCTGGCCACATGCTGTTCTCAGTCATATCTAGTTAAGTCAGTGAGGTTGCATAAATGTAAGGCTAAAATTTGATCTCAGCTGTGATGTTGCTCACGCTCAGCTTCCTCAGCTGAATAGCCGGGGACTAAAGGAGGTCGGCAATATTAATGAAAACTGGAAGCTGTAACTATATATGACAAGTTTGTAAGGCTTTGTTCTCATGGCTGCTTCCTTCCTCTTCAAGTTTCTTACCACTGCCTAAGACTGATGCCATTCTATCAGACACAGCAATTCTTCAAGATTTGGCAGTTCAAATGTGGACGGGCCACTGCTCTGATTTGCAAATCAATGCAACTTGCAATAAATCTCAATAATCCATGTCTGTGTGAGAGTAGAATTAGATAGGCAAAGCCCACGAGAAAATCTACTGCACTAAGAGGAAGCAATTAAGACACTCACTTTGTGTGATTAGCAGGCAGAGCAAGGTTGGGGTGGTTTTATGAGAATGCTTGATGGGTGCTACTTATTTTATTTTGCTCTTCAATGCTGTCGAGTGCTCACTCTAAAAGAACACAGGGCTATCAAAGCAGCCCAAAACAGTAAAAAAGTAACAACTTCACAATAAAGACTTAAAAACAATGTCAACATGAAATATACTTGCAGAAATCTTGGTAGTGTTAAGCTGTATCATGCCTCACAAAACCGTTTCCAAAACATATATAAACTTGCAGAAATACAACCAAAGATCAACAAGATCAGCAAAAGCTGAGATAACTCTTCCCTGTGGTAAAACAGAAATACTCAAAGCTCCTTGCCAGATAAAATATAATGTTCTTTACCTGTTAGAAAAGCACAGTATCGATTTTCCACCATTTAAATGAAATTTTTTGAAGGACAAAAGCCTGTTCTTAGAAGAAAGAAACAGGTTCTACTGAGCTTCACAGTGTAAACCTGGCACCAAAAGTTGCACTTTCATAGTCCTTGTTACACTACTGTGACTTCAGTACTTTGGTATCCTCTGTCCCAGAGCTGGAGGATCACATTAGTGTCTGAGAGTTTCTGGAGTTACAGACTTGTGACTGTGCTGTACGAGCAAACTCCTGTGCCTGACAGAGTTTTCATCTCACTGCCTCATGTAACATTAGCTGTTTGAGGGTGTATTGATCTAGTCAATATAATCCCAGTATCAGGAATAGTTGTGGGCACTTTCCAGCAGAACCTCTGGTGAAAAATATTTTTGCTGAGGCACATGAGAAAAGGGTCGCCAGCTTTTCCTGGTGGACTTCAACTCCCAAGAGATCAGGTAAGTTTGAGAAACTTACCTGAGGTTTTTTCTCCTCCTGGCTTACCTCCTCTAAACAATGTGAAAGGGACGGTTTTGTTATGAATGTTGCCTGTTGTGCTTGAAGAAAACAGCTAAATTGAAAAAAAATAAAGCCAGACCCAAGTAGCAGGGGTTTCTCTGTAAGGCAGGACTACGGTTGCAGGGGATACTCAGCCCAGGCCTCCTTCCAGAACCCCACAGCAGCTCCCTGAAACATCCAGAAGCCCCCACCCACACACCGAGATCCTTATCTACAATGGGATGAAATCCCTGCTTACAATTTAAACTTGCACCCCAACCAGGACTTCTTGAAGCAGCCTAACCAGCACAGACACAAGACCTTGGGGAATTCAAAGGAAGTGGTTTTCAATTTTAAAGGAATTCCTAATCCTCTAATACTCTTCCTAACAGAAACACAGGGGCAGCACCCGTCGTGATGACAGGAATTACTTCTCAAACAGTTGGCAAAAGGAACAAAATGACATTGTCTGGTCAGTCAGGAAACAAGAGGGAAGTTTTGAGATCAATTGCAGTTAACTTCCACAGCTCGAGTTTAAAGCGCTGAATAATTGCCTGAGGTCTGCAAGCACTGGACAGAATCAAAAAAGGAAAAATAGTTACCTTGAATTCATCTAAGCAAACAGTTTCTTTTTTTAAAAAGATGTAATCCTTATGTTTCATGAAAAAAGGAGGGAACTGAAGTTTAATGAGCTGCACTTATGACGGAATTGTGATTTTCACGTCTTGAAGCCAAGAGTACTGTTCAGTGGTGGGCTCTCACGTCAAATATTCATTTACTCCAGTGTCACTGTTCAGTCCCACAAAGATTAATCCCAATGAGAGCCTTAACAGACTGGTTTTTCAAAGGTGAGTTGCAGAGGTTTTTAATTTTTTTTTGCCCCTTATTATTTTATGGGAGTTAAAAAACATGTTAGGTCTTTAATCTTTAATTAACAACCCCTTTAATATTTCAATTTTTTTGCTAGTGCTTTTTTTTTCTTTAATTTGAAAATCGTTTTAACAAAAATTGGCAAATTATAACAAATCTCTCAAAGCTATGTGTGTTAAGCCAAGAGTACGTACAAACAATAATCTTGAAATTTTTGGTTTATTTCAATAAAATCTAACTAAAAGCTTCTTGTGTGGTTTGAATAATTGGGTAAAATATTTCTGGAGCAGTTCTAGTTACTTTTTGCAGTCAGATATGTCGGGTTTAATTTCTATGACAAAAGTGTTAGCTGAAAGAAGAAAAGGGAATTCATTACTTCAGATTTTCTTGCTCTAACTTGGAAATACCCCTGGTACATAATTCCATTCTCAAGCACCAATGACCTGGTTACTGAACATCAAAGGTTCACCATAAATTACCTTCCTTCTGCATAAGCAGTGGGTTTTCTGCTCTGGGATTAGCATAAACTGCTTCTAGAAAAAAAAAAAAAAAAAAGAAAAACAAAGGAAAAACAAAGGGAAAAAAAAGGGAAAAAACCACCTTCGCTCGAAGTCTAGTATTTCAATTTTTAGTGAGCTTTCCTCCTCCCTATTTGAATGAGCCTGCAGAACACTAACTTGCAAATGCAAAAGCGTTTAGCTGACTATCAGTGAAAGCCTTCTAACTTTGCAGTTGCCTTTGATTAGCAAAGGACACTTAAGAAAACATGATCACCAACTTTGCCTAGAAATTCTACTCTAGATTTCAGCATGAGCAAAGTGAGCAGTGCCCCAGGATCTGACAGGTCGCAAGGGAAAACAACGGGAAAAAATGTGTTAGTTCTTATAGTCCTTTTAAAACTATAGGCTGTGGGTAGGCTGGTATTTTCCACTATTATATATATATCATTTAAGAGAGGATTAAAATTTTCGTGAACTAAGACCCTATGAGAATTAAATAATGTCCTTTACAATCTCTACATCCTGTCTCAATTATCCAGTATACCCCTTTCAGATCAGCTACCACCTCAGCAGATAAAAAACCAGGCTCCCAAAGCCAGCCTGAAGGGTCTGTTCATGCAGGTTCCCTGTATTTGTGGGCTCCAAGGGACTTTTCCTCCCCACCTTCAAGCAATAGACTAACCCTGGTTGCTGTAGGGCAGGGACAGACCAGGCATCACCATCCACCAACATCACAGAGCCATTTCCCAGGAAGAAGAGATGACGCTTGTGACAAACTTTCCCTCAGCAAGGCACCTTTCAGCAGCCAGGATCTCTCTATCTGTTCAGAGTCCATCCTCCCTTGTTTTTGACAGGTTATCAACATTCTTCTGGCTTCATACTATATTTGGCTGCACTCCAGCACATCTAGTCAGGAAATAAATGGTGCATAAAATGCTACAAAATCTCTTATGATCACACTGATGGGCCATGCCACAGGTCCATCTGAGCAGCATGTGAGAGCTGTGAGGGATTTTGATGTTGGAGCTGGAGACTGACAAAAGTTACTCCCTTCATTCTCCAGACATTTGGGTGTAAGAAGAAGGTGAAGTTCTGCAGGGGCAAGGGGAAGGGAGGAGTTTCTTCTGAGTGTACCCGAATAAACTTGAGGGACACTGTTCATACCCTTGCGTTTCAGGATGAGTGATATGATTAACATGTAAAATAAAATAGTATATGAATAGAAGAGAGATTGCATGGTGCTATAATAAACTTCTAAGTTATTTCTATGATATACTTTGGGCTCTCCTCCCTAGCCCCCACCCTAAAGTCCAAATTGGGATTCTGAAGCTTTCATGATTCTCTTCTTATTTCTTTCTTTGCTTCTATCAGACCACATATAGCTGCTTTGCTTATCATCAGAAAGTAACACTCTTTAGTAACTCATTTTACTTTGTATATAATGTAGGTAGATCTTCCAACAGTTCCAGAGTTCACTGTTGCATGAGACAGCTGTCTCAAAATTTGACTGGGGCCTGCTATTTCATCAAGTTTTCTTGCAAAATTACAGCATGTTTTGTAGTTGAGTTCCTTAATGATTACTGTTTCTTAGGCATGGGAGAAATTACAGAACTGGGGAGAGATGTGAGCAATGTCTCCTTGGCTGTGATGGTGACAGAAAAAATACATAGGCTGAGCATTCACATGTCACAGATACACTATAGAACATTGTGGATCCCATATTAATTTACAATATTGTGAAACAAGATTGTCTAATAATTACTGCTACTTAGAACACCTATGTATTTCAGAAGCCTTACAATCCTTGCACAATATACTATTAATCTACCTGTAGGGGAACTAGAGTATTTTTGTGTATATCATCTGACTGCAGCAAAATCAGTGAAAGTTTTGGGATGGAACAGAAGGTTTTTTGGACACCCAGGGCTTCACCCCACTTTGTACCCCCATTAGTATAGACTAGGACAACATCAGAGGCAGCCTAACTCTGTACTCATATTAATACAAGGCTGTCCTATGAAAGCCTCACACAAATAGAAACATCTGCAGAATTGGACGGAAAAATATTTTACTGAAGTGCCACCACGTCAACAAGGTAACATTCATCAAAGTTCAGTAAGTTTTCTCTTAATGTACAGGATTACAACTCTGGAGACCCTCATTTTGATGGCTGACATTTTTCCAGGAACAGTAAATCACAGTCTCCTGGTTCTTCAACCTTCCTTAATACAAGTTGTCAGAAACACCCACCTCACAAGCACACTGAGAAACTACACTGATTTTTTTCAGGTACACGCTGGTCATGGAACAGAAGGAACATGTGTTGTGACACAATTCATGCGAGGTGAATATGGGTACCATGACCTTTTCCTTCCTCAAAAGTACCCAGCAACATTACTCAGCTTGTGTCAGCCCTAATTCCATGCAGATCAGATTCTTCTTTGCTACACCTTGTGGAGAGTTAATAGTTAAGGCAGGAGAAACAAGCACTAAAAAGAATAACACTACTGTGGCTACATTACATCCTTCAACATAACTCTTTTAAGAGGCTGAGTGTCCATATTTGAAGGAATCATTTTCAGACTATGAAGTACAATGCCTTTCCGAATAAAACTTTCTTGCCTGATCACTTCTAGAAATAAACTGTTATCTGAGGTTATGAGAGCTAATTATCATGGATCAAGTTAAAGCAAAATTTGAAACAAGCCCAGCTAGATTAGTGAGAAGACTTCGTACTCGTCCTTATTCTGAATTAAAGTGGACTTTTTTTTTTAACAGCATTGAGGCCTGAAAAGTATTTGCTCCTTAACAAGGAGGTATCAACAAATCAGAAACACCAAATGCAAAACATTTCTTTGAATTTATCCAGTAGGTTTTCTGTGCAACACATTGGGTACAAAGTGGCATATAAAATCACATCAGCTTGTGCAAGACTGTTTAGCATTCTAGGGGTTTTTTACATTATGATGTTTGGGAAAAAGATCCAATAGATTAATTTAAAAAAAGTATAAGAAGAGCTAACATAGTAATTAAACACTGCTTTTAGGCATTTTTTTAATGGGCTTCCTCCTCTTTTTTACGAGTTTTACAAGCACTACTAGAAATGCTGAATTATGATTTTTTAAAAATTTATTTTCCAGCCCCTTAATGCCTTTCTCCAGGATGATTTTCTTTGCAATGAGAATTCATGGAAGAAAGCCTTTGGTAAAACTGACATTTTCAAAACATTACGTTTTGGATCCTGTAAGGCCTTCAGACAGCATCAAATTGTCCTGCTGAGCTCAGGGGGAAAGCTGCAGGTATGGTCAGTGGGAAGAATAATCTTCCAAGAGACTTTTTTTGAAAAAGGAATAAGGCAAGATATTGGCAAACATATTGTATGTTTTCTTTAACAATTAAGACAAACCAAATAAAGCCTGATTGAAACATATGCTTAAAATAAAAAATATAGTGCTAAGAAAACTTGCTTTTATTTCAACTGAGAATGCCTATCTATCTCTGTCACTGTGTTCTACACATGCATATTCAGGACACAGATCTCATAAGTGGCTGAAGTTGTGCTGTGTCGAAAAGACTAAACTACTACATTTTTTACACCTCATGGATGTACCAGGGATTCATCTTTCTGGGGACCTGTTTATAACATATTATATTGAAGAAGTCCCTTCTCTGCGATCATAGAAATATTCCCTCAGAGGTATTAAATCCTCCGAATTGAAACTTGGAAACCCTGAGCTCTGCTGTGAGTTTGATGGCAAGCCTGGCTCCGGGTACAGTGGGGTTTGTATCTCAATGGAAGAGCTACAGCAGCCACATCTAGAATTCCAGCTGCCTTTAGGGTTTCACAGAGTTGGCTTTGTGCTTCCATTAAGCAGAAGCTGTGGGTCTCCAGGTGTCTGACAGCCACTTGAAAGTCAATTTGTAGTTGTTCATGCCCATTTCACTGGAGCTGCTCCTCAGGGTATTGGCCAAAGGGACAGCAGCACACATGTAGCACAACATTTCCAGTGGCCCATGAAAGGGAGGCGATGGGGAGCTTTACAGGCTGTTACCAGCAATCCTGCATTTCCACTTGGCAGGACTTGGACACACACAGAGGAATTCATTTGGATGTGAGGCAAAAATCACTAGGAGCTGGACTGGCTTAGTNAGGCTCCCAAAGCCAGCCTGAAGGGTCTGTTCATGCAGGTTCCCTGTATTTGTGGGCTCCAAGGGACTTTTCCTCCCCACCTTCAAGCAATAGACTAACCCTGGTTGCTGTAGGGCAGGGACAGACCAGGCATCACCATCCAGCAACATCACAGAGCCATTTCCCAGGAAGAAGAGATGAAGCTTGTGACAAACTTTCCCTCAGCAAGGCGCCTCTCAGCAGCCAGGATCTCTCTATCTGTTCAGAGTCCATCCTCCCTTGTTTTTGACAGGTTATCAACATTCTTCTGGCCTCATACTATATTTGGCTGCACTCCAGCACATCTAGTCAGGAAATAAATGGTGCATAAAATGCTACAAAATCTCTTATGATCACACTGATGGGCCATGCTACAGGTCCATCTGAGCAGCATGTGAGAGCTGTGAGGGATTTTGATGTTGGAGCTGGAGATTGACCAAAGTTACTCCCTTCATTCTCCAGACATCTGGGTGTAAGAAGAAGGTGAAGTTCTGCAGGGGCAAGGGGAAGGCTGGAGCTTCTTCTGAGTGTACCCGAGTAAACTTGAGGGACACTGTTCATACCCTTGTCTTTCAGGACAAGTGATATGATTTACATGTAAAATAAAATAGTATATGAATAGAGGAGAGATCGCATGGTGCTATAATAAACTTCTAAGTCATTTCTATGATATACTTTGGTCTCTCCTCCCTAGCCCCCACCCTAAAGTCCAAATTGGGATTCTGAAGCTTTCATGATTCTCTTATTTCTTTCTTTGCTTCTATCAGACCACATATAGCTGCTTTGCTTATCATCAGAAAGTAACACTCTTTAGTAACTCATTTTACTTTGTATATAATGTAGGTAGATCTTCCAACAGTTCCAGAGTTCACTGTTGCATGAGACAGCTGTCTCAAAATTTGACTGGGGCCTGCTATTTCATCAAGTTTTCTTGCAAAATTACAGCATGTTTTGTAGTTGAGTTCCTTAATGATTACTGTTTCTTAGGCATGGGAGAAATTACAGAACTGGGGAGAGATGTGAGCAATGTCTCCTTGGCTGTGATGGTGACAGAAAAAATACATAGGCTGAGCATTCACATGTCACAGATACACTATAGAACATTGTGGATCCCATATTAATTTACAATATTGTGAAACAAGATTGTCTAATAATTACTGCTACTTAGAACACCTATGTATTTCAGAAGCCTTACAATCCTTGCACAATATACTATTAATCTACCTGTAGGGGAACTAGAGTATTTTTGTGTATATCATCTGACTGCAGCAAAATCAGTGAAAGTTTTGGGATGGAACAGAAGGTTTTTTGGACACCCAGGGCTTCACCCCACTTTGTACCCCCATTAGTATAGACTAGGACAACATCAGAGGCAGCCTAACTCTGTACTCATATTAATACAAGGCTGTCCTCTGAAAGCCTCACACAAATAGAAACATCTGCAGAATTGGACGGAAAAATATTTTACTGAAGTGCCACCACGTCAACAAGGTAACATTCATCAAAGTTCAGTAAGTTTTCTCTTAATGTACAGGATTACAACTCTGGAGACCCTCATTTTGATGGCTGACATTTTTCCAGGAACAATAAATCACAGAGTCTCCTGGTTCTTCAACCTTCCTTAATACAAGTTGTCAGAAACACCCACCTCACAAGCACACTGAGAAACTACACTGATTTTTTTCAGGTACACGCTGGTCATGGAACAGAAGGAACATGTGTTGTGACACAATTCATGCGAGGTGAATATGGGTACCATGACCTTTTCCTTCCTCAAAAGTACCCAGCAACATTACTCAGCTTGTGTCAGCCCTAATTCCATGCAGATCAGATTTTTCTTTGCTACACCTTGTGGAGAGTTAATAGTTAAGGCAGGAGAAACAAGCACTAAAAAGAATAACACTACTGTGGCTACATTACATCCTTCAACATAACTCTTTTAAGAGGCTGAGTGTCCATATTTGAAGGAATCATTTTCAGACTATGAAGTACAATGCCTTTCCGAATAAAACTTTCTTGCCTGATCACTTCTAGAAGTAAACTGTTATCTGAGGTTATGAGAGCTAATTATCATGGATCAAGTTAAAGCAAAATTTGAAACAAGCCCAGCTAGATTAGTGAGAAGACTTCGTACTCGTCCTTATTCTGAATTAAAGTGGACTTTTTTTTTTAACAGCATTGAGGCCTGAAAAGTATTTGCTCCTTAACAAGGAGGTATCAACAAATCAGAAACACCAAATGCAAAACATTTCTTTGAATTTATCCAGTAGGTTTTCTGTGCAACACATTGGGTACAAAGTGGCATATAAAATCACATCAACTTGTGCAAGACTGTTTAGCATTCTAGGGGTTTTTTACATTATGATGTTTGGGAAAACAATCCAATAGATTAATTTTTAAAAAGTGTAAGAAGAGCTAACATAGTAATTAAACACTGCTTTTAGTTATTTTTTTAATGGGCTTCCTCCTCTTTTTTACGAGTTTTACGAGCACTACTAGAAATGCTGAATTATGATTTTTTAAAAATTTATTTTCCAGCCCCTTAATGCCTTTCTCCAGGATGATTTTCTTTGCAATGACAATTCATGAAAGAAAGCCTTTGGTAAAACTGACATTTTCAAAACATTATGTTTTGGATCCTATAAGGCCTTCAGACAGCATCAAATTGTCCTGCTGAGCTCAGGGGGAAAGCTGCAGGTATGGTCAGTGGGAAGAATAATCTTCCAAGAGATTTTTTTTGAAAAAGGAATAAGGCAAGATATTGGCAAACGTATGTTTTCTTTAACAATTAAGACAAACCAAATAAAGCCTGATTGAAACATATGCTTAATTTCAACTGAGAATGCCTATCTATCTCTGTCACTGTGTTCTACACATGCATATTCAGGACACAGATCTCATAAGTGGCTGAAGTTGTGCTGTGTCGAAAAGACTAAACTACTACATTTTTTATACCTCATGGATGTACTAGGGATTCATCTTTCTGGGGACCTGTTTATAACATATTATAATGAAGAAGTCCCTTCTCTGCGATCATAGAAATATTCCCTCAGAAGTATTAAATCCTCTGAATTGAAACTTGGAAACCCTGAGCTCTGCTGTGAGTTTGATGGCAAGCCTGGCTCCGGGTACAGAGGGGTTTGTATCTCAATGGAAGAGCTACAGCAGCCACATCTAGAATTCCAGCTGCCTTTAGGGTTTCACAGAGTTGGCTTTGTGCTTCCATTAAGCAGAAGCTGTGGGTCTCCAGGTGTCTGACAGCCACTTGAAAGTCAATTTGTAGTTGTTCATGCCCATTTCACTGGAGCTGCTCCTCAGGGTATTGGCCAAAGGGACAGCAGCACACATGTAGCACAACATTTCCAGTGGCCCATGAAAGGGAGGCGATGGGGAGCTTTACAGGCTGTTACCAGCAATCCTGCATTTCCACTTGGCAGGACTTGGACACACACAGAGGAATTCATTTGGATGTGAGGCAAAAATCACTAGGAGCTGGACTGGCTTAGTATTCCCTGGAAGATCATAACAATAAATTGGTGTCCTGGATTTATTCCTAAGATTCAGTCTGTTTTCCCCAGTCCTTACTGAATTTCAACACTTACTCATTCTCCTTGGAATTGCCTAGACACCTCCATTTTACATTTACTACACTTTTATCTTTTAGAAATGAATTAAAACCAGCAGCTCTGCCTCTTCCTCTGCCTGTAAAATAAACCCCCCCCAAATAGTTACAACTGCTTTTATCTTCTGAGTTTTACCTATCATGAACTTTTCTTTCTCTGACAAGACACTGCTGTTTCCAAGACTTGGACGACAATATACTCTGTTTCTATTATCATACAACAACATGCTTCTTAAATTTACCACAAAACCTGCTTTCCTTTGACAAAGGAAATCACTCTAGTGTACAAGCTGTCTTAATATTAAGTTATATTTCTTGTCTATATGATATGAAGTAAACTTAAAATTGAATAATATAAACAGACATGGTGATTCCTTTGAGCTTGTAGCGAGTCAAAAAAACACCCTGACAGTAAAAAGCAAGGACTGACCAATTCATTTAAAAAGTCAAACTGGAAATTACGAGCAAGGTATTCTAGCTTAAAATTATCACTCAGTCTTTTTCCAGACCAGGTTTGTCTATGTCACGGAGTCTGTAGTGCAGTTATTTAGAAGAAGCTTAACTGAAAAGTAAAATTACTAAAGGAAAACATGTTCTATCCTGACTCAAGCCAGAATCTGGTTTTCAGTGTTTCTTTCTCAGAATACTAGATGCATTATCTGTATTTTGTGCATTTTAACATCCCACACACAGTCCACATGGAACACCATGTAACACTGACCCTACAGTGGGGAGGAGATAATTGTCCATCTCAAACCAAGATGTCTCAAAACAGGATTCAATGCACTTTGTGGACCTCCCTTGAACTCACCAATCTACAGACCCTACCAGCTGATATTATGTCTGCATTGGAGGGACCAGGAGCATCTGCTGAGCTCTAGGTTTGACTGTGCATCCAACCTGCATCCCATGTTCATCTTGTGTGCTAGACTTCAGTGTAGATCACTGACAAGAGTCTTGTGTGTTCATGAGGACAAGGAGAAAAAACCCCTCTGTCTTCTCTCACCAGGCCCCAACCTCCCGTTTCCCTTAGGGGGAAGACTTGAGGGGGAGCTCTGGAGCACACCTATACCACCATATCAGTGTAGTTTTAATCTGCCTCCAGTTAAAATGATATTAACAAAGTCACAGAATCTCCTACTATAAATTCCCACCAAAAAGAAAAGAAAAAAGTCAAAATAAAATAACAAAAGGTGATGGTGGCAGAAAGACAGAAACAAATTTTTGCATGCAATAGGAATAACTCAAATGGATTAATATGAAATAGAAGTATATATAATGTAGCACTGTGGTTCACATAATGTAAGAGAAGGCAAATCAGCAATTAGTTAAATGTCTTTTATCATTCCTGAAGGGAGCATCTAGTGTCAGTCATAACCTGGGGTAAGTGCTCAATATTATATCAAAATAAATGGTACATATTCCATGCTCAGTTTCTACCTCATGTGCCGAAAGTTTAAACTCAGAATCCAGATGTTACAGTAGCAAATCTCACTATCTCCTTTCCAACAACTGGAAGCTTGGCAGCAAGTAAAACAGTAGCATTCCTTTCTGAGTGAAGAGTTATAACAAGATTAAGGGATATTACTGCAGTGTGGCCAGAGATTGATTCTGGGAGCATTCAAAACCAAACTTTTTTTTTTTTTTTAAACAAACTCTGTCCCCCATGATGGACTCTGATTGTCTAAATCAAATCCCTGCTTTTGAGATGCTTCCAGAAGATCTAGCCACTACAATTATTCTGTGTAATTTTTTTATCTTGGATGCAGTGTGCAATTTCTTTAATGACCGCCTCACTAAAGAGCTGGTCTTTCCTCCAGGCATTTAAAATTCCAAGTTTTCCTCTGTATTTAATGGTATTTTAAGCTTAATCCAGTATTTCCTCTTTTCCCAAATCCTCATTTGCACTAGGTGCATGAACTGCAAATTCAGATTCAAAGTCTTGATGGTTGGAGGGGAAAAAAAAATTAGGGAAACCTTCCACAAAAACCCACGCATATATGTTGAGTAGATGCTTAAGTCTCATTAAGGCCTGTTTGTAAATGAATAATGTCTCAGGGCATTTCCTAATTAAGTTTCTCAAACCAGCATACTGGATGCTTCTCTTCCTCTTCCGAGACAAGTCAGGAAGTACATTTGATCAACAAACCATACCAGCTTTACATTTAGAAAATCTTTTTAAAACCACCCTTTGCATGCACTGTGAGAACTAAGGAACTAAAGCCATGTAACAAGACTTAAGGGCCCGGGAAAAGAACCATGCCCACACAAACAAAACAAAGAAATAAAACCCCCTAACAAACAAACAAACCGAAACAAACAGCCTTTGATGACATACTGTTATTTCACACAAAGGTGTAAAGTTGGAAATTTGTTTATAGAGAGCAGATCTTTCCTCCATCTATACAGAAGAACCCTTAGTTTTAAGCTGTCCTTAATACAGACCTGAAATGCACAATACACAGCTCCTTAAACATAGCCACGACTGTCAGCACTGTGTATAGGCAATATTTAACGAGTTCATTCCAATTTATTGAAGTCCTCCACAGTTATTTGCAATGCAGTAGTTTCTTTGCCTCTTTGAGGCACACAATATTTAAATGTACAACTGGTAACTTGTAACGCTTAAAAGTGAAGTCTCTGACTTACAGATTTCATTCCTCTCTACAAGAATTATCCCACAGCAAGTAAAGGGCTGCACCAGGCTTCACGTGATGAAAACCGGTTAATGGTCTGTGCACCCGACCTCGCTTCAAGATATCTTACTAGAAAGAAATCCATTTGGGTGCCCAGGCAAGCCACTATCAACGCTGAAGCACGGAGAAATGGTAAACGTGGGAGGAACTGAGGTAAAAGGTCACCTTTAGGAAGAAAGCAACTCAAAATGATGACTGGAAAAGCAGCAGAAACACCTCAGAGGACATCCCCCAGCAGTTCAAGTCAGGCAGGTGAGTGATCATTCGCTTTGCTGTCTCCTGCCGTCCCCACAAGCTGGGGAGCTGCAGGCGGCTGGGGCTGGTGCCAGAGGCGGCAACGGCCCTGACAGAGAGGCAGAGGTGGCAGCTAAAGGAAAAGCCCTGGGGGACCTGAATCACGCTTTTTGCTGCTTCTGCTGCAAGCAGTAGGGATGACTCTGTACAGGTTGCTGCTCCTTCCTCTTCCATCATGGCCTGTGGGACCTTGACTCTGCACCTCTGCACTTCAGGGCACTGGTAGCGCTTTCACAGTGACCACAGAATCATCGTGGTTGGAAAAGATCTCCAACATCACTGCATCCAACCATCAACAACAAAGGGGAAAAGGGGGAAAAAAGAAATTTAAAAAGTACCATCCCACTAGAGCATATCCTGAAGTGCCACTTCTACATGTTTTTTGAGTACCTCCAGGAATGGTGACTCCACCACCGCTCTGGGCAGCCCATTCCAGTGCCTGACTACTCTCTCAGTAGAGAAATTCTTCCTAATATCTAGTCTAAACCTCCCCTGATCAGATGGGTACTCTGGGCTGCTCACACATTTTCTGGAATAAACACTCATTTCTGACTGGCACATAAAACTCAGTAAGTATGAACTTCACATCTCTGGAAGATTTACCTTCTATTAATACAAGTTATATCCCAAACTCACATATTCCAGGAGTCATTTAGAAGAACTCTCTGAACAAACAGGTCCTTGTCAAGAATGAGAGAAAAAGAGATGGTTATAAAAAGTACACTGTAGCAAGCACAGTCTGGTACTTTTGAGGTGTTTCACCAGTAAGTTTAACTAGTTCTAAGACAACTTATATGGAGAACATGTGGCATCTGTAATGAAATATCTGGTATTTTTCCTAATCAGTCTTACAATGAGACCTCTCTTACATGGCATAAAAGACAAAACACAATGAAACATAAATGAAATCACTCCACTTGACACAAGGCACTGTCAGTTGACACAAGGATGTGTCCTATTTGCATTCCAGGTGAAGCCCAAAAATACACCAGCAGTTCTTTTATTGCCTTTTTCTTTGTTGTTCATGGGTAAAACTCACTGTGGAAGAATGTTTTTTCCTCCACCGAGCAGGTGAATGAAATTATTATCCCCATCTTTTCTACTTGAATTAACATGCTATTTCCTCCCAGATGATAAGGTTGAAGGACTATACCCAAAAATGATTGTTCTTCATTGTCCTTATTGCTACCATTAATAAACAAAATACTTAAATATATATATATATATATATATATCTTTGGAGTCCTATTCATGTTTCATCCTTGATACCCAAACACCAATTCAGTTTACTATAGAAAGATTAAGGCATTCAAGAAAGGTGAAGAGACAGGAAATGAATTCAGAGTTTATTTTAATAGGTTCATTGTTACCTGCAGACACAGACTAAGCAAACATTTCCTTCAGCAATAATGTCAATAGCAGCCTTTCCAGCAACTGCAATGACTGCCTTTTTTGACATCTCAGTTGATAGTTGTCTGCTCTGTTTGTTGAACCAACACCCACACACAGTAACAGAGAAAACTGAGACAGTTTTAATTTTATCTCCACGCTCTAAACAGATGAGCAGTTTCCTCATATATTCATGGTATAATTAAGAAGTTATACCAAACAAAATGTGATTAACAGGCAGGGAGCAGAATTACCCAGCACTTGAGAGCTCCATAAGACAGAAGCTGGCAATGGCTGAGGACTCATCCCTGTTCAGGTGCACAGCTCCCTGCTGCAGCCCATGAGGCTGTCTGCAACAGGGCACAGCATTGATGCTCAGGGTTTTGCCACATGGGAGATATCTACTTACAAAAAGTGAACTGTGAATGTATTAAGGGTATCTGGGGGCAATACTAATCAGCAGAATTAAGGAAGGAAGGGGAGAATGACATTTCACAGCATACACCTTCCTGCCTCTTCCATGTTTGTTCCAGTTAATCCCCCCCTCTTATTTTGCTTGCTCCCTTTTTATCACTAGCCTTGCTGATATCAGAAATGCAGAACCATGAAAAAGAAGCTATAGATAATTGAACATTAATTTTCATGTTTCTTGAACTTTTTCTTCTCCATGTGTGCTGCGGTGGGAATAGGCTTCATATTACCTTCTGCATCTTAGAAGTCTGAGTGCTTGTCAGTGATTCACTTCCCAGCTACAGGGAATCTTCTGTCTGTCTGAGTTATTGTGATGCTGGAAGAGTGAACTGTTTATTCCCCTACTTCCCCATATAGGTTTGGGTTTTTTTACACACTCAAACACAAAGAAAACTACATGCTATCTCACACACACAGATGCTTGTGTAAACACATGCTTGTACATAAAGTAGGTCTCATTTCTCTTACATATTTGAAGACAAAACCTGCCAAAAATTATAGGTCTGTAAGCCAAACGAATGACTTGCTATATTAGTGTGTAAATAAGAAACATTAATGGATACTGCAACCAAAATGTATATGACTGGGGAGCTCCAGAAACAAAAGCACTGCTCAGCAGGCTACTTCTAGCAAAGGGTCAGATTTAAAAATGATTTCTTGCTTTCTTGAAATAGGAACTTGGAATTCACTGACTTCATTAGTTTGGAGTTCTTGTAGTTACAGTGGTGTCAGACAACCACCCTAATTGGTAGATATGCCTCCTCCTCCCTTCCCCCTCAGATTATTTCATTGCTATTGCAACAACAGAGCTAAATGGATAGTACCCAGAGTACAGGACATGCTAAGAATGATTCTTGAAGTTCCCCTAATTCTTTGTGGCTTCAGGCTTATTTTTTATCAGGCAGTTGATGAAAGCCTTTTCTCAGCATTGAAAGAGCCAAAAGAGATTTACATTGCTTTTCTTGTCTTTCACTTGAAATTTCAAGAGCTGCAGATCTCTTATCAAGGCATATTCCCCAGCTGCATGCAGGGAGAAACCAAGGTAACACTCCTCTCTGTGAACTGTGGCATTATAGATAGAATTCAATAACAAAGCCACAAACATCCAGTATCATTTGGGTACCCACAGACTAACCTACCTGCTGCTTCAGAAGATGAAAGGCTCCACCAGTCCTAGGCCATCTCTCCCAGCCCCACACTGTCCTGCCAAAGCACCTGAAGCAGCCTGAGGACTGATACTTAAGTAAGTGAATCACCCCCCATGTGTTTAGACTACACGTTTTACCTAGGATCCCTCTGCAGGCAATGAAGAGAACAAAGTGTCTTCAGCAAGTAATTAGTCTAATTTAACAGCTATCTAACAGCTGTCCTGTAATGGGCAGCTCTTTCATCAGGAGCTAAGAGCATCAGCTGGCCCAAACAAGGCATATTTTAAAAGAGATGTGCCAATACTTGCTATTGCTATGGATTTCAGTAAAGTTCACATTTATCTACATTAAATATAGTAGCAAGAAAAAAAGAAGAAAAAAGACCTACACAAAGAAAGCCCAAACCCTCAGAAAGGAGGACATGCTTCCTTTTCAGATAATCCTCTTTTTTTTGTAGGCAATATTTTCCTATTTCTAGCAAAGTATTTAAGTCATAGTACGATGACAGCATAGGCTGTCAGATAGCTGATACACATAATCACAATTTATGACATATGTACATATGTTGTAACATATGTAGCTTTTATTTCTTTTCTTATTTACTTTAATGGCATCAGGGTGAATTGCTGCCTGCATAAAGGACATTTCATTTGCCCTTTAAAATAAACCAAGGTGGCAAATTGACAGTGGACTGAAAAAAGAAAGACAGGAATCAACTACTCTGCTATCAAGTATCAAATTATACTTTTGTTTTCACATATCCCTCGATATGTAAGCCTCAAATTTTGTGAAGAATTTCAAACACAGAAAAGAAACAAAAATCCCTGTTTGCTAAGTGTGTATAAATATACCAGGCCCCAAACCTATGGCAATTTCTGAAATCAAATCCAATATCCAAAATGCACTGTAGTAAATCAAACATACCCATGAATGTTCTCTGGCTCCGAGGACAGGAACCATGGAGCATCCTGAGCCCATGGGGTACCCTGAGCCCTGGCTACCCCATGTAGCCTGGCAGCAGGCAGGCTGTCCATGGATTCCCTGGTCCAACCTAACTGCCATAGTCATACCCAGGACCTGTCTGTCAATATACCAGTTCTCTGGGGCCAAAACTGTTAAAAAAATGTGTCATGTATAATAGGAGACTCAGGGAGAAAACCTCAGACCAGACACTCTGTTGGCAGGGGCTGGTGTCACCCTTGGAGTCCCTTTGGCCATTACAATAAAGG
This sequence comes from Florisuga fusca, assembly GCA_038090715.1. Classification (NCBI taxonomy): domain Eukaryota; kingdom Metazoa; phylum Chordata; class Aves; order Apodiformes; family Trochilidae; genus Florisuga; species Florisuga fusca. The sequence continues at coordinate 29,527,945 of JAAWXA010000004.1, read as the reverse complement.
GAAGGGTGCAGAGGTGAAGAGGACCTGAAGCAGCCAGCACTGAGCCCTGCTGCTGGCAGGGCTGCTTCCCATGGCAGCCAGGCATCTGCAGCAGGAGCAAGGGAGCTGTTGCAGGAGGATCTGGAAATTGAGCAGAAATTTTTCTCCGGAAGATGAGGCTCCAGTTGTACAAATGGTAGAGGGATAGAGAACAGCAGGTTCTTCACACCCTGAGACAGGTGCTACCCAAAATCTGTACCTGTATTCAGATATTTGGTGTTGGCTGCAACTGAAGGTGAGCCAGCAAAAAAGACCACAGATACTGCCTGTGCTCAGAGATTTTAAATGAGATGAAGTAAACAAAGGTTTGAATTAAATCTGTGATTGGGTTGAAGAAAGAGCCACGTGTTTCTTCAGTGCTTCCTAGATGTGCCCGTATCTCAAGAACACCTTGGGTTATTTTAAGCCTTCCCATGAGTCTTTCTATAGCTGCTTCTCCTGTTTAACATTAATAATCCCCAGGATGTTCAACTCTTATTATATGTGAGCACCAGGATCTTAACAAAAACCTGTAAAAGATTTTCATAAGTGAGCTATACTGACTGGTCTTTTCCTCATTACGACTGGGATTTGGAGGCAAATGCTGACTAACAAAGTACTGTGTTTAGCACAGATGGTTTATTTCACTAGAAAATGACTAAGAAGGAGACAGTAGTATTTGGCAGCACTTTATCCCAGAAGTCACAGAAACTGTCTTGTCTACTTCCAAAACATCAATCAGTTGTTCAGGTCCAATGAAGAGGATGACTTCTTCTGCTATAAACACCAAATCTTAATAAAAAAAGAGGCCCAGTTATTTATTTTAGTGAGACAATGCAAAGCAAATGCTTTGGTTTCCTTGGGCTGGTTATTTAAAGCAAGGCTTACAGTATAAAGCAAGAATATAAAAATATCTGTGCTTGAGTACAACTTCAGGGAGGACAGTGAACAGCAGGATCACTTCTAATAGTGTTCTCTCTTTATATGTGCCTTTGAAAATGTGGCAAAGTTATCCTGTATCCTCTTTCTTTCTTGAGCAGCTGAGGAAACCATTTTGGGTCATAAGTTCTCAGATTTTTAAATTCCATTTTAAAGTAAGTTCAGACACAGAGATATTTACATTCTTTTAGGTTCTGAATGATTTATTTATCATATAATCATTTATCACTAAAAAGAATTAGATTTTGAAATTAAATCATTTTGTATAGAGCATTGTGAATATAAATGGACACTTTCATCATTAGCTGACACAATGGATTGTCTCCCTGAGAATAATTTGGGTATTAGACTTATGTGTCCTTGCCTGGCATCATGTCTATAATAAGTTAAGCTGCTTAATATGATTAGCTTCTGAAATGGAATTTACTGAATCAGAGAAGATGGGAGAAAATGAGGAAATAAAGTATGCCTTACTGCTGAGTACTACAAATACTGTGGGTCATTACAGCTACAGGCATCTGAGTCTTGTCTTGGTTTAATTCATGGTGCAGAACAGAAGTCACACAAACACTGTCTTCTCTACAGATGACAGTTTAAGTGATAGGGTGTAAGAAGCTCAAATTTAGATTTGGGCTATGAGAAAAGAGTTTCATACATCACATCAGCTCTTCCAGAGGCATCACACAGAGACTGAAGACTGTCAGAGTTATGGTTGCTGAGTTGTTCTAAGGAGTTTGCTATCTTCTGGATCCAAAGAGATAAACCTGAAATCTTTTGCCTCTGGTTTAGCATGAACTAGGATCTTGTTGCCTGCCTGCCTTTCTGTAGAGAGGTCAAAAGCCTCAGCTGTCTCTGTTTCATCAAAGCAGCAACCTTCTCTTTGTGAAAAGACTGACAGGTTATAGTGCAAGGACCAGCTTGATGCAATTTCAGAGTCCAGAAATTATTTTTCTGTAAAGTAAAGAAAAATAAAAGACCTTCAGGTTTGATAATCAGAAAAAAATGGGGGGGACATTATTAAAGACAACCACTCCTATTGGCAGCAGTGATATTAATGCTGCTAACACAAGAAATCAAACTCATAGTCATAAAAAAGTTGCAAAAGTAGCTTCAGTGTAAGCTGAACACCTGTTCAGATGAGCTTTTGCTGGTTTAACTTTTGTGCAACCTCTAACAAACGTACAAATAATCCATTAAATGAAGTCCAGGTTAGTGAAGATCTAAAAGAGGAGGCAGAAGTTGGCTTCTTCCCTGCTATTACCTAGAAGGTAGTCTTTAGCATGGAAGGGATGGGGCAGATCTGTACAGGGAAGGCATTTAGCAGTACGAGCATCAGCTGAGCTGTGCATGGTTGTTCAGGTTGGACTCTTGTTCCTGACTGAAGGAACAAGCAAGCACATTTTATTTCTTTTGAAAGAAACCATTTCTGAGAAAACCATAAAATTAGTAGGAATGTAAACTTGTTGAATCCCGGGGATGAAGGTTTTATGCAAATATAAGTCATGTTTTACTTAGGATTAAGCTTTTTGAGTTATTCATTCCCTGATTAAGCTGTGTGAAGAATTAGGCAAATTAAAGAGAGAACTTTCCTGTCACAGTGTTTCATCTGGGGACTGCTTGTGGCAGGAGCATTTCAAGTAGATGCAAACATTTTAAAAGTTTGTGTTTATTTATTAACTCTTTCAGTCTCAACCATGGTCAGATGAAGGCAAATGGGAAGTCAGGGATACATGGAAGTGCAACAATCAAAAGCTTCAAGGAAAGCACTGAATTTACCCTTTCTTCTGGGAAAGACAGACAGCAACCCTTTGTTTTTACCAAGAAAGATATAATTACTGTAGTTCTGTTCATACAGTTTTATTGGAGATTCTTTTGAAAATTATAATAGGAAAGAGAAGAAAAGATGGCCTTTCACCAAAAGCTAAGAGAACCTGAAAAAACTCTTACTTATCACTGCATAAAAGGAATACACAACTGTTCAAGTGACGTCTGCAAGCTGGCCTCCCACTGCTTTGAGCCTAATTTGGTTGGAGAGGAACAGAAAAATACTGGCCCTTGAAAATTCAAAATTGCATTGCAAAATCTGGTCTAATGTTAACATAGACCTTCAGTTGCCATTGCCACTGATAGATGTTTTAAAAGTGCTGATTTTCTTGTACTGATGATAAAATGTCATGAGAGTATTTGCCCAATGAGCGCTTAGTTTGTTTTTTTTTTTCCAAAGTTAAGTACATTATCTCATCTGTTTCAGAACATTTTTTCTTTTAGAGAAACCATACGACATTAGACTGCTGTGAGTATGACTGCCTGCCAAGTCTCCTTTGTCTCGTCAATATTTAATTACAAGTCCAAAGAATGGCACAAATGTAGGAAACTGTAATCTGAAAAGCTCACTGCAACCCATTTTTCTCAACAAGGAGAACAACACAGTCAGAGCAAGGTTTTTGGCCAAGTATAACAATGAAAACATTTTTTTTTGTATAAATATTAATTCATATTTTCTAAGACTTCCGTTGGTTACGTAAGCTCTGCCTGCCTTCCACAGATTTCAGATCTCTTGTTGAGGTCATTCATCTTGGAAACGAGGACCCATGGGAGTTATGTTAAGCTGCATAGCCAAGTGACCCTGGCTTCCTGGCTGTGGGTATAACTCCACCTCTCCATATGAATGTTACCTCATTCATATCTCTTCTCTCCACCAAGCTGCTGAGCTCTGCTCCCAGAGAAGCCTCACACTTGTTACCATCTTTGGCCGTGCTCTTGACACGAGAGCAGGGTGTATTCACTGTGCTGATCCTCAGGCTCTGTGAGAGCTCAGACACGTCCCAGTATTCCCTACAAGAATCCATGTATGGTGTGGTATAACTCAAGCAATATTTTTGAAAAGTGGGATCAACCCATCACAGATCTGAGAAGGAACCATCCGCATGAATCACTCTCTTACATTCCCTTACGGTCTCTTACCATCAGGTGATGGACCAGTCTGTCCCCTTAACTGAGCACTTTCCTTTAGGGATGGTGAATTTTTACCACCCGTCAGATCCCTCGTATTTGTCCCTGCTTCTGTTCTCTGGACCATTAACAAATGAGTTCCTGCAAGTTCAAAGGGAGGCTGAACCTAAATCTAGGATCCTTTTTCCCCCCTTTGTGCCTGTTTCCTCAGACTCTCTGGGTGATCTAAGCCAACACAGACATATGGCAAACCAAAACCATTTTACTGTGCTACTACACAGTTACAGAGCAATCTCCAGTTAATTAGTGTGCATGTCCCACAAAATAGTTCTATTATTATTTGCCTTGCCTTCATTTATGCAGAATGCTTTGGTTCTGAAAGAAAGTAAAGGACAGTAAGAAAACTGAAATAATGACATAGAACTAGAGAAAGAAGGAAACTGCTTCAATAAGACTCTTAAGGCCAAGCAAAACAACAAAATCTCTGGTTGCTGTCCATGTTATTCTCCCAAAGGCCCACTGAGCTGTACCAACTTCTGATAAACCACCTATGTTTGTCCTTTTCATAGTCTTGAACAGTAATTTATTCCCAGATTGGCTGAAATGTTGTCTTTGATGTTGTCACTACAATGCTTAGGCAGAACATGCTGCAAATGTAGGACAACTGCTTGTGTGTGTGGTTATGTGTGTCAGAAGTGTTGGAAGAAGGGTATTTTGAGGAGGCACACAATCATATAAGGGGACAGCTCACCACCACAGGGACTTACCAGGCCCACAAATCAGCCTTGCTGGTGGTGGGTGTCCCTAGGCTATGAGCTCAACTCAGTTTTTCACTGGGTGTAGTCTCAGTTCTGTCTTCCAACTCTGATACTCAAGTCTTTCATTTTACTCTCTACACAGGCAGCCTAGGCAACCCTTTTCAGACCTAGGGCCTCCTGGCCTTTGGGAGAGAAATATCCATCCTTGAGGCAATGCCTTGAGGCAACGCCTTGAGGCAGGATGAGGCTTTGAGGTGGCTTCAGGGGAGCTTGCAGAGTTTCATTCATTTTTTGTCTTTCATGACTGTACTCACACAGCAAACTTCCACAGCCCCATTTCCTGCTTGTTACAGGCAGCAGAGATGATGTGAGTGGCAGTCTCCTAGAAGCCTTTTGGCTAGCAGACAGGGGCACACCAATCCATTTATCACTTCAAGTTCTTTAATGGGGCCTCACCAGAACCACACCTGGACCACTTGCCAACTTTCAGTGGTTCTGGTGTAGAACACTGCTGTGTTACAGAAAAATGCTGTCCCTACTTTACAGGGAGGGAACTGAGGCCTGGAAAAGATTCGATGTTGAAAATTATAGTAGTGGCAGAGTTACAAGCAAAAGCAAAGTACATCCCAGGTGTTCTATTCAGTCAACTATCCTACTAACATTATATATTATATATTTGGAGAGGAAAATGAGGTTGAAATAATGTGGGAAGAAGACATTAATTGAAAGAAAGAAACCACAAGAAAGAAAGATTTATCGTCAACTGATTTTACTGTGTAATCAGTCAGTTGCTCTCCACTTTGACTGCTTGTGAGTGTCCCCTGTTGCATAACTAAAATGGCATTTGGGGCAAGTTTCCATATTTCATTTCCTGCTACTGAAAAGTGGTGGGATGTAGGGGAACGAGAAGGGCCACTGGATAAGGGAGCAATATTTGGTTTGACCCAGGACCCCTGGGGAAAGCAGAAAAAAGAGGGACAGCAAGAAGAAAACCTCTGGTCAGTTGTCTGAGACTTTGTCCTGTAAACAGGTTAAACACTGATTACTGGCCAGCTGCTTCTAAGCACTTCAGGGGTATGGAGCTCCAGGTACTGCCTACTCAAAATGAGTCGGCATTTTGTTCTGAGGAAATGGCTCATTGCTTCAGGCAACGAAGTTTCAGAAGCTCTGGACAAACTCAATTTGAACATTTGAAAAAAAGGAACAGAAACATAAGAAAGGGAAACCCAGACATTCTACAAAGTGAGCTAGAGTCACTGTCAATAGGATGTCTCATAAACAGGTTTATCAACGTATACTCACATTTGGGAAACTGTTTGAAACTCAAACAAAGACTATATTTAGATAACTATATATACTATACTATTCTAGACTAGTCCTGCTCCTATTTTAATTGGGTTTTCTTTTGCAATAAAACAAAAAATCTAGTCATTTACCTACCAACTCTCAAGATGATATTATTAGCATAGAAGAAATGCAGATTTAGAGAGTTAATAATAGAGTATAGATTATGTTTTCTTGAGAAAAAATCACAGCTTCTTAATATATGGCTTGCAATAAAGAGTAAGCCTCGGATTTCATGCATCAGTATTAATTACTAAGGAGAGAGAAAGAAAGAAATCGTGTCAGATTAAGATACTTCTGAATCACAGCAGAGAAGATAGAGTGCATCTTCTGAATAAACAGATTATGTTACAGGGAGTAAAATTAGCAAGCAATCTTCAGCGATGCCTGCCTCGAACAGTTCTCCATATGACTTTTTGTGGGCAGGCCCAGGGGAGAACAACTGATGGCAGAATGATTATTTCAGCTTTCCATGTTATTATTCTGCAGCCTTTTTCAGAGCGAGGGGATATTAACTATTCCACCTCTTCTCTGTGCTGTGAGGAAATTAGACTTCACATCTGCATGTAATGTGTGTGTAACAAATAATTGCTTATCACAAAAGCTTTTTGATCTGAAAGTATGAGAAATGGCATGCAGAAGACGAAGGACTTTGTGTGTTACTGTGGGAGGAATGATAAATTTCAAATAATTGATGTTAGATAGGATTGCTATCACGAAAGCAATGAAATAACCACAGATTCGGCTGCATGGAAGACAGAGGTACACACTTTACATATTGCAGTGAGAACATTTCCCAGGATTTTGGTGGATTCAGGCATTCTCCCCTGCAGACCAGCATACTGCCCTCAGCAGCACAGGCCTCCCAGGGCAGCCACCAGCCCATGTTATCAGGGTTGGCTATTCATTCTTTAATGAATATATACACAATTCATCCCTCACACAAACATGGTTTGTGAAGGTCCTGGGCTCTGAAGAAATCTGTTGCTGGCTGCCTCTGAAAAAAACCCCATCTCCTGCCAAGGTGACAAGAAAACTAATGATGTCCATGGAACCAGAGCCTGCCAGTCTGCAGAAGTCTTCCCAAGCGCCTCCTGAAGTCACCAGCAGCCCAGTAGTAACCCCAGCTTCATGCCTTTGAATGCTTCAACCTTGACTTAATATTCTTCTCCAGCCCAAACCATTCTATGTTTCTATGAAATAACCACCTAATAAGAATGTTTAAATCCTTACTAAGGAAGCAACTGGTTTATATTGTGCTTGTAGGGGTGTCCTACCTTGTATATGGGGGAAAGATCTTATCTAGGGTGTATCATTGGTCCAGTCTTGTTCAACATGTTCATCAATGGATGAGGGGACAGAGTGTATCCTCAGCAAGTTTGCTGATGATACAAAGCTGGGAGGGGTGGCTGGCACCCCAGAGGGCTGTGCTGCCATCCAGTGTGACCTGGGCAAGCTGGAGAGCTGGGCAGAGAAGAACCTCATGAGGTTCCACAAGAGAAAATGTAGGGTCCTGCACCTGGGGAGGAAGAACCCCAAGCATCAATATAGGTTAGGGATAGAAATGCTAGAAAATAGGAAGGATCTGGGAGCCCTGATAGACAGCAAATTATCTATCTATCTAGCAGTGTGCCCTTGCTGCCAGAAAGGACAGTGGAATCCTGGGCTGCATAAAGAAGAGTGTGGCCAGCAGGTTGAGGGAGTCATTCTCCCTCTGCTCTGCCCTGGTGAGGCCACAGCTGGAATACTGCATCCAGTTCTGGGCTCCCCATATCAAGAGAGACAGGGAACTAATAGGGAAAGCCCAGCAGAGGGCTACAAAGATGACTGGGGTAGTGGAGCATCTCTCTTATGAGGAAAGGCTAAGAGATGGGACTCTTTAGCCTGGAGAAGGCTGAAAAAAAGACCTTATCAATGTGTACAAGGATCTAAAGGATGGGTACAAGGAGGACAGAGCCAGACTCTTCTCAGTTGTTTCCATGGACAGGACAAGGGCCAATGAGCACAAGCTGGAACACAGGAATTTAAATATGAGAAAAATCTTGTTATTATGAGGGTGACAAGGCAGTGGAACAGGCTGCCCACGGAGGTGATGGAGTCCCCTTCTCTGGAGAGACCCAAAACCACCTGGAGGCATTCCTGTATAATGTGCTCTGGGTGATCCTGCTTCAGTGGGAGACTTGGAGCAGATGATCTCTAGACATCCCTTCCAACTCTGATAATTCTGTAATAGTGTCATTCTCAATCCACTGGAGGCTGGAAGAAGAAGTAACCATATAAATTTGAACTCCCAAAAAAGCAAGCACTTTGGTGGAGGAATGGAGGAATTTTGCCCACTTCACTGCTCACCTTGCTCCCCAGCACGCCCTGTGCCTCAGCAGCCTTGCCTCACAGCTGCTCTGGCAATGGGGAGCTAATAGGGAAAAAAAATCCCCCCAAAACCCCGCTATGATTAAGTGCTGCAAGTAATAACACAAATGGTGCTTTATTTCTGACATTATGTGATAGTTTCTAGCTATTCACTGTTTTCTTTACAACAGTCCAACAATCTTTAAGGCAATGGGATGTTTTTTATGTGAACTTGGCTTGTTTAGGTTTGGGGTTTTTTAGGTTTGTAAGGTCTCCAAAAGGAGAAAGGGCTCTGCCTTAGAGGGAAACTTAAGAGGGATGTACAGAGTTTCCATGCCTTTCTGAGAAGCATTCACAACTAAATGGTAGATGGTACATTTGAAGCAGTACAACTTTCCTTATTTCCTTATTTCCCATACTGCTACTGCCACCCAGGAAGAAGAGTGCATTGTAGCCACATGAGGCAGAAATCTTAATTATACACTAGGGAATGGAGAAAAGGGGAAAAAAAATCTCAGTTACTAAAGCAGTTATTAAAATAAAATAGGAATGTTTCAGCTCAAGATGAAGCATAAAGTCAGAAAAAAAGATATTTGATAGCACGGAGAGTGAATGTTGGATGACAGATAGCCCCCAAAATCACAGGCTCTGCAAGAGAGGAGGATACTTTGCAAGAGCAAATGTGTTGTCTGGTGTTTCTTCTGGGAATTGCTATGAATTGGGCTTGGGCACTGCCCAAAGCAGACTGCCAGGTGACAGCACAGAAGCACAGGTCTTATTGTATAATATTTCCACTTACAAATTGTGGGGGTTTTTTTTGGTTTTTTTTGTTTGGTTTTTTTTGTGTGTGTGTTTTTTTGTGGGTTTTTTTCGTGGTTTTTTTTGTTGTTGTTTGTTTGTTTTGTTTGTTTGCTTTCTTTTGTTTGTTTGTTTGTTTGTTTTTTGTTGTTTTGTTTTCTGCTTGCTTTGATGGGACACAATGAAGGACTATAACCCTGGATGATGCAGTCATCTTGTGTTGTGATCTCACCTGTCAGTCCATTCAGCATTCTTTCTCAAAAAAGGAGAAGCAAAGGGCTCAAAGCTGCTCCACTAGGAGAAGGAATTACACACCAGTCACAAGCATTGGGGTCAAGGGACTTTTACTCATGTACTAATATTTTTGCTCACCAGGCAGCTTTCGGAGGAAAGGGAGAGGTAGTTGACGTGTGAAAGTCAACTATGGATATGAAAAGATAATTTTCCAAACTACCTGCTGACTTCAGTCTCATTAAACTCACATTTCCAGCAATGTTTTGTGAGGAAAGTGGCATATCCCAGCTGGAGATGAGGTGGCAGGAGCCAGGGTTGGAGGGAGGGGTTGGAGCCAGGGCAGGGCCACCCAGCCCACCTCAGGGCTCTGCGAAAGCAGTGCAGACCCCATCTCCCCCAGAGTCCCCCCCTCGCAGGTCCCCTCCAAACACAGATGCTGATGGCACCATCACAGACAGGCACTGAGCTGCTTGCCTTGTTGCAACAGGGCAACCATCAGGATCCATCCCATTTGGCACACAAAAATTCAATTTTACAGCTCAGGCTCAGGTTTAAATGGGAAAGGTTCTCTTCCTTTCTATAGCTCAGTTGAGATTTTTTGAAAGATTATATCCTCTCCACATGCAATGTAGGTATTTGCTTATTTTTTTGGAAGCTATGAGATATCTAATTATCTCAGTGAAAAACGGTGGTGGGGGTGTTACTCCTGTTGCTTACAGAGCGTGATTGAAGAAAGTTGCTGTCAATATTAAGACAAACAACCCTGAATTTTATTTCTACTTGATTTTTCTGTAAGATAAATAAGGCTTGGTATCAACTTAGCCTTTAGTAAACCATTTTTTTGCAATTTTTTCCCAGCAACCTTTATTTAAGCCTAGAGATTTCCTGAGCAGAAATATGAATGCATGCACAATAAATCTGCATTTTCTGGAAAGCTCTGTGAAGATCTTATAAATCTATTTCAAAGGTAGCATTAATTTACCCCAGGGAGCAGACAATCAGCAGCATATGACCCGAACACCTCTCTGCCCCTTCCCAGACCCATCAGGCCCATGGGGTGTGCAGGAGGCTGTGGCAGGCAGCAGCCTTCCTGCCTGTGACTCTTGCATAGTGGCGTCAATGGTTCTGCTGGTGTGGACCCAGCAACAGTTCTCAATATTTGCCAAGAAAAAACATGCACCCTGAGTAGGTGGACAGCTTTCCTGTGTTACAGGAATTAGGGCAGGAGCAGTGGCCTTCAGCCATCACAAGAACTGATTCCAGTGGCATAGTTTCAGCAAAAGGTTTAGATTGTTGAATCTGTCTGTATTACACTCCAGCACAGGAAAAGCTGAATTTCAAGATCAGTGAGGAAAGCCAGTGGTGAGCCTTAAGTCAAGCTCAGTACTACTGCACAGGTAATAGAAAAGATATTATTCACCAGTGAAGCCAAATACACCATGGGAGTTTCACGTTCCATGTGAAAACATGCTCAGAACAAAAGGTTTCTTTGACATTATCTCTCCTTCTGTACTCTGTCCTCACACTGCCTTTGTGGGATATCAGATCTCACTCATCTCAACACACCCAACTTACATGTACAAGTAATGACATGGGTAACAGCAGCAGCAAAGCCACGGGGACAAGGGGTTTACAGCAGTGGTTTTGGAGTGGGGTGCAGCCTCTCCACAGCCCCTCTGCATTTCTCCATTGTGGGTCTGCACTTTGTGTCCTCTCTGCTGCCCCCCAGGTGTGCTACAATTTCTACACCACTCTGCAGACCTCACACAAAAACTTGATGGCACATTTCAATGAATGCTGCTAGCAATATACTTAACTGTTGACCTTGTTTTCAATATTTCTGTGGGCAAAACTGAATATTTTGTCATGCTCAATTATATTTTTAAGGTCAAGTCTTCATTCAGACCCTAACTACACGCTGAGTAATTTTCTTTCTGAATTACGCAGAGACTAACAAATCATATATAAAGGAAACCATAAAAAGAAAAAAAATCTCTCTTCTGCGATTGCGTTTCCTCTAATAAATAGAGACTATGAAAAGGTATTATATTCAGTATCAATTACTCATATTTTCAATAAGTAACTGGCACATCCTCAAGTTACAACTTCCATCAATACTGACTATAAAATACCACTTTCTCTATGATTGGAAGGGCTTCTACTGACTGTCAATTAAGATATATATCATGTACCAGGCAACAGAAGCTGATAACACCAGGAATAACACCTGTCAGCCACTTGGGAAATATAGAGGCAAGAGAAGACTTAAAGATGCTGAAGATCTTAATCTACAGCTTCTTACTTTTAAACACTGACCTCCAAGATATGAAGAACACAAAGATTTATCTGCACTTGAAAATTTCCCTTGCTTCCTGTTGTTGTGTTTCTTTTTCAGAACCAGGATAAACGAAATATTTCTAATTTACAGATTGCATTACACATATTTTGAAGAAGTAGCACTACAGTTGCTACCACCTCCCAGCATGAGAAATTTCTCTTCACAGAAGTCCTTGGCTGTCATTTTCCAGCCCTTGTACCCAGGGTGAACTGGAGCTAATTTCCTCAAGTGAGGAAGTCTTCAGGTGAAGTCCAGAAAAGATTTACCACTTTGATTAGCCCTTAGATCCACAGGACTTTGATCCTTGTGACACACAGAATCCCCTCTCTCCAAAACATCACTAATCACAGCTTGTCGTCACTGAAGCTGACCAGAAATCAGTAATAAACACCAGCAACCAGAAGGGATTTAATGATAGATTTTTCAATGAAAGTAAGCCTTGACCCTTGCCAAATGGATTGCTATTTCCCCCAACCTTTTTTCCACCCTTGGGTGCTGCACCCTAACTCCTACAGAAATGGAGCAGCCACTTGTACAGTGGGGTGTGAGCACCCATGGCTGGGGAGAGGGAGCCCTCCCCAGTACAGAGGGATTACTGAACTGACCTGCTTTGATTGTCATCATGAGAGCTGGTAGGAACTGTTTTACTCAGTCTCAGATGGGACAAGGACCATTTACACCTTGCTACAGTCTCTTGTAGATTAGGAAGATACACATACTGTGACAGCACAGCACGGGCTTCACAGCTTGTCAGTAAGGAGCCCAAATCTATCACCCAGCTGGGACAGTTCATCTCCAGGTTCATCCCTATGTACACAACCATGTGTCAGCTGATTTCCCAGTCTTGAATCAGATGGCTGATCCCCTACCCTCCACCTCAGAGGAAGAGCACCACCACATGAGAAACAGTAATGCAGAAAATACATATTTAACTTTGTTCCTCAGTCTCAAGAATTTGCCTGATGAGGTCTCAGATGAGGCACAGTAGTGGAGACTGCATCACCAGAGCACTTCTTTGACAAATGCCCACAAGTGCTCTGCCTTGTTTTTTAAACACAGAAATAATGATGATTGATGATCAACAAGGGCAGTCTAAGATTTCATAAATTCTTGTTATATGAGATAGCAGGTACAGAAGAAACCTTGTCTCCTACCTGTCAATAAAAGGTGGGTATCCTGGTATCCCTTTATGTCTTGGCAAGTGGTAAACCACCATCAAGCCCATTACCACCCCAATACCACAGGGGCTCACTGCCTGATAATGAGCCTCAAACAAGGCCCAGTCACCAGTACATGGATTTATTCCATGTGCATGTTCTGCATATCCTGCTGTACAATCCACATTATCTGTAGTTGTTGAGTTATTGTTCAAGTTTCATGGTATAACTAAATATACCACACCAAGTTTGAGTCTCACTATGTCGATTCACAGGATTCCCAGGAACAGATTAACATTTTTTTCAATTAAACACAGCTCAGTCACCAACAAGTTGCTGCCTGTATAAGACCAAGGGACATTAGGTATCTAAAAAAAATTAATCCAGAAGGCATATTAAATTAAAAACAACAACAAAAAACCAAAACAAACCCACAAAAGCCAAGAAAAAACAACACCAAAAAAAGGTAAACCCCAACTTTCTTCTTGAGCATTTCTTCATGAAGATCCAGATACAAAACAGGGAGCTATAGGTACTGAAATCACCAGGCAGTCCCAGGGAATGTTTGGGCTTTGCAGTTGCACAGTTGCACAAAGCACACCCGCCCCTCCTGTTAAAAGATTGGAAGATGCTCTACAGTGAAGGAAAACAGAAACAGAGAAAAGAGGAAACATTATCAACTTGACAGCTGGCATCTGTGGGCATGACTTCCTTTTTCCATTTTCCTTGCCTCAACTCACTGGCCAAATTTGGATTTTTGGAAAGCAGAGAGAGGAGTGGAGTTTCACTATGAGTGAGGCTTGGGATGCGGGTGATCTCAGGATAGCTGCTAAGCAGCTGGCCTTCCATCCCTGCAGAAGAGGGGCTGGTTAAAACCAGAATATGGGTGTCTCTGGTAGAGCCCAGCCTCCCCCAGCAGCCCCTCATGGTGGTGATGCAGGGGTGCAAGGGAAGGGCTCTGCTCGGAAAATGTCTTCCCACAGTCAGCACTCTACGGAAAAGCTCTTTGGTAAGCAGCAGTAAAAGAAGAATGCAGCCCTGAGGGATCTTGAGGAAGCATGTAAAATCAGGGCAATGAGATGAGTCACTGGTAAATATGCTATCATGTAAAAAAACCCCAAAAAACAGGCAATTTGAATAAACTGGTGAAATCAGTCTCCAGATGAGTTCCTATAATGGAGGACACCCCATCAATACCACAGAGGAGCTATCAAGAGAAAGTCACGGATTGCTTCCTGGCCATAAAAAATTGGTTTTGCTGGTGTTCCAGGAAATGAGCATATCATACATGTGCTGCAAAGGGTTAAGATGTGTTCTGTTATGGATGGAGAGAGCCATCTTGGCATTTATGCAAGAAAGGAGCACTGCAGGGTTCCTATGAGTGAGCAGAGGGCTCAGGTGAAGACTGAGGCCTGGGAAAAACCAGCATCACACAGCCCATTTTGGTCTCTCTCCTGCAGGCTTCAGCTGTTAAAAATCATCTGCCTTTGCTGGCAGCAGGCCAGCTTAGCTCCGTGAGGGAACTGGCTTCATATGCTAGGCTAACAAAAAACCCTACTTTCTTCAGAAACACCTAAGTCCTTGGGTTTCCTCTTGTTTCTGTTGGCTTTAGTCCACTCTTAGACATCACTGTGATAGCAGTGGCATCCAAAGGCTGCCTTTCCCTACTCTCCACTAGGGATACAAAATAATAATGGTGCATAACATTAAAAAATTATTAATGTTTTCTATTTTCAGTGCTGTGTAAATAGTGACCATCTAATCTTTACAGCAAACTGGACAAACATTACTGCACCTTGAGTAACATGACCATGGAGCCAGAGCTCCCTGGATTCTTCTCTGGGCTGCTCTCCTGATTGCATGGGATCTCTTCTGCACACTCCATGCTCATTGCTTTTGCTGTTTCTACAGTGACAGTCACTAGCCATAGCACAAGCAAACCATCCCTTATAGGTCACACAAAACCAAAAGCCTTGACCATTTTGCTTTTCCCCACCTGTCCTTCCCTTTTATAAACAGAGGGACCACCACTCCTCCTTTTCTCAGTCCTTTGTTCACCTCTTTCATCTGCACACCAGAATCATAACAGAGTGGGAGGGGTGTTTTTATAATGGGTGTGCTCCAATCCAGGCTTGGACAAGGTCTCTGCTTTTCAGGTGTCACACACATTGCTGCAATATAAAAAAACACCACCAGACTGAGTGTACCCACTGGAAAGCAGTAACAGGGACCACTTGATAAAACCTCCTGGTTGTTATTTCCTCAAGGCTTTTTTTCCAAGCACTGATGTTTTAGTGAAACTGAAGAAATACATTCTGTTTACCTTAATTCTTTTAAGCAATTTCCTCCTCAGGGCATTATATACTATAACTGTGTGCTGTTGAAAATACCTGTCGTGTTTTATACCAAGGTGGCTAAAATAATTATTTTTCCGGCTACTATAGCATCTGGAGAACTTCCAGGATGAAAGTGAATACAGAAATGCCAACCATTTACTTTTCTAACAGATAGCCATCAGTACTTTATGAACTATCCCATTACATCCCAAAAATATCACTGTGGTTTCACAATGGGTTTTGAGAACATTTGCTTTAAATTGAAAGACACTATTACTGCTATACCATAAACATTTCAGTCCAGGTGCTCTATGGAGTAATCTAATCTTTTCATTGTGGCACTATTGAAAATCTGGTCTACTACACTGGTAAAACTGAAACTTTCAAAGTTATCAGCATTAAAAAAGCAAACAGTTACATTTTTCATTAATTAAAAAAGGCTTATAATAGCATTAATGATCCTTTCATCAGAGTATATCACTTAGGCAAGAGCAGCCTAGCACATTAACTTCCCTCGGCTTTGCCTTGGCCTTTTACCGCCTCCAACCGATTATTACCTAATTTGTAAAGTCTCCCAAATGGGTCATTAGCTCTTAAATACATTTCTCCTGCTGTTTGGTATACACTGTAGAAACAGTAGGCTGTTAGAGACAACTGGTTTAGAAGTAGCTCTTTCTGGGGAAAAAAAAAGGTAAAGAAACTCCAGATTAAACTAAGTTTGCAAGCTGAATCATGGTTTGAAATATCCCCAATACATGATTAACTAAGACATCATAGAGAATTCATTTTTTTCCTACAAAAGAGGACTGGCACCAGAGCGTATGTAAGCATATGTGCCCTTGTAAGCACCTGCAGCTCCTGCTGCTTCCAATCCATAACAGCACTCGTGCAACCAGGCAGTCATCTAATGTGCTAAACAAGGAAACCAAGGAGAAAGGAAGGCTCATGGGATCAGGTCCCATATTCCTGACATGGCAGCCTTCCCACTCTGCCTTCCCAGCTCAGCCTGGAAATCATGAGCCAAAGGCAGAGCAACCTGAGGCCACAAGAAAATCAGCAGCAGCTGGTCCAGGCATAGGAACTGCCCAGGGCAATGCTGCATTCACTGACCAAATTACTGATACTGCCCATCGCCAGGCCAGAAAAGCAAAAGATGGTTTGGCCTTTCCCAGCCATAGATCACATTTATCTATTTTTTTTCTTCCTTTACAGAATCACAGAATGATCAGTTTGAAGGGACAATATGATGTAGTGCATGAGACTGAAATAAATCAGTATGACTAAGCAAAAACTCTTTATACTAACCCACTCATCTGCAAGCTATCCAGAATAAATGACTACTCTCCAGCAATTATCTGCACTGCAGGAACTTTGAATATGGAGGTGTTGAATAAAGTATCTATTTCCACACAAATGTAATAACACTTAAGGTATAACAACACTTCAACTTTTTTGAGTTAAATTCAACTAATGAAAAATATAGTATTTGCAATTGCTCCCATTTGTTTATGCAGCAACTTCTTTGCATTATTCCTTTACTTCCAAAAATCTTTCTGGCTCCCTCCTCCTCTTTGGCTATCTCAGTTTGCTTGCTTATTTTCAGTGCAATCATCACCTCTTTCTGAAAAGAGGTTACTCTGTGCTGGTTTTAACTGGTTTTCTGGAAGAGGAATGCCTTTATGTTTTATATCCTTAACAAGGGTAAGAGATGTGGCATCCTTTGAGATAAAAATCACTGTACCTGAAGACGGCCAAGAGGAAAGCTGAGGGGGAACTTTTTACAAGGGCGTGAAGTAATAGGTTAAGGGGACAGTTTTAAAACTTGAGGAAGGGAGACTTAGGTTAGACATTAGGAAGAAATTCCTTAGTGTGCGGGTGGTGAGACACTGGCACAGATTGACTAGAGAACCTATAGCTGCCCCATCCCTGGAAGTGTTCAAGGCCAGGTTGGATGGGGCTGTGAGCACCCTGATGGAAATGGGAGGTGTCCCTGCCCATGCAGGGGGTTGGAACTGGGTGATATGTAAGGACCTTCCCAACCCAAACCATTCTATGATTCTGTGATTGTCTGGTATGTTCCAACGTATGTGCATCTGCAGAATATCAGCATCCTCACTAGTGTTTTCATAGCAAACAAACAGCTCTCTCTAACTATTAAATACCCAATATCTTATTTCCATAATTTTCTCCTGAAATAAGCCATGTATACATTGTAGGTATGTTTGTCACTATGACCTTTACGTAATATTATCAGAGGCAACATGCAAACAAAAACCTGAAAAACAGGACTCTGTGATTGAAGACTTTTAGTTGTTTTCCAGAAATGCCTTTTTATTTAAGAAATCTGCTTTATAACTTGTTCTGGCAAATGTCACAGCCGGGGAAATTCTTCCTCTAATGAAAGATTTACGATCCATTGAATAGTTTTCTTTCTTTGTATTTTTCAAGAGACTGGATTCATCAAATACAAACTGCCTTTTGATTTGTGTGTCTGCATGTTCAGCACAAAGAAATAAAATATAAGAATGGGAAAAATGACAACACTTTTTATCTATAGGTAACTTTTTGCCACAGAAATATCATCCAGTGTAATCAACTGGAAAGTACTGAGGTACTATCATAGAATGATGTGGCAGGAACAGAATTTCCTGCAGAGGAAACTATGTTTATTCTGTTCTTCATGCTGGCCACCATGCTGGCAGGCAATCAATACCAGAGTACAGGGTTTTCAGCAGGGACTGTTTTTCAGCAGGTTGCCCTCCATGGGGGGATATCAGATCTGGCTCTTGAGAGGTCATGGTACTAGCTGAAATGTTGCAGGACACAGACCAGAGCAGAAGTAATTGTAAGGATAGCCTTGTTCAGGGCAGAAATGAGTCTATAACTTTCCTTCCTTAGAGAAGATTCCAAGGAACCAGCAGCATTCAAAACCTGCGACACAGCTCAGGTACCCTGACTGGATTACAGATTCCTAGGGAGCTAATGGGCCTGTGACTCAAAGCTCAGTTTGGCCAAGGGCCACAAGACAGATCTTCTGAACTTACAGTGTTGAGGACTGAGCCCATTTGAGCTCTTAAGTGTGATTTCAAGATGACAAGCTTTGTCAGCCTGGAAAGAACAAATACAATTTAAAAATCTAAGCAAGAAAAGTCAGTAAGGTCTTGTTTACAAGAAAGCCTCTGAATATCTTTCATGCTCAAAGTTAAAAGGTTGCTTGAGTTCCTCTCTGAATCAGGTCTGAATGCCAAAAATATCACTTACATGGTGATGAAATGTTGTCATTTGTTGTCACCTGAAAAGACGATGAGGGCTACACTGGAAAACATATCAATGTATTCTGATCTCTGGGATTCAGTGATAATTTGTAGTCTTTTCCCTGAAATGGGCCTGATGCCACATCCTGAGCTCTATTGCTGTGTTTTTGTAACCTGCTATTTTGGCTGTAGCATTCTCCAGCTGCCCAGCCACCCAACTCAAACTAAGTATGTTCAGCACTTTTACACCTCTGAAGAGAACCACTGTTGTCATGGTTTGCATATAAAACTGAGAAAAATAGTAGTCTTACGACTGAAGTATGATGCTTTAGGTAATGGGATACTCCATCCCAAAGTCAAACAGCTGCTGCTGAATTATGGTTATTCCCCAAAGCACATGAAATGTTTTAAATCACGGAGGCTGGTACTTTACATAGTGGAGATTAAGTTATTAAAAAAAATATTATTTGGTGACTTACAATTTAAAAATGCTCAAGACAACATTCAAAAGTAATTTGATGCTCGCAGCCTCTCTGCTCATCTCTTTGATTAGAGATTATTTTGGTTATCATTATTACTGGTAAACAACGTTATTTTTATTTTTAAAAATGTCTTTATGCTATCCAATTGAAGACAAATCTACGATGCTTTTATACTTATATTTCTTCTCCCACTTGTGAGTTTTCTTGATTATTTTTTGAAAAAATGGAAGCATCACTTGCTGATAAAAAAAGCATTATACGTATGTCCAATGTATACAGTATCTAAGACCATGTAAAAGTAAATCAGCTATAAATTAAGTGTATTTTACATATAAAAATGCTCTTTATGTTTACATTACAGGTCACAAAGTAGTCTCAAAATGTTTAAAAGTAGGCACTTAAAACAACTTATGCTTGGTAACAAATAATATCCATCATTTGTTGGTTATTGAGTAATTCCAACTTCTCTTCATAATGTGCTTATCAGACCACAACACACAGCTGATCA
The DNA here is from genome assembly GCA_038090715.1 of Florisuga fusca. Taxonomy (NCBI): domain Eukaryota; kingdom Metazoa; phylum Chordata; class Aves; order Apodiformes; family Trochilidae; genus Florisuga; species Florisuga fusca. Next base: position 29,508,478 of record JAAWXA010000004.1, on the reverse strand, counting down.
TCGGGTATTATCAGCCTGCAGCAGAAGCTGAAAATAGCTTCAGTCTTCCTTGTTTTTCCTCATTCCTCTCATTTCAAGAAAAGGCATTAACACATGCCTGAAGACAACAGCTGGAGTCTTCCCTCCAAAGTATGCCTCAGCAGCTGCCTCTTGTGCTTTCGACACAGCTTGCTGACCCATTTGTGCCACTTCCATGTTCTTACATGGAAAGCCCCCCACTCCCACATGGGATAACAGGATGCAGCTGAAGCAAAGCACTGATGCTAAGAGCTGCTCATCAGGCACTGACTTACAGGAATTGTTTCTTTGGTCACACATTGTTTAACCAGGAAACGTGACAGTCCAGAGTGGACAGTGTTTTTCTTCGACCTGAGCCATGGCAGCCATCCCAGATTATTTTAACACCTGGCCACATGTGTTGATGCAGACCCCATCCTATTGGTCCCTGAGCTGGTAATAATTGTCCCAGTGGTGCAGGCAGTTAATATCTGTGTGAAGCCACGTAATTATTTCCCAGAATATCCAGGGTAAGGAGGGGGTGGGGGATACTGTATTGATGTCTGTGGAGTTGGTGTATAAGGTGGAGGTAGGTCAGCTGGGTACTCCATTTCATATTCATAACTGTATGGTGGTGGAGCCACTGAAATGGGAGAAAAAAAAGAAGAAATAGTTAAAAATCTTTTCTTCAGATGTAGGCCCCTATGTATGTCCTAGCTGACTAGCTAATGTTGAGACTTCCATCCAACAGGTGTAAAGTCTATGGCAATGTGCTCACTTTTTTTTACAGTCACTTTGTCAGTGCACGTCCTTGCTTATTGCCCTTTCCTTCTGTGCTCAGTCACATGCCCACTGCCCTGTTGTGCTGGTAACAGAATTTGAATAGCTGTATGGTAGACATACCAGGGTAATGTGGCAGAGCTAAACTTTTTCAAGGGAGGAAGGCTGAGATGTTATCAGATCCATTCCCTTCCACTCTGTTTAGCAGCAACATAGATTTATGTCATCTTAAAACGATGAGTTACCCAGGGCTTTCGCTGATCTCCAAAGACCTCTCACATACCCTCTGGATCCCCAGGAGATGTGTGACATGATATGTCATGTCAAACACAGCAGCATCACACCTCCCAGGGCAAACACTGTCCGTTTTCCCAGGATATTGCCAGGGCTTGGGCTGAGGAAGAACAGAGCTTTCACCTTGTTCACCCCAACAGAGAAATCTTAGATCCCAGTTTATGTAAACTAGGTCAGGCATTTAGAAACAACAAAAATATTCACAAGCAGCAGAAAACATTTTCTCAGCTACCTTAGAGAACAAGACTCCACTAGAGCAGACTCTAAAAATGCTAAAGTCCAGAGTCTGCTCATGTCTGTGTTCATGTCACCAAGGGTGCCTTCCTAATCCTTCCCTAGATGTCTCAAGCAGACTGGCAGTGAAATGGCACTTGAACACAGAGGAAACAGAAACCTAGGATGTTTTTAATGGGGGGAAGACATCAAAATCCCAGAAAAAGCACTCTGAAAACCCATCTACCACTACGGGTGAGGCCAAAGGAAGGGCAGCTGTTCCTGTCCAAAACAGGTAGTGGCAGGAGGAAGAGTTGATCACAAACCATGCAGCAAAAAGCCAGGTCAGTCATTACTCCAGAAGCCTTCATGACAATGGGGAACACAGAAATAATTTCAGAGCTTCCTCGTCCTTCAAAAACTGCTGCTGCTGGGAGGAAGAAGTGCTCAAACTAATTTTTGCACCAGGAACAGGGAGCGTGCAGAGTCAAACTGCCTGGAGATGGAGAGAGAGGGGTGAGACAGTGCAGGAGCAGAGCTGGGGAGCAAATGGCTACAGCCCTGAATCTTTTATTTTGCTTGTTTTAACAGCTTGCAGTGACTATTATATTCTGAACTAGCTCTTCAGCAACTTATGGTTGAGAATATTTCATTACTCATCACTCTATGCAAAACCGTGCTGCAAGATAAGGGTGATTATAGATGGTTTTAGTTTAACTGGAAAGTAAGAGCATGAGGGAGAAAACAGACACTCAGAGCAGTGACTGCAATAAAGCAACACATAATAAATATTGCATAGGTTGCCTATAAGCATACCTAATGCACGTGGGATTTGCTGCAACCTTTGCAACAGGAGGGAATATGAAGGCAGGGGATCTCTTAAGAGTGGGATGAGGGGACTTCATCCATGAAACACCATTGCCTTTTATTACAGTGAACTCTCAAGTTATCCCAAGGCAATCTCACCTAGATTTGTTATTAGCAATGTCACCGAAGCAGAGACACATCTGCTCTGCATAAACACCATTATGCTGCTTGGAGAGTCAGCTTTGCTCGTTAACAATGTGGCCACTTTCATGTGGTGAGAATCCCAGACAAATGAACCTTGCAGACATCAGCTGGCATGATTCAGATCCCCCTTTGGTACCCCTATACCCCAGGTATGACCTGACAAGTGCTGTACCAAGACTGGCTCTGCACAGAGTTGGCTCAGGTATAGCCTGATGTACCAGTTCCCACTCACTATGGACACAACTGCGCTGGGGCAGATCCATGAGGGGTCCTTGCTGTCCCCTGGGGTGCCCAAGAGCCTGTGACAGCTTGCAGATCTGACTTAGTCTCTGTGCCTTGCTTGGTGCTGCCCTGCACCTAGAAAACCATTACACCCAAACCCTATAAATGCACAGTCAAGCCTGCACTAAGCACGTCCAACAATAAGAGTTGACAAGCGCTGCCAGATCTCAGCTAACTTTGACCAAGGCATAACAGGCACCTCTGCACCACGCTCCAAACTCCCATCAGTTCAGGCACTGTGCCGGGCAGATGCAGAATGCTAGCCTGGATCCAGCAGCACTGCATACCAGGCAGCAGTCCCTCCTGGGACACACAGCAGAGAATACCCTGCAGAGGTGCCTCTGTGCCTTTGTAGAAGCCATCTGAGATCCCACGGCACCCAGCAGGGCTTGTGAGCCCTGCCCACAGACCAGCCAGCTTGGGTAGCATTAGGCTCCACATGACACCACTTGAAGCCTTTGTGCTGTGATCCACAGGCCTCATTGTCCAGGTTTTCCCCCTCCCTGTGGCATGCCAGGCCCCAGGTTTACTGGACAAGGCAAGCAAGCTGACCCTGGGTGAGCGAGAGGAAATGGAAGAAGCGGAAGGCAAAATAAGAACAACTGATGTGTTGCCAGAGAGCTGCTGGCACAGGGGGAAGGACTATCTTGCACAATGCAGCACGGCCCACGGCGAGGTCTCAGCGTGGCTCCTGAGGGCACTGCCAGCCACACAGCTGTGTGAGGGTGGCACCCAGCCAGACCTCAGTCGCCCACAGAGCATCTGAATAAACCAGCCCAGGCAGAGCGATGGGTGCACTGAGGAGCGATGGGCACGCAGAGCAGGCTTGGCCCTCTGGACTTAGAAGAGCTGCCTGCTGTATTCCCATCCTGCCTTTACTGCAGAGCCATCACTGCTCAAAGATACCTATCTTCTGACCCCAGATGCTGGGGGGGTGTAATTTTGCTGCCTTACCTGGGTATGTGCTGATGGTGTTGATGTGTGTAGTTCGGATGACTCCTACTCGAGTCCCACGGTTGTTCTTCATGCACATGCAGATGCAGATGGCAATCCCAGCAATCACTCCCATTATAAATACTATTCCAAAAACAATTCCAGCTATCGCTGTGCCTCTGCAAAGGGAATGGAAACATGCAGTCAGTCTGAGTGTTACAAAAAACAAACAGTGTTACCAAAACAAAATTATTTTCTCAGGAGTGGCCCCCCATTTGAGAAAAATTGCCTCATCCTGATTACTGAAAATGCCACAAATGGTGATCCATCAGGGCATTGGAATAGAAGAAATGAAAGAACTCTGATCCCAAAATAAGAAACTCTTTTAAAGTTGCCTTTGCAATCGTGTCAGATCACTTTGTGCATTTACTGTACGTTAAATCCTCCCGTTACAGGGCCTTCTGAATTTAAGAACTTTTATTACCATGAATAATTTCTTCCCTGTCTCTTCATCAATAATTTCTTCCCTGTCTCTTCATCACACAAGACTTTTTTTTTTTTTCTTTCCCTAAGGGCATCTGTATGATTTTCTTTTGAAAAGAAAGAGTAAGTTATCCCCAGTAATATATTCCAGAAGCATCTAGAAGTGCCTGCGTGCTCTGCTTCCACAGGAATGGTTTTGTCACTGTTTTATCTTAGGTCAAAAAGTCCTTCTGCTGTGCTTCTGAGCCCACAGATTAAGGAGAGCCTCCACTTCTTGAGGCTGAGCAACAAGCAAAGCAAATGCCCACTTTTTCACACATCTGCTGCTGCAGCCAGCACAAGTATTTGAGGCTAAAATGACTGCTTTTAAAATTGTACAGAGGAAAGAATTTAGCTCAGTGCCTGAAGTAATGAATCAGAGTTTCCTTTAAATTATATAGGAAAAGGAAAGAAAACCTTTCTCCTATGCAGGAGAAAAACCTCATGAAGAGGCACAGAAGAGCTCCCAATAATACTGAGGGCAATATCAGCCTTTCTGATGAACCCTAGCTCACTCAGGTTTTTTGTCATGCACAGGCAGTGAGGCATATGCTCTATGAAAAATGGTATTTATAGCCTGCCCTTTTCTGAAAAAAAAAAAGCAACCAACCACCAATGACTTGCCAGAAACATTCTGGCTCTGTGCATCTCTTCATCTTCCAGCAAGGATTTCACACAGCAAACTTGCTGGCAACTTTTTTACCAAATATTTTAATCAATCCAAACTGATAGTTTGTCAACACAAGTAAGCTCCACTTAGGGATTATTGCAAAGCAGGGAATAGAGCAGGTACTGCAATACTACAAAGACAAATAGTAAAAAGGTTCTAAAAAAGTTTGGATTCCCCATACAAATGTGGGAGAAAGCAGCAGGTCTGATTTTCAAAATATTGACAGCCTATTTGCTCAGCCCGACTCAGCAAGAGTCAGGATGGACTCAGTACCTGAAAAATCAGACTTCCTAGTTAGCAATATAAGTATGAATTGAAGAACTAGGTTTTAGGCTCCAGCTATTCAAGAACTTGGCCAAGATTTGCAGTACAATTACTGAATTGTATAGTATGAGTAAACACAGACACTTTGCTGTCTTACTAGAATACAATGCCAAGGAGCAAAACTGCTCTGTGCTGTTATATAGCAATGAATGAAGAGTGTGCAGGGAGAGTAAATCTGTTAGTATTTTGCAGAAAATATAAAGGTCAAATTTAAAAAACTCTAATTCACAGCAGAAATCACCTGGCAGTAAACTCAGTAGCTCAAAACATTGATGTGATCAAATGTTTTGGTTTTAACCACCATGAGTAACTGAGAAACAACTTTACACCCCCCTGCATCCCCAGTAATTTGTACCTAAAAAAATTAAGTCTGATAGTTTTGGAAGATGTGACCAAGAGACCTCCCGTTTTCCCATCTAGCTCTCTGTTGGAACATTCTTTCTACCTTGAGAGAAACTGATGTATAAGAAAACATTTCTTGCACTTCTAAGCAGCTGCAACCTGAGGAAAACCCAAATTCCTTCCTAAAGGCTGACAGCAGTGGGTAGCACACAGCACATTACCTTCTAGGTGCTAAACTAGTTCTATATTAATAAATCCCATTTCAAACACAGTTTAAATACAGTTTGCCTCAGCTGTTTCTGAAGGCAAAGGTGTCCCATTTGTTCCAGATGTGGTCAGCCAGATGGCATTTGGTCACTCGCCCTGAGCGACACACTCCTCATCTGCCGGTGCCTGCCGTGGACACCCCAGAGCTGCACCCAAACCCCTCCTGCATGGGCAGCAACTGCTCCAAAGCAGTACAGCTACAATGATTTAAATGCCAAATTCTGTGACAGTTTATGTAAGAGTGTTCATAAAGAAAGGAAAAGGATGAAAAATGTCTGATACCATCTTCAAAAGGAGTTCCCGCCTTTCCTGAGATACCAGGCAGATACTTATCTACACCTGCTGGTTTGTTTTGCGTGGCACAACTGAGGTCTGAGGACTCGCTTGCAGTCCCATTGTTTTCCCTGTTGTCCCTTTGGTAGTGTTGGCTGACTGGCACAATCTTGCCTCTTGCAAAGACACACAGTGGCAGGGCAAGGTACAGGTGTAGAAAACCCCTCTGTGTCCGCCTGTATATGAAATTCAAAAAGGGGTGAAATCCACTGGCAAAACTTCCAAAACTTCCTCTTAGTCTAAACAAAACTACACTGGAAAGCACAACCCACTTCTGCCAGGCGTGCAAACCCTTGTCAGTAACCAAAATAAGGAATATCTGCTAAAGATTCCTTTTGGTGGTCCCCACTGGAGTTCCTGCTGGTGTAGCCATGAATCAGAAAGAAAAATGGTCACCAATGAAAATATTCACCGGAGTAGCTCTGCTGACAAAACCGAGGATGGTGAGTCTTCCTCATGGGTTTGAAATCAGGACAAAAATTAGCTTAAATAGCTAGATCTACTGCTGCTTGTGGATTTAGGTTTCCACACTGCAGTGGTAAATTTACACCAGCTATGGATGGTTACGCAAAGAGAGCCTGAGATAGGGAACAGAAGATGTAGGTCACTCCTTAAATCTAGTTACAGCGTGACTGAGTACCAGCAGAAAGGCACTCACTGGTCTTGGTGGGCTTTAGATCAGACTCAGTGCCACACATGTGAAATCTTTCCAGGAAATAGTTTGTTCCGATTGAAAAGGTCTGCTTGAGAGGTCATTAGGAGATGTACTCTCCCAAACACCTGTAACAGAATATAAGTAACACTCTCTGATGGAGAGTCAAAGCATAAATTCATCCTGCTTCAGAGACCTGCAGCCCCCGCCAATGAGAGCAGCCCCCAGTAAAATTAGAAGCACTCTGCCTCTAAATATGAGGCTGCATCTCCTTAATCATGACAGGACAATGGTTGTGCAGTAGCTCTTCTGGGCACAAAGCACAAAATAAATCCTTGAAGCATGTATTTTTTATAAAATGGTGAAGCTTCTCCTTGTGCCTTTAGGCAATTTTTCTAAACAAATATCCTGTAAGTAATTATTTTGTATTTTATACTAAGTGATACTTGCTTTGGCCCTCTTTCTCTCACTGATATTTTAGACTTCTGTCTAGAGACAGAAAGGGATACAGCGATTTTTCATGCTACTGCCACTGCAGAGCTGTTCAAGGGAAATTGCCTAAGAGAAAAGGGATGCTGTACAGCAAAAGACCTAGTAACCAAACAGCAGTCATATAGCAACTAGGAAGTTTGAAGTAAAGGGGAAACTTTGAAATAGAAAAATTTGATGGAAAACACTTGCAAAGGACTGTACAGAAGCAAAACCAATGAAGAGGACTGTCACAGAAAAACAATGCACAGAAAAGTAAAGATGGAGAGAAGAAAAATAATTTTAATGCAGAAATGCCAACTGATGTTCTTGGGGTGAAAATCAAGATATTCAAAGAAGCAGCTTTCCAACTGCTTTTAGCAACATCCCAGCTGGAAAGAATATCAATTTCATTCACAAGCTTAACATTTCTGGGCCAGCAGAGACAGCCCTGTGCAAGGAATCAGGCCTTTTACTGGGCAGCACCAAAGCTTTGGCAATGCTGGAAAACAGCAGGGCTCTGATGGCTCTTGCCACTGGTGTGGCTGAAGTGCCTGGAGTCAGAGAACCCATCCTTCAGGAAAACCAGTAACTTGGGTGTTATACACACGTGGCAGAAGCATCACCAGTTGTTGCTCAAGCCTGCAACCACTTGAGGTGACTGGAGGAAAGGAGAGAGACTGAAGATCAGCCCTGCTCCCTCAGGTTCTAATGGAGAAGGGAATGGAGTTCATCTAGTACCCTTTCCTTTGCTAGCAGGTTACTAATTTGGAATTTTAGCAAGCAAAGTGTATGTGAAACTTACTCAAAATAAGTATCACTTTTGTGTTTATCTCCTTTGGGGACAGTGGATCTTGGATGCCTAAAAATCTTACAGCTCAATAGGTTAGTGTTTCCTGAAGGAAGAATAAGCATCAGTTATGACGGTGAAATCAGTTTTGAAATGCATTGCCAAAATGTGATGGGGGATGCAGGTATACATGGCCTGCACTGCTGTATGACAGGGACTTTGTAGTTTGTTGACCTTTGCTTTTACTTCTTGGGTTCTGCCCTAACTTCACACATGATATGTCATGGAGCATAAAACTTTCCTGGGGAGCCGGGTTAATTAGCAGAAAACTGCAAATACAAGAAAAAAACCTTTTCAGTCAGCTTTGACATTTACAGTAATGTACAATATTTTAATCCCATGAGCACTGAGACAGTCCCTCCTGGGCCTGCCCCCTCCACCCCTGCTTTTCAAGCAGAGATCCCCAGCAAAGTGCCCATCACAAAAATTTGTGCCACTGCTCCCCTGGCCTCCTCCTCCTGCTGCTGAGGTGTCCTCAGCATGGGGGCACCATACAGGTCAGGGCAAACCAGGTGAGGCACAGTCTGACCATCCAACCTCACTGCACCAGAGACCTCCAGCCAGCATCCAATGCTGCTTCAGCCTCCACCTAAAACCCTCCTGCTGAGGCTCGGGTTGCCCTCTTCCTCTCAGGTTTGCACTCATGCCTCCACAGCTGCATCTCCTCAGTGTGCTGGGACAGCCTCAGGTGCTGGCATCGTTCTCCTCTGAGGATGCCATGGGGACTGCTTCCATTTGCACATTCCCTCCCACCCCCATCTGGCAGCATCCCTTGCCCCCTTTGAGGGCATGGGTGCTGCTCAGAACTCTGCTGGATGTCCCTGTGTCCCCTACTCTTCAGCTCTGTGTTGTGTGATGCTCACAGACCTGCCCTTTTTGCATTTGTTGCCCTTCACAAGCAGATGGTTTTTCTTCATTTCTGTTTTCCTTTAACCCACCCCCTCCTTGGAACACCTTTAAAGGCTTTATTAAACTGGAGAAGCCATTAGGGGCAAGTAGACAAGAAGACAGCTCTGGAAGAGCGTAAGAAAACAGATAAAACCTGTGTATCTCTCCTGGACTCCTTCAATGTTTCACAGCTTGGCAACTTTCTGACCCAGGCAGATTGGTTTTGTTTTTAGCTCTATCACCCAGTGGATTTCTGCTCTGCAAACCTGCCCAGCCTCATCCTGAGCTCATGCAAATTTTAGCATCCACAGCCTCATGTGGCAAAGAGCTTCCCAGCTTAATTATGTACTTTAAGAACTGTCTCCTCTGGTCTGTACTGTACCAAACACCTGGGAGTTTCACCCGAGCCTCCTAGTTCTCAGCTTGTCAGCTGCCAGCTACCCCTTCTGTCCTGCCTGTGATTTCCCAGGCCTTTAGCATCATGCCTGGCAGCCAGTATCTTCCTGCTTTGCAGGATCCCCACTGTACTCAGCTGTTCTGCATAAAGGGACCACTTCATGCCTCTGATCATCCCCACCACCCATCCTGACACTTTTTCTCATCCTCTTCTGTTGTTTTCTGAGAGCCACAGCCAAAGCACACGTGGCAAAGGCAAAATAACATTTGATGGTTTTATCTCTAATTTCATCTTCAATAATACAAGGTATTAGATTTGGGTTTTTTTCTTGACTTTCATACAGTTGGGAACGGTGATTATATGGCATTATTTACCGTAATACCAAGTCTCTCTTCCCAGAAGAAATGTCAGCCCAGAGCCCAGCAATTTGTGTGGGAGTTTGGGCTGTTTTCCCCTGTATGTTTATGGGCCCCAGATCTGCTTCCTGGACTTGTGCCTTCTGCCAGAGGACACAGGATAAAGCCATAGCACAGGTGAACTTAAGCCACCAGTTTGTCCAAAGCACAGATCACTCTGTAGTACTGTCAGTCTAGAAACCAGCAATGCAGAAGTGAGAGAGCTCCACACCAAAGATGCCCTTAGATTGGCAGAAAGGTCTTTTCATCCTGTAATAGCTCACGTTAGCAATTTTATAGAAATTTGACTGAGTACAGCAAGAAGTTGTCAGAAGCATGCTAAAATCAGTATTCCCCCTCTGCCTTAGCTATATTTCATTATCACATTACTACAAGACACACCACTCTCAGTCTTCCCTTTGCTCAGCTGATCTCTTCCATCTAATCATGTTTCCTAATTTCCAGTACTTTTTTAGTTCTCTGATTAATTTATTTCCAAGTCTCTGAATCTGTTTTGCTAGCACTACATCTCTAGAATAATATGAATAATAATGCACGCAATACATTTTTTAATACTACTGCTAATAACAATAAACACCCTCTAATTTTTTTTCCCCTTTCAGCCATTCAAAAAGAAGCTGAAAGGGCTTTTTAAAAAATTCATTCTCTGAGATAAAATAAAATTTAAAAATTCCATGATCTTTGATCTTCCAGCCCAGACACTGACATGTTGAAAAATGTACTCTTTGGACTTTTAAACAGATTTGGTGCTACTTGGAGGGAGGGGCTGTTGGACATTTATTTAATTTGGTTGGCAAACCCCAGTTTACCTGGACCAAAGGCAAAAGCACAGTGAGGTCACGCACTGTTTTCGTCTGCATCCACCAGGGCAGGCAGACCTGCTTGAGGGGGTCTGCCCCTCTCTATGGTTGTCCTTTTATTTTCATAAGGACAAAAACATGTAGGAAGTAATCCTCTAAGAGATTGGCTTTGCTGTCCAGGGAATTTTGGTTTTATGGCTGGGGTACCTCATGGACCCCATGGTAAAAGCTGAGGGAGGCACAAAAGTACCAGTTGAGGTACCCCATGGCTGAGACAGCAGCCTTCTCACCACACAATCCTCCAGCCCTGGAATGCAAACACCAGGGTAGCATGGACTGAATAACCACCCAACTTGGGAACCAGTTAAACAGTCAGCTAGTTGCTGCTTCCTGTTTTAAAAAAAATAATTAGTGTACAGAGTAGCAACCTGAAGGGACTAGGCTTGTCTTTGAGGCTTTACTTTGCAAGTTTTACTAAGACAAAATTTCTACTAGTACTTCCTTTAATACATTTTACTGCAGGGAGGAAGATGATTGTTAGCTTCTGTAAACAAACCCTGCCTGCCTGTTAAAACTGGGTACAAACTGTACTTAGACTGCATTTCCTTTTTTCCTAGGTTTCATTTAAGGTGTGTTGTTAATGTTTAATTCCTCTTCCTTTGTGCCGTTCCCTCACTACCCTGTTGTATTTGCAAGATTATTAACTCAAACACCAAAATATCCTGAGTTGCAGCTGTACAATGAAATAGTAATGTGTAATCATTCCAGATCCTGACCTGTCTCCTCCCAGCTCCTTGTCGGTCAGTCATCACTTTGAGAGTGCTCCATTTTGTTAAGCTAAATAATCTTGCAAAGGGTTAAATGATAGTACCTTCCATCTTTTAATGTTGCCAGTGCCTGAGCAATATGGTACCTTCTATAGTTTGTTAAAAGGCTGCTGAGCCCCTGAGGCATATGAAACCATGGCACACTTGGGGAAAAAAAAAAAAGCAGAGAAAATCACATAAACTTCAAACCAAAAGGAGATGTAATTATAGCTTGTTCTGGAAGGGGCTATCGTCAGACAGACTTTTCAGACAATTGGCCTTTTCAGAAACACGTGGACATTTTATGCTTAATTCCTCTATGCCAAGCCATACACTTTTCTCCCCACCACACTGCCGGGGGTGCCGCTTGGCCAGCAGTGATGCAAAGTGCTTCAAATAAGCAATCCTGAAAAGGCCAACGTAGCTACTACAGTGAAGGAAGAGCAGACAAAGCAAGCTCTTCCTCTAGCTGGTTCCCAGCCTGTGGATGAGACAGGCCTGAGAGCCTCCCACTGCCCCAGACAGAGGAGGTAGAGGGAGGGATGGCATGGCTTCCCCTCTCCTTAAGACTCAGGGCAGGTCTGGATCAGAAATAATTTTGTGGATAGAGAGGGCAATGCATGAAATATGGCCAGGAGGCACATGCTACATTATGGCAAGCACAATACTGAACACGTTGATGTTATTAACTGATCATGGCTAAGCAAATACATTTTGATCAGTCTCAGCCTGGCCAGCATTTTCATCATAATACGTGCACACATGCAGATGCTGGCTTTGAAATACTGAGTCTGTCTGGCAGCTCAAACAATTCAGAACATTGCCAAAATGGGAAAAAAAAAAGAAACCAACCAACAAACCAATAACTCATGTTTAAATCAAAAGAAGAGATTTTAAAAAGTCAGAAGTAACAGAGGGCAGGGGGGAGCTTTTTTGTAAAAGACTTTTAAGTAAAAGAATTCTGATAAGGCATTGCAAGATTTCCAGTTACCGCTTTTCACCCTCATGCTCTCCTGCTGCTTCTCTGTCCTCGTTTTGCAGCAGCTCCTCTTGCCCCACCTTTCCCTCTCAGACATCCTGTGCTGTTCCCTGCAGTCATGACCTTCCCTCACTCTGTAATGTGCTTCACATGCTTCCCTGAAAAGGAAACAGAAGCCATAATATAATGCAATTTCCACTCTCCAAAACGTTCCTCATTGTGCTCACGAATCCAAGGCCCAACCTGACATACTGACTTCCAGAGAAAATGACAGCAGAATTGTAGCTAATGTAGCCTTTGCTACAAATTAGGTATTTTTATTCTTTGTCTGCCTGCTGTTTCCATTGCTGTCTGTGCCTTCTGTTTAAAACTGAATCACCAGCACTAGGAGAGGATTAAATTGCTGCCCAACTTCCAGAACTTTCAGCATCAAGGTGAGTGAGGTCAAGAGGATATGGTGGGCTTCCAAGAAGACCACAAAGTTAGTAACCTCCAGTAATAGCTCACTTTTGAGTCCAGGTTACTGGGTATAAACACCCAGGAGAATCCCAGGATTATCTTTCTGGTAATTCTTAACATAGTCTTTCTGACAGTGACTTTATACCAGCTCTGCCAACACTTGACTTTGCATGCTCCATGAGCTCAGAGCTGAAGAAACCTGCAGCTCCCCTCCCAGGAAGCTCTTGCTATAGGAACCTGACTTAACTATTGATACTTCTGGACCTCTTTGCCTGTCAGATCCTTAAATCTCTGTGCTATTGACAGTCACACCTGCCTTGTTTTGCCCAGGCATGCATATGGAGTATATCTGTACCCGACTTGAAGCCAAGCCTGTAAGGACATGCTTGCCATCAATGCTGATAGTTCAGCACCTTTTAACATGCTTGCTGCCTGCTTTGTGCCTGTAGCAAACCCCAAAGCCAGCCCAGCATGATGTGATTTTGATGTTCCAGGGAACATCAAAAGGCTGATGTTCCAAGGCTGTTTTTTGTTCAGCAAAACAAGTGAGCAGGCACTAAAAGAAAGGGCCAAAATATGGGGCTCTTAACTCTGGCTCCGTGAGGCAGAGCAGCAGCGTCCTCCATTTTCTTGCTGCTGGCCTTCATGTCTGTCCTCAAGAGTTTCACACCACTCCTTCCAAGCAACCTAACTTGCAAAGTTTTGCATGGTGAAGGCTGGTCTGTACTGCATTTAATTTTCTCCACTTAAGACTCTCTCCTTCTCAACAGCCTCGTGTGTGCCCTACAGCCACTACCCTGAGCACCGTGAGGGAAGCTGTAGCTGCTGGCAGAGGTGCGAGCGAACTGTCCTCTGCTGCCACATTTCCTGCAGCTGGAACAAAGAAACCGAAGAAAGAACAAGCTGGTTGTTGGCAGAAAACCCTCCGCCCCTTTCTTGTGACAACCATGCCTTTTTATGGCAGTTTCTGAAGAAATAACAACAAAAACAACAACAAAAAGAGTAGGATCACTCTCCTCTCTGGGATTCACGTGGGTGGCACAGTGAAAGATGATAGGCATCCAGGTGACTGTCCTCGGCTGTTCAGATCTGGGACCTGATTCCTGGCAACAGCAGAAACCAGAACCAGGTGGCTCAGGAGAGCAGCACTGGAAAACACTTCCCCTCCCATTCCCAGTGGCAGCACAAACTCATGCCAAACTCAACTGACTGTGTATCTCTGGCTTAAACTCAGTGACTGATTGAGCTGAGATAACAACATGTTATTTCCCTGGCATTTAACCACAACCAAGGCTGTGAAGCAAAATGATACTGAATGTAGCTATGACACTTATTATTTGGCTCATTAATGGGAAACCTGTTTGTACTGTGTAAAGGTGCCCCTTCAAGGCTACAACCCCGGACTTTCTAGGGTTGAGGCATCCCATCTCAAAATATCCAAACTACAAGTGTTCAAGGACAGGATGGAAGGGGCTTTGAGCAATCTGATCTAATGGGAGGTGTCTCTGGCCAAGTAGGGGGGTTGAAACTAGATGCCCTTTAAGGTCCCTTCCAACTTAAACCATTCTGATTCTATGAAATGGAAACAAAAGCACAAACTTGGTTTCTTCCATTGAGTCCATGTTTTGTATAAAATGGCATGTTGCTGACTCACCACCTCCTTCCAAGTTATGGAAAAGTTGAGGCCAACAGAAACATTTTTTTCCTTCTTGGTGGTCAGCTCTGAAGAAAAAAGTAACCAGGATGATGCTCTAGTAGATTATGTAAATCACCAAGTAAGATATATTTTTTATATTGAAGGATATCTGCTTAGATGCAACATAGCCCCTAAATACAGTGTTGGTGAATCATTGCAAAGAAGAGCACAGAGACAGCACAGGCCAAATAAGGGCTTTCAGAGGAATGAAGACCCCAGGGTGCAGAGAGAAAAGCCACCAAGCAAATGCCACAGACCAGATACTACAAAACCAATTGCAGCTCTTTCTTGTGCAACCTGAACTGGAAGAACTTCATAGAGACCTTCATCCCTGAAATGTTCCCTGCTCATTCAGCCATTTTTTTCGGGAGTCCATCATTCTTCCTTGATGGGGATCACAGATCTTCCTCTGGCATCCTGGTCAAAGTGACATGGGCAACAGCACCATGAGGGAGGGAGCACTGGGACTCACTTGCTGAAGCAGTGTCAGGCCTGGTGTCAGTTACCTGGTGACTAGGAAACAATTTTGATGGTGAAAAACAAAGCCCTTCCACTTCCTGCAATGTTCAGTGCATGTGACACTCAATTCATGGTCCTTCTCTACATAACAATACTTCATTTGTACTCTTTCATTGACATTAGTGAACTATAAATTACTGCCAGAACACAAACTTAATCATTTTTTTTCTTTTTTTTTTTTTTTTTCATTCTTCTTAGAGATTGAGGGAGGAAGGACAGAATTTTGCCTTTTATGCAGCAAAGAGGAAGACTGTAGCCAAAAATCCTTTTTCGCAACAAAAAAGTGAAGATAACATAGAATAAACCAAAGCAATAAAATACCTGAAAATGAACACATGCTTGCAAACAACACTACATTGTGGACGAGAAAAAAAGGAGTTTGACTTTTTCAGAAATATGATTTTCAGAATATAAATGGGGGCCCCAAAATACATTTATGCTTTATTAAATTTCAACTGAAATTGGACAATTGCACTGCTTTTAGAATTCTGTCTGTTAGCCAGACAAATTAAAAAGATGTAGGAATTTTTTTGAAATTGAATAATCTCAAGTTGTTCCTAGAGGATCTGGGAGAAAAAGTCTGGATTAAGAGATTAAAAACCCAGCATCATGAATTATTTGGTTCCATTTTAAAAAGAAAATTATAAATTATGTCTATTTCCTGAGTAACAGGGCAATAGCTTTTTAAACAGGGAGTGCTAGCTAGCACTGTGTATTTTGAGTCTAAATAAATCCATCTGGGCTTTGAATTATCCAGCATAGGGATTTTTCCCTCATAACTTCCAATAAAAATAATAAGACACTGAGAGTTTAATTTTAGAAATTCTGGAGCATAGGGAAAGAAAAAAAATGTTTTTCATCTTCTCTTTCCATCTCCTGTTTCTAATGTACTTTAATATTCAACTCTTATCCCCGTGAAAGCAATAAAAGAGCCTCTTCTGCATTCTTTTCTGTATCAGATTTATAACACCAATTCAATCATTTTTCTGATTGTCTCTTCCCAGGTGCTGCATAAGAGCTTATGAGAACCACAAAGCCCCACTGAGTCCAAGCCAGTGGGCATTCTGGCTCTAAGTCACCATTTGCAAAAACCTACAATAAACTTGAAAGCATTTACATAAGTCTTTGCAGGATTCAAGCCTTACTATCTAGCATAAGCAAATTATGGTTTTAGTGGTTTGGAATATCCTTGGTAAGCATGCATGATGTGCCCTTTGCAAATGTAAAAGGAGTTAAGTGCTTGGATATATGAATCACTTTATGTTTCTGGAGAAAAGGACTATGAGTCAGAAAACTAAAAAAACCCTGAAAATTAAACTGTAGTTAGAAAAACATGCTGTGGCTCTTACAGATTCCATAAAATGATGAAAGTCTTTTTATCTGATGGTAAGTATGCTGAGGATGCAGAAGTCACTGCACGATAAAACTATGTGCTCATGCTACATTAAATAATGTTGAGCTAGATTTGACCTCTTCTACTTCAGGAGCTGTTTGGGGGCTGGAGGAGAGCCAGTTACTGATGAATCAGCACTAAATTCCCTTGCAATGTGTGAAATCCTTGCTCATCTGCTTGAACGTCCCAGACAAAGGACAGGGAAACCCCACTGAGCAGCAAGGGAGAGCAGAGTGAGGACCCAGTCAGTCCCTTCCTCCTGAGACAGGATGCTCCTTATTCCTCTAGAGCTGTGCAGAAGAGACCCCTTTGTCCTGGTCCCTTCCTCATGGTTTCTGGTGCCACTTTGCTTTTTAAACTAATGAGATGTAGTAAATTAAGTGCCTTGATTTCTTTTGGCAGAGAGCCCAGTGCCTTCTGCCCCTCCCATGCAGGGAAGTTGAGAAGTGCTTTTCCCCAAGGGCCTTGCTTGAAAACCTCAGGAATGAACTTGTACATACACTTATGTTTAAATATCACACTCCTAGTGAAGTCAACAGCTTCCACATGCTTTGCTGAACAAAAGCCTAAATCCACTGTCTGTCAGACAATTAAAATGTTATCCTTCCATTGTAGTTTTGCCTAAGGTAACAGCTCTGACACTCGCTTGAGTATTTGAAAAAAAAAAAAATAAAAAATGCTCTGCTCTGTCCTCTCAGGAACAGGAGGAAGCCTGGCAGAAGGCTCTCCCATGCTGTGATTATCACATTTGACAGTAGTTAAACACAACCGGGAACACCAAAGTGCAGCCAACCTTCAGGTGTCCTTTGCCATACTACACGCTCTAGTAGGTTCTTGTTCTTCAACAGAGCTGAGAATTCGTCATGGCTGGGTGAAACATCCACAAGCCAGAGGAGCTGATATCCATGCAAGTGTCTCCGACAGCAAAAATAGAGATGTAGCTACGATCTGAGCTATTTTGACGGAACCATCTGTAAATATAACATTTTGTGATGTTTTCCTAGAAGCGTGGAGTCCTGCTGTTATGTCATGACCTATAACTAATCTAAACTTTACACCCTTTTGCTACAGTGGGAAGGAAGCGACTGAATGCCATTATATGGTTTGCAAAACATTCAACGTCAAAAGCATTCACAACCATTAAACCACATTCGAGTACAGTTTTCATTAAGGTAGGTGCTCATGGGGTCATTTTTTTCCCCAAGTATCACAGTCCATTACAGTCACTTCAGACATATGTGTAATTGTTGGATAAAGCAGACAGGTCATTCAACAGCGTGGGGAAATAACAAAGAAAAATCTTTCCCCAGGACAACAGACTAGATTCTGACTCTTGGTGTAAGCAATTGCTGGACACTCCTGATTAAACGGGAATTATATTCTTGAATCAAGAAATGCAGTTTAGCCAACACAGTTGACAGGAATACTGTGATACACCTCCATAACAATTCCAGTCTGGAAACAGTATTGCTTAAGAAGGGTTCAAAAGAGCTGTGTCACAGTTTTATATCAGAATGGCGTATGCAGAGTCAATTTAGAAATGTATCCCAAGCATTACTAGTGGAGGAAGCTTGCAAAATAGAACGTTTTCACTGATCAGAAGAGTATGGCTCTGAACAGCTTTCCAGAAGATGCTGCAGGGGTTAGCCACTTGAGAGGTCTGAATACTGAGCTTGACAAATTTAGGAAAGCAATCACATGATGGGTTGCCTGTGATAGAGAGAGCTTGGTCGCAGTGACCCAGGAGTGCAACGCAAGCAAAAGTTCTGAATTCAAAGCTAAGCTGCAGTAGGTTTAAAAAAAAAAAATATGCAAAGACATCAAAAGGACTCACGTCTCTCTGAGTCAGTGCTAAGTCACAAAAGCTCTGGGCAAGCTCTGGGCTCAGAGATTGAGAGGAAGATCTAATTAGCAGCCTCCATTCCAAACTTCTCCAGACTTTCAGTTTTTTTCATTCTGAAGCATACGCATGAATCAACTATTCCCATACAAAGCACAGGAACACTCTTGTATTAAGCAAACGTTTAGTCCAGCACAAGGATCTTTATCTTGTCAGGACAAATAGAGGTGAGACAGTATACCCTTGGACAGGTCTTGGCATGGCATGGGAGTGGCAGTCTTGGTCATTTGTCTGATGGTACCAGAAACATGTCGCAGACTGGCCAATTTGAACTGCCAACTCAATTAAACTAATTGTGCTGTACATTTTTCTGAGGTACAAAATAGAATTATGCTTCCCAGCTCTGGGGAAGACAAGTGGTAAACGAAAGAGCAGAGTGATGTGAAGCAAAAAGGCAGATGGTAAAATAAGGCAAAGAAAGTAAAAAATGGGTATCTGAGAGCAGCTACATTGAAGAACCAAGAGAGACTAATGAAAGAAAGACTTAATTGGTCCTCTCTGTGCTGCTCAGCATCTCTCCTTGTGCCTTTCAAACTTTCAAGGCTACTCTCACTCAAACAGGCCGAGCTGAATGCAAAGGTCCTGACTCAACAAAATGCTTCATCACTTAGAGCTGAACATATGTTTAAATGCTTTGTGGCACTGGGACTCCAGCACTAAAGGGAAACAAGGAAAGCAGGAACAGAAAAATATGTAGGACTTGGCAGAAGCAGCAGATTGCAAGCAGCAGAATGCACTGAGTCTAATACCTGACATGAGCTGAAATGGAAGGAGGTTGGAACAGAGTTAAGAATTAACAGGGTTTTAAGTAGCAACAGCCTAGATGACATACTGGCCGAGAAGGTCTAATCCTAAAGTTAAGTGAAGTTAATGAGCCACACTGATTTCTCTGCAACAGATCAGTTTTATGAGCAGGGGTGCCAAACCTTTGGATTGTGCCTTGCTTTTTAAACAATGGCCTTGCTGTTTCCCTCCCTTTATATGAATGGTGAACACTTACACCAGACTGAAGGTTTGGGACAGGTCCACTTCAGGAACCGGACAGCAGTGGCACCCACATTGTGGGAGTGATAAAGGGTGGGGGGGGTGGGCAATGAGAGTGTTCAAATTCCAGCTGCCCGACACAAGAGCACCAGAAACTTGCATCTCTATGACCTGGCACTCTTCTGTGATCTCCTGTCAGGAGATCACATCATGGGAAGCCACGACACCACTTTCTGGCCACATGATGAAGATACATCCAGACACAAACTGCAAAAAAAGGCAATGGAGAATGAGAGCAGTAATTGAGTAAGGCTAAGGCATCAGCTGCATTAACTTGCAAATTAGCTACTCTCATATTTGAGGAAATTTAATCACTGTACAAAAGCAGAGCAACACCAGGAACACTAAAGAAAAATTTTAAGACTTAAAAAAAGGGAGGAAAGCAAAACATTACTGTGTAATGAATAAACTAGAGAAAACAGGGAAAAATACTAAAGTGTTTTATCATACAGTTCTCATTTTTAGGCTTTTTCAATGGACAGCTCATATTCTGAGTGGCTTTCTGGCAGTTTCATTATTTCATACTTCAGCTATGTATGTCTGCCTGAACAAAAAACATGCCTCAACAATCAGGTAAATGCATTTTTATCTGCCTGTCGTAATGCCACCCTCTTAAATACAGCAGTGAATAGAAGGTAAAGTCGATACAAAACCCATAAAGCAAGAGAATACAATGACCAGTGAATATGACTTAATGGTGTAATTTAATGGACACATTTCCTGCCATAAATATGCACTTCTACCTTTCTTATGACCTGCCAGTTTGTGAGTAATGAAGTATGTGATCTTCTAGGTATTTAATTACTGTAATGTTTCTGTAGTCTGGTTTTGCTTTGGAATTTTTTAATAATCTCTTTTTCCCCATTGTGAAGAGTCACACCTTGCTTTATCACATAGATGATTACAAAGAAAAAGATTTACTTTTTTTTTTTTTTTTTTATCATTGGATAAAGTAACACACATGCTTGCATGTTTTGTGAGACCTTAATTTCAAACCTCAGGACATCATTTTCAGCCTTCAACTCCTGTACTCACCAAGGCTTATTTTAGGACAAAATCACCACTATTTTTAAGAAGAAATCTGCATTTTTTAAAGAATGTAAAATAAAAAATAGTCCCTCTGTATTTCTAAGATACTTATTTGAGACTGGCTGTTCATGCCTCACAGTCACCTCACCACACTAAGATACAAATAATGCAGCTGCAAAGAAGTATCATGAAGTATCTAAGGAACCATTTCAGTCCCACTGTGCTTTTGCTTTCCTTTATCAGCAACTTATCTTGAAAGGTGTTTCATCTATTTCAAAATGTTTTTACAACCCAACCCCCTCATTTCTCTAACAGGTTTGGTGATTATGAACAGACCCTCCCAGCACAAGGGACTCAGATAACGCTCAGACACACATCTGTTTAGAGACTGAAGGTTGTGCTAGACCCATTACCAGATTATGGGTGGTCTGGAGACCCTGTTGTAAACACTAACTTTAGAGAAGCAGAGAGAGAGATGAATTAAATCCATTTCAAAACAGCAATTTGGCAAAGTGCTTTCTCCTATTCTTCCCCCTTCCAAAACAGGGTTCAGGAGATTTCAGAGAAAAAGGTTTTCACTACAAATGAGAGGCTTAGCTGAAAGAAGCTCATATGATTTAAACCACGGTGTTCCTTTCTTCCTCTTTCATTGTCAAAGGGAACAGCCATGTTTTAATGTTGCCTTTTCATCATTTACTAATTGCACAGAGAGTTGTTTCATTTAGCTCAATTAGCTCCTTACAGAATTAAACTCTACAAAAAAAGTATGTAAATCATGCTCAATCACTGACAGTTTAGGCTACTAGCAAGCAGTTAGGTCTGATTTGAAGTAAGAGGGAATTTAAATGCATATTTGATTCAGAAATGATGATTAAATACTCGGCTTTACCTAGCCTTACAGATGTGCTGGATTTCCAGAGATGCAAACCACAATACAGATTTTTACTGCCTTTGACTGGCATTTTGCATCACACTTCTGGTCCTCCTACTCAACCTTCAGCCTCAAGTGTTTAAGAGAACTCAGGGTGAGGGAAGGCTGGAGGTGGGGACAAGCTCTTTTTTCCTGCTCTCTAAAAAGCTGCCCTTCTTTTTTATTAAATAATTGACACCAGGCATGTCTGACAATTATCACAATATGCAAAATAGCTTCTCCTTTCTTTCCAGGCAGGACAAAAAGGTGTTCTGGATCTCCAGCTGGCTTGAGACGATGTAGATCTATGAAAACTGACAACTGTGGATATTCACAAGCCAAGGACCTAGCTCAGGGGGTTTTAGAATAATTTATCCTAACTAGCATTTAAATGACCCTTACTGTACGTCCTCTGGTGGATGGCAGAAGCAATAATTTCTCCAACTCCTATGACACTGTACCAAGGAGATATCCACACTGCAGCCCACTGAGGAGCACACGCTGGAGCAGGGGAAAAATGTGGTGAGTGTTGATGGGCACACCATGCTCCCCATTCCTCATCCTCCCTGTGCCACACATGAGGTAGAAGAGTTGGGGGATGAGGGGGGCTGGGGAGCCTAGGTGGGGGGAGTGAGGTGAAGGGAAGATGTTTTAGTTTTTGTCTGTGTTTCTCACCATACAGCATTTGCAAAAAATTAAGTTAATTTTCCCCTGGTAGAGTCTGTTTTGCCCATGATGGTAACTGTTAAGTGATCTAACTGTACTTATCTTAACCCATGAGCTTTTTCATCTTATTGTCCTCCACGTCTCCTGCTGAAGACAGGGAGTGAGAGAGAAGCTGGATAGGTATCTGGCAGTCATCTATGGACAAACCACCAAAAGCAGATAAATGATCTAGAGCCCTAAATCTAATTTTGATTTCAGCTCTGAGAGTAAGATGTTCCATGATACCCAAGTACCCAGCACCTATGCCAGAGGAGTCAGATTTTTAACTCATTAGAATGGAGGATCTGTCTTAGAAACCCCCAAGACCAAACCTTAGCTGCCTGCTCTTCCACCTTCCCAGAGACTTCCATCCACACTGCAGAGATTGTTCAGGTTTCTGCTAACTACTCAACTGCCACAAATTATGGCCTGATACATTGTGAAAACACAAAACTGGAACAAGTTTATCTTAACTGCACGAAGCTTTAGTGCCATGTTAGGGTAGGGGGTGTAGTTTTTCATTTACTTACAGGCTTTTTTCTTTTTTGGTTTGTTTTGGTAATGTTAATGCGAGCTCGGAATGAGGGCAGTATAAAGTTCTGTCTTCCAAACTTTTCTGCTTGGTGAGAGCACATACAAAGTAATTCACTATAGAGATATCCCAAGTGGCACAGACCAGCAAAGAATACACCCTATTTAAAAATTTAACAGACAGGTGCTCAGAGGTTAAGCTCACCTATTCTGGTCTCAAGCTGACATGATAGAGAATCAGAGGTAGAACAGCTTTTGTGAACCGAGCTGAGGGAACAGGCCGTTCATTAAACTGTTATACTGAAAAACTGGAGATAAGTGACAATAGGTAAAATAGAATGAAAAACAGAATGAGAGGGGGAAAATACCTGTTGTACAGTAACATGTTAAATTACTTGACAGTAGCTAGTTAACCATCATTTCCAGAAAAAAAGCCCACCCAAACAAACAAATGTCTCCCTGATTTAATATGGAAAAAGAAAATAAAGACAATCCCAATGCAACAGAAGAAAAGGAAAAGTATTTTCTCTGTTTAAGACTAAACTCATCAAACACCTGTGTATCTCACAAGAACTTGCTCCTACCTTACTAACGTTCTACAGGGAAACCTTAGGCACTTTTTCTAGGATGTGAGCAGCATCCTATCATGTGAAGCTGAAAAGAAATTAGTCAGTGCTAAAAGGGCAAAGCTGGGAAATGCAGCCAAGAAAACCATAGCCTAGAAACTACAGTGGTGGCAGAAAGATTTGCAGCTCTCCTGGGGCTAACAGGAGGAAGTGGATGATATTTAGTCCTTTCCCACTCTATCAGTCTCCATTGCTGGGGAAAGAATCTGACTAGATTTTACTGACACAATCAAATAAAATGGAGATGTCATGCTGGAAGCGATAGCATGGCTGGACAAAGTAGAGGTCACAGAGTGGGTTCTGCCTCCAATGCCTGTCTTCACTATCTGAAAAGACAAATGGATTCTTTATACACTCACTCCTATGTCGCAGGCTAGCTTTGCCAAGATAAACACTAGAAATCACATCTTTTCAGTTGTAGAAGATGATGCTGTATCCTAACTGGGTTTTACAAATCTTGTTTAGGACCACAAATAAGCTTTATGAAAGCACCCCTGTAAGGTAAGTAAACAAGAACTCCATTTTATGCAAGGAGGTACAAGGGACTGAACTCCAGCAGTTCCTGGGAAAGGAATCCAATCCTCGTACCTATTAGCTGCTTTCCATAGGCAGCCATTTGCTTACTGCAAGATAAAGCTTTATAATTTCCAAGTGTTTTACTGCACTGATGTGGAGCAGTACCAGAGGCTTCCTCAACAGCGAGAGCACACAGATCTGTACAGAAATGTGGAGTTTGATGCAGGCTGTAGGATCCTTTTCTTTCTCTTAGCATGCACATTGAAAGGGTCTAAGACATAAAGAATGTGCTCTAGGAATTGGTGCCAAGCTGAAGAGGCCTCCAGTGATTCAATCTGACTCCAGGCCTGAATTTCCTTCACTATTTTCAAGTTCTCACCCAAGGAGGCTGGCAGTCATAACTGTGCAGCAGTCTGTGGCTACCAGCAACTTTCTATGCTCTGTTTGTTTGGATCTGGGCTAAATACAACTGAAGCTGAAGAAGTTACAGGTCAGGGCACTGAGGTATAAGCAAGGCTGGTAAGAAATGAAGAAGTGCAGCCCCAAAATGTACCACAGGTAGTTTCAAGCTCATCCAGGGATCTCTACTCAAGAACAGATCTGGGGTTTATTGGGTCCTTCTCCTGCCTCAGGTGCTGTGGCAAACAGGACATTTACTGAAACACTAACCCTTCATGTCCGCAATACCTAAGCACTGAAAGGTGAAGATAAGCTCAGTGTAGCTGATGGAAGTAGTAAACTTCAAGCACTTTCTTTTGTACAGTAACCCTTTGACATTTTCTCTCCCTCTGACTGGAGGATGAGTAGAATGAGTGAATACAAGACAAAGAGGTTTGTAGGTTTACTTGTTGTGTAGAAGGGAAGAAAAGGCCTCCAGCTTTTCTGAGATCCAGGTAAATACAGAATACTTCTTTTTCTTGGCACTAAGTCATGGGACAAGAATGCAGTAACTTCTCAGGAGAAAGACATAGGTCTTCTCAACTATCTGTTAATAAACAGGAAAAAAATCAGTAGCACATCCTGTACTTCATTGCATTTTCCACTTCAGTGTGGCCTTTCACATTCATGCAAAATGACAGTGAAAGCCTGCAGACTGGAAGGGTAGGAGTTTGCACTCACTTTGCTCATGTATAAACATGCAAGGTGAAAAGCAATAGCAGGACAGAGGGTGAAATTCAATCAGGCAGTGCTCCTAGCAGTGGGAGGAAAAAGAAGATTGTAATGCTTTTGGGAAGTACTAATGGCAGATTGTATAAGAGCCATTTATGCAGAACACTGAGACCTTGCTATGCTGGTACCCCGTCATGCCCTATGTGCTATGCATGGCCCTAAGCTCCCGTTCAGTCTCTTGTGAGGTTCCTTCTTTCAGACAATTGGTGTTGTAGCAGAGGGGGAGTTATTTGATAAGCAATGTGCATTTCTCATATTGTGTTTAAATGAGCAGACCTTAAAAACCAGGAATGAAATGGTGGCACAAATGTAACGCAGGAAGACAGCACCCTGTCCCCTGGGAGCCTTAATGGCACTGATGTGCACTTTTGAACCAGGCACAAAAGTCAAGACTGTATGTAAGAAAATGCAAATGAGCTTATGTAGAACACGTCTGACCAAAAACCCTATCAATGCATTTTCACCCCTTCACTATTTCTGTTTTTTAAATCTTTGTGTCAACTTCCCCATGTTTCAAATAAACCAGTAACTATTACTGTATTTTCTTTCATTTCAGGAACAAGGCAGGCTCTTGGCTCATGACTTGGTGATTGCAAACAGACAGTTTGCCTAAGCATTGAGTTGCCATGAACATAAAATGCTTTGGAAGCCATGATGGCATTGGCAACATAATTTTTCCACGTTATCTATGCAGTAGTGTAAATCTAACCTTTTTCTAAATTCATTGCCTGCCAGGCAAAACTATTCATGCCTAATACATATCTTGGAGTTGGACACAAAATTACTGACATTATAATGCTCCCTATTTCCTTAGTCATGGAAGCTCTGCATTCAGGCAAAAAAAAAAAAAAATTATAAAAAAATCTTACATCTCTCCTAAAGAAAGACCTCTCAGCTATATTTTTATTTCTGAGTACTGACTCAAAGTTTGGCATCAATCTAAGAGTTACTCCTGTCCTTCCTTTTCATAAAGTTTTGAATTTGTTTGTGCCATTCGTAAACCACCTACAAAGTGACATTAAGAGATAGGATACTTTACAGAAAGCACAGTAACAGTACAAGTAGTGGCATGTCATATAAAGAAGGTATTTATCAGTCATTCCTGGGGAAATCCTAGCTGTAACATTCTAGCTGCTTCATGAAAAATGAAGGAACTCTGAGGTAAGCCTGTAATTTTTGTCTGAAAGCCATATGGCTAAATTCTCCTAATATTCTTCCTGCAGTATCACTTTTGAGCTTTGCCTTGCCATCTTTTTGAACTTAGGCTTCTCATTATCTCACCCTGAAAAGAAATATTGATTCTAAGGAAAAACATGGGCATATGCACTGTGTTGCCTACATGTGGTAAGGGCAATGAGTCATGGATGCAGATATTTAGAAAAAACAACTTCAAAACAAGCTAAGTCTCTCTGTGTCAATGGTGTAGTGCCTGCTATGAGGTTTGCAGACTATGGGAATTTTAGCTTTACTGATTGCAGTTCTTACCTCTGGGCACAGATGATCAGAGTCTGACCTGTGGGGCATTCACAATGGAAATCCTGGTTATGGGAAGTCTCAGGACCCAGCATCAGCTCTGTACTAATAAGTCCCAACCCTACCCCACATCGCCATAAGAATGCCCAAAGAAGGCTTTGACAGGTTGCAGAATTATAGTTTTCAATGTGTCCAAATTAGTGACAATGTCTATTGATGGGGGGGATGTATTTGTTTTTCCCATCTCACCACTGTGATTTTTTAAACTGAGTAATTGACAAAATCCAGTCTACTTTCACTTCAAAATCTCAAATTTCCCTGTGCCTTTGTTCAAGTTCTCCTTTTTTTTCACTACACTTCCTTCATCCTGGTATATGTCTCTGTGCATAGGTGTTTGCTCTGTTAAAGCCTACAACTGAAACATGAAATAGTTGTTTCATGGGAGCTAATCACTGAGGGCAGTCTTGGGTCCACATATCACATCTACTGCTACTGTTGAGCCAGTACCCTGCAGTCATGGTACTGGGAGCTGTGTCTGCAGGGAGCAAACCTTTCAAAGGAAAACAGTCATCATGGAGATGGATGCATGGAGAGGGACAGCCATGCAGCCCTGAGCTGCAGCTTGTGTCAGCGCAGAGTGAACACGTGGCACGGTTACGAGTTTAGGTCCTCTGTGTCAAGACCTACACACCCTGCCTGGGGAAGCGAGGATGATGGAAAATACTGGAGAAGATGGACACCTCAGAAGGACACAAATGTGACTGCCAGAAGAGGAGAAAATAACTTCTGACATGCAAAAGTTACTTTCCATTCAATTTTTAAGAACTAAATTTAGTCTTGTATCAGTAATCATTTTAAATATGTGACACTGCCACTACCATTTTGGCAAAAGTGACTTTTCCTTCTGAGCAGCCTTTCAGGATTATTTTTGTCCTGCACTTTTCCACATTTGCCTGGGCTGATCTCCTGCCAAGCGCTTCTGCTGAGCTTTCCACTCCTTGATCTTCTCAAGACCTTTGCCAGTCCTCACTTGCAACTCAGGATCAGGAGTAAGAGGGTAGTCTGGACAGTCAGCCCTGTCAATCCACCAACCTCTCAATCCACCAAACTAAGGGAGCCATGCCACTACCAAGAAGGGCCAGCAACAAAACATGCTTCCTTGCCTCTCTCATGTAACTATTTAAAGCCCCAAGAGAAACAAAAAATCTCTCCTTCCTACCATGTCCAGTAGGATATTTCTTTCTGCTGACCCAGTCTGAAATAAAACACCAGGGCCTATGCCAGCACATGCAGAAGTAGAAGCAGATGCAAACCATTCACTGTTCTTACAGGGATAAAGTGACACAAACCCCAGAAATTCAAGACTGGAATTTTCCATTTTAAAATTATGCCAGGATTTGTAAAGCTGATACAACCTCAGGATTTCTACCGTTCTGATCCATAAGTCAGTGATTTCCATCCACAGGGTAAAGAAAGGATTTATATTCAAAAGCATATTTAGGATTTATTGGCAGGATTTGGACTGTAAAGGCATGGAAGGATTTGTAAATCTCATTTCTCACTTACAAAAGGTTTTGAGGATTTTAATGTGGTAAATCCAATTAATGTAATTTTAATGTCTTAGTTAAAAATCACGCAACCCTGCACCCCAAGATTTCAAACCACGTAATACCTTCATCAGTGAAAGCCATTGGAATTAGTTAGGGTGCCCTGCCACAGTACGAGGAAAAGCCACAGTGTCTGGAAAAGCCTACCACAGAAACAAAGGATGCATGGAGTACAGCTTCCAAGCAGATGGGTGCTGGACAAGAAGAAACACTGATGGTACAGAGGTCTTCAACTTTATTCTCAGTACCTTCTTTCCTTGCTCATCACCATCCCTCCTGAGGCTCAGCAGGGAAAGAAGCCAAGGCTCTCAGCCCCACAGAGGCTGATGGAAGACCACCTCCTCCTTCAGACCCAGCTGTGTCATATCTCCCAGCTCATGCAGGGCAGCAGATTTGAGGAAGGAAAAGACCTGGTGGGTGATCAACCCACAGTTTGGGATGGCTGTCTGTGGAGCATAGGTGTATCCAGGCTGAAGAAACTGATGGTACCTCCTGACACTTTGATTCTGATGAACCTGCCTCCTGCATTTACTGCTGTCTGGATCAAGGCACCCTCAAACACACAGTGATGGCTAAGCTGACAGCATTCATAGCACTGCTTCCCACCAGCAGATATTTATGCCAGAGATGCCTGTGCTTGAGTAAAGACTCTGCCACCAACCTTACTGTCACCTGAAAGACCAATGGCATCCAGGTCTGTATCAGGAACAGGGTGCCCAACAGGTCCAGGGAAGGAATTCTGCCCCTGTACTCAGCGCTGGTGAGGCCACACCTCGAGTACTGTGTCCAGTTCTGGGCCCCTCAGTTCAGGAAGGAGATTGAGGTGCTGGAGCAGGTCCAGAGAAGAGCAAGGAGGCTGTGAAGGGACTCCAGCACAAGTCCTGTGAGGAAGGGCTGAGGGAGCTGGAGGTGTTCAGTCTGGAGAAGAGGCAGCTCAGGGGAGACCTCATCACTCTCTACAACTCCCTGAAAGGAGGGTGTAGCCAGGGGGAGGTCAGTCTCTTCTCCCAGGCAGCCATCAGTAAGATAAGAGGGCATGGACTTAAGCTCTGCTAGGGGAGGTTTAGGTTGGATATTAGGAAGAAATTCTTTACAGAGAGGGTGATCAGGCATTGGAATGGGCTGCCCAGGGAGGTGGTGGATTCTTCGTCCCTGGAGGTTTTTAAGAAGAGACTGGATGTGGCACTCAGTGCCATGGTCTGGTAACCACAGTGGCAGTGGATCAAGGGTTGGACTTGATAATCCCAGAGGTCCTTTCCAACCTGGATGATTCTGTGACCAAAATCTGGACACCACTAACCCTTGAAACACCATCCTTCTCATGCTGCATTATCTCTGTAGGGTGTATTCTGATGGCCTAAATTAACTTAGATCCTAAATAGAATCAGGTTTTTGAGATTTAGGAGCTCTCCTGTGTGTGGGTGCCCCCGGGTCTGTCAGGGTCCGCAGGGTCCCTGTGGGGAGCAGCCGGGGCTGCCCTGTTCCGGCCAAATCCGGTTCCATCTGGATCCAACTGAGCCCGCAGGCACCATGGCGGCACCTCAGGGGAGGGCTCTGTAAGGGAGGGTGAAACACTGCCCGGCCCTGAGGGTTAAAGTGTGAGAAACAGCCCTGAGAGCACCCAGGGGAAAGGGGGAGGAGGTGCTCCAGGCACTCAGCAGGCAGCCCCTGGAGAGGGCCCCTGTCTGGGACAGAATATGCCCTGAAGGAAGCTCCAGACCTTGGGAATGAACCATTAAGGAGCAGGCTTGTCCTGAAGGACTTCAGCCCTTAAAGACCCCACACCGGAGCAGGGGAAAAGTTTGTGGAGCAGCAGAGAGAAGATGTTATGGACCCACTGGAACTCCTCATTCCCCAAAACACCCCTGTGCTGCTCAGAGGGGGAAGGCTGAGGAGTTGGGGATGAAGGAGTGAAGTTGAGTGTGGGAAAAGCTGGGGTGGTAGGGGTAAGGTGGTTTAGCTTTTGTCCTTGTTTGTCACTATCCAACTCTATTCCAACTGGCAATAAATTATTTCCTCCAGTTCAAGCTTGTTTTGTCCATGATGGTAACTGGTAAGTGATACCTCTCTCTGTCCTCATGCTGACTCAAGTTTTTTTTCATCTTATTTTCTTCTACCTGTCCACCTGTTGAAGAGACCAAATGAAAGAGCAGTTCAGTAGGCATCTGGCAACCAGCCAAGGTCAACCCACTACAGAAACACAAGAGATGCTGGCACAGTTCAGGCTGGTGAGGTAGCAGTACTCGTGCTATCCTTTTTCTGTGCCTCAAGTTTCTCATTTCGTAACTCTTTCTTGCCAGTCCATCAGCATTTTTACACTACAAGTTTATATTTTAGAGAAAAACAACAACCACCCTATTCCTGATGTTTCAAATGGCTAATGCAAGACAAAAGAATTCCAAGTACTACATTATCTATGAGAAACGAGTTGACTGTAATGTTAAAAAAAAAACAAGAGTATCACTATGCACTTGTATTTTAAGCAGAGTCAGTTTTCTGCATCCAAATTTACCAATCAGTTTCTAAGTCTCCTGTGTCAGCAGCCAGAACAGCTTGTTTCTTTTCAAACAATGAAAATTACTTTTAAAGAAACCCAACTCCAACTTCAGAGCCAGCTGTCTGCAGGGTAAGATCAGGGACTGAATCCATTAGCTATGCCAGGCCCTGACAATCTGCATCTGGTAAAGATTTGCATAGAGATGCAGTTAGTGGAGCAAGGGACCAGATCCCAGTAGAAATAAGGTTTCAGTGGTGATATAATTCCATCCCTTGCTCATTTAAAATGTTTAGAAAACTCACTTCATTTCATGGTCCCTCACTGCAAACACAGAGGGGAGGAGAAAGATGATTTTCTGCTACTTTCAAAAGGAACTGTAAAGCAGTATCTGGTTCCTAGCAGCTCTGGGATTGTGAACAGCATAAAATGTGGAGGTAATTCTGATTTAATTTCACTCTTAAATTCTGTCAAAGTGTGCCCAGTAAACAGGGAATATTCTTTATTATAACTAACAGTACTACAGGGTTCCAACCAGGACT
The DNA here is from genome assembly GCA_038090715.1 of Florisuga fusca. NCBI lineage: Eukaryota > Metazoa > Chordata > Aves > Apodiformes > Trochilidae > Florisuga > Florisuga fusca. Next base: position 29,477,640 of record JAAWXA010000004.1, on the reverse strand, counting down.
GTGAACCTACGCAGCCAGGAGAAAAAAGAATATAAAAAAAGACTATACACACATGCTCACAGATCTGGAAACACTTGATTCCTTCAGTGTGTTTCTAGGCCAAGCTAAAGACAGCTTTGTCCTGGCTGCCCTGGACATCAGTGCCAGAGCCAAGAAATTACCTGTGACTTTCACTAGTCCTAATCCATCCGGAATTCTGTACTTGATGCTTTCACAAAATGAACCAAGAGGGAAGAAGTCCCAGTATTAGCTGAGATAATTCTAATGAATCACACAAACTACAGACTGCCTGGAACATGTGTTTCTCTCCCATGCATCAGAAACTGGGATGATGCAGATAATCCCCAACAAAGTACTGGGCTTGGTAAAACAATTAATTACTGACCTTATAAAGGTTTAACAGGATAAAAAATCCCTGCTAACAGAACTGTACCATGAAGTTTGATCTTTCAACAAAGAAACCTCATTTGTACTAAAATATCGGGTGATTTATACTTTCTGTTTCAACAGATCGTTTAAGATTTAACAGATTGCTGAATAAATTGTTTAAATATGCAAATCATCTGGGCATTTTGTAATATTTCTCCAAGGGCTTTTTCCCAGTAGTTCTCACCAGATCATGCAAATTACTAGTGACTCAGAAAAGAAAGCATATAATATTTTAATTGACAGAGTGTTTATTTCAGCTCCAGTTCTTTTACATCTTTCCTCTCAGATAACTAAAAACATATGACCTCTAGGAATCCCATATTCTGTGGGGCTCATGACAAAACCGAGTCTTAGGAGAGACAGAGCACAGGAAATTACGTGGTTTATGCAGATAAAACAAGCTGACATTGTACTGGGAATACAAATAGCACTAAATTTCACTATACAGCCCAGCCTGCACACCTGATTTCCATGATGAATGACGATCTGTAATGGGCATTCATGCATTCCTTGCACAGCATCCCCAGAACCTCATTTCTCCTCTCCCCATGTCCTGCTCTGAGGCTGCAGCTGCCGGCTTCCTGGGGGTCCACGGGCAGCTCTGTGAAGGGGGTGCCAACTATTGGGGCTCAGCACCACCTTGATGCTGGGGCGTGGGGGCAGCCCACCCACCCGTATTTTCCACCACCATGTGCTGCTGCTGCAGCCAAAACCCATTTTCACGAAGCACTCCCAACTTGCTCGTTCAGGGAATCTACCTTTCCACCCCAAAGCCACAAAAAGAAAAGGAGGTTTTCTCCTTTCCTGAAACTGTCTCCTGAGACCAACTCTTTAATTACCCTACTTAACCACCAGCAGCCCTAAGTCTGAACTCTGGGCCAGAAAATGAAAAAAAAAAAAAAAAAAAAAAAAAAAAAAAAAAAAAAAAAAAAAGAAAAAAGAAGGAGGGAAAAAGGCAGCTTTTTTCTTAATGAGTCATGCACTGATTTCACTTACCTGCTACCTGGTGAAAAGGGCAATGCATTTGAAATTGTACTACAGAATAATATTAGACACAGCCTTTCTTTCTTTCTTTTTTTTTTTTTTTTCCTATTTTCTTAAAGCTCAACCTCTGCACTGACCTAGAGAGCAAGCAGCACAAACCCCACGCAGTCCCTGCTAGCCAAATGGTTGCCCCCACACGCTTCTGCTGAGAAGCAAACCCTGCAGTGACAGATTTGGGTATGCTGGCTTCAGCATATGCACATTTCCCCAGTGATCCACTTCAATCAGAATCCAAAAAGAGCAATTTCAGCCCTGCAGCGTGGTGTGAGCTCTGCTACCTTATGCATTATTTCAGCATGAAATATTTATAAATTGGAGAACAGGGGTAAGCTACTTCTTTAAAATGTGTAATGATTTTTTTTTTTTAATGTATGAGCACAACTTGTAAGTCTGCAACTTGTTTGGTATCCTGGGTTTAATAGCTCAGCCTCCACTCCTCAAAGGAGCAGAGATTTCACCTAATAAGCAATTTCTCTGAACTTTGAGTAAGATGGTATTTTTATATTTACATTAGCTCCCAACACCACATTTGCATATTTTTGGTAGAAAAGAAAAAGTAGCAGTATTTGTATCATAATTATCTTTCCCCTCAAAAGTAGTTATTCTGTAATTAAAATGGTGGTCACAGTTTACAGTGACATACTGTCACAAAACTGGTGCTTGGAAAGCCACAGGGGACTGATGGAGGCAAATATGACAACTTAGAGGGCCAAACCAATATTCCCATAATACAGAACAGTTGGTAGAAAAAAAACACTGACAGGTACATTTCTTTGCTCTACCAAACTACACCTGTAAAATGTAAAACCAGTTTTAGCTGGAAACCAGCAGGTGTGACCTTAAAAAAGCTGGAAGGAAATTGGTCCCTTGTGGACACTAGGGTCCTCAGTGAGTGCAGCAGTCCTATAGATCAGAGGACTCGGGACTGAAGATCACAAATCTCTGGAAATTATCCTTCTGCTTTGACACCTTACTCTGCTAACAAATTCTGCAGAAGCAGTTACACATTGACCTGTTCTCTGTAGCACTGATGAAGCTTTATTCTTCTTTTACCTACAGATTTAAAAATATTTACCAGCAGAGAACTAACTAACTCTCAAGAGAACAAACCCAATTTTACTTCCCTTTAAACAGTAGGAAAATTATTCCAGATGCATAGCATCTAGCAAGCAGGAATACACCATTTCTGAAGTAATTTGATTACAGAATAACTTATTACTTTTATTTTTCATAAAACACGGAGTGAATTGATATACATATATTGTATTTCCTATTTGTCAAAACAAAGGTTAACTGGCCTGCCTTCCCTCAGCCCTAAAACATGTCCTCTCTCTGTCATCTGCTAGTGTATGCCTTAATTTGTATTTCCAGCAAGCCTGCACTATAAATAGACTTCTATGCAGGTACTGCGTGTGCAGAGATCCTTATAAATGTCAGGACCACTGTGAATCCCTCCCAGGGAGCCAGGAGACGTGTGTGGAGATGAACAACCAAGAATGGCCACACAGCCTCTGCTGGCTAAAGGGAGCACAGCTTTCAGAGGGAATGGGCAATTCCTAAGTGCTCTGCTTTACAAAAGTTCAGTAACAGAACACTGAAACTTAAGTTATAACTCGGATTATTTGTAGAATTTTAAAATTCCTAGTTTGGAAACGTCACTGTTTATACATCAGGACAGATGAACCGCAGCTGCGTTAGCAAATGCAAATCCTCTGAAGATATTTGCATCCCCTTACTGAAATGGTAATAGGAGAGTACTAAAGTGATTATTAAAAGGATAACACTTTTACTTTTTTAAGTAACCCACCTGGGGTCATCACTCCTCTTTGATCATTCATTCCTACAGAGCACCAGCAGATACTGCAATGAAAGATACTATATGGGGATCAAAACTCTCTCCTTAATCTATATTTCTGGATATATTCTCAACACCACCACAAAAAAAGGCTCCATTTCACTCAGTGAAGCACAGGCTGTGCTCAACCTATGCCATCTGGTGCAGATGCACACAGTGAGTACCAATTGAAATTTAGAAAGCAGTTACAGCATGACCTGCTGCAGACCACGGCAGTAGATATTCACGTCCGAGCACCATTATGTACTTCCATTATTGCCCTGTCTTTCAAATGGAGCCCTGAAGCTGACAGCACATTAGCTATTTTTGTAGGAATTTTCTCTGTCACACACTGCCTTCTTTCTGGCAATACAACCAATGAACTGGAAACTGCCAGAGGTGGACTATACATTGCAATATTCACTGTCCAGCTTCCTGGCATTAAGAAAATAGATTAAAAATATATCAGCTTTACACTGAAGTACCTCTCTTGGAGACAAACTCTGAAGTCCTGCTTTTAGTATATGATTTTTCTTCAGGTTCTAAATGGCGATTTAAACTCTTTACACTGATTTTTAAATGCTCTTCTTGAGATCTTGACACATCCTGGGGAGCTGTAATAAAATGTATTTCCTTGTCATCAGTTCAAAAATACTGCTGTAAGATCAGCAGTAAAATTACTTAAGAGCTTCCATTCACTTTTTGAACAGAAAGTGATCCAGCTCCCAGTAACCATGAGTGGCTATTAAGCCACCATAACTGGTGCCAGTCATGATGCTTACTGGTCAACTCAGCAGTAGGACTGAAAAGCAAATGCCATTTCTGCTCAGCTGAAGTAGAAGAGGACAAGATTACCACCAGGAAGGTGACGTTCTCCCAATATCCTCCTCCACAGCCCATGGTTACAAATCCAGCAGGGTTAGAGCAAATCCATACGCTCTCGGCACATTTGTAGTTGCAAAATAGACAGCATTTTAAACAACACTTTGATCCTTGTAAAGCAATTCAAGAAATGTTGTAACATGCCTCAGCATAAAACTGCTGTTTCCCACTAAACACGAAAGCTTTCAGAAACTTGTACCAGCGTTGGAAAGGTCACTTAGGTTCAGACATCACTATGTATTTTGGACTAGATGCTTCTTTCTTATGCCCCATTCCTTGTGAGAACCAGCCCAGCAAGCTATCTGAAAGCACCTGTCCCCCTTGCTGCCACCACTAGGGACAAATGCTGCCTTCCCTCCCTCCTCACTGCCCCGGTGAGGTGGGATGGGAGACCTTTGGGATGGGTGGTCACCTCCACATGGTCATGGGTGAGCCAGGCATACTGACGAGCGAGCTGCCTTTCCATGAGCTGCTCATGCAGCCAGTGCCAGCAACCTGGCAGAAGGAGAAGGTGATTCATGATGAAGGTGATTCAAACCAGCTTTGGCTGGTTTCTGAAATCCTTAAAACTGGCCAAGCTTCTGGAAAAAGAGGGATTAGGAGGATGATGTTCCTCCATAACCCCTTCCAGCTCCCACACTCTGCAGCTCGCTCCGTGAGATGTGCCTGCAAGTGGCATTTATGTTTGGAGGATGACAAGCTCTGTCATCCCTTCCCTGCCTCTCCTCAAACACAAATCACCCCTGGATGGGGCAGATATGCTTCAACATTGCTCCTCATTTCTCATACCTGCCTGCTGAGCCCTGCAGCCAGATCTGTGAGTTGCTTCTGGCAGACAGTCCATTATAATGGACTAATATTACATAAAGTAAACCAAACTGGTCACTTGACAGAGATATTAAATGACAAGATGCAGGCAACAACTGACTTGCCAGGGGATAATCAAATATTTTGAAAACTTAAAAAAACCCCAGTAAATTCACCCTGGCTTTGTGAGGGAGAGGCTTTAGATCAAACCACTGTCTTCTTAAAATTGCTTAAAATTTCCCTGCAGGAAACCACAAGGGAGGGAATCCCCTTCAGCAGACAGTCCCTGGACAAATTTCTAGAGCCCAACTACTTTATCAGGTTGGATGGAACAACATCCTGCTTCATGAAGAGATGGAAGAATTACAGAAAGATTCTACACTGATAATACATTGCTATGATGATCGAGCTGCAACTGTTGTTTCCATCTATTTTATTTCAGAGACTAAAACACCAAACAAGCCATGCATCAACCATTGCTGTGCATATGGATCAGAGGCATTTATTACCAGTCCAGCTCTACAGCCTCAACAAGATTCCCATTGACATGAAGATAAATCAAGTTGGTATTTTCAAGACCATTGGAAATCTGTTTTCAGACTGTAGAAACTGAGCCCAAGACAGACATATAAAGGCAGATTTTTAATTTTTCTAGAAGACAGTCTTGAAAATATCTTCGTAAAAATACAAATTAAAAGATCCTGTTTCACAGATTAAATATAACACTGCTATGAAAACTATGCTAAGTAGCTTAAGAGAATGAACATATTGTTACTGAAATCTATTTCAAACAGAATTGAGATTATTATCACTCTCTTTTTGACCTTTATTGAGAAGATGCCCTGAAACTCTAGATATTTTGTATTACATCTAGTGGCACTAATTCAAATGTGTTTTTCAACCTATATTCAACTATCAGAGATTACAACACAACCAAGCCTCTCACCCCTCCATCATTTAATTCCCCATCTTGGACAGCTTTCAAAAACAGGAACACAGTCACATCTGATTAAGAGCTTATTTATTAAATTTCATGGTTTAGTGGAAATAATGTAAAAATGTTAGTGGAGAGTATGGAAGGATCAAGAACCAGAGCAATTGAGCAAGCAGAGAATGAGAGGGCTTTTTAAGGCTTGGTTTTTTGGTTTTGTTTTGTTTTGTTGGGTTTTTTTTAAGTAACAGGAAAGAGCCAGGATGACGAGGCTAAAAAGTCAGGAAGTGCACACAGTGTACACAAAGACATGTAGTTTTCCAATACAGAGGGTAAAATTTTGGTGAAGGAAAACAAGTGTCCCAGAAACCAGGTGTGAATCCACAGGAGCCTCAACCTGCAGGCACAAAGTCTAGCCTCCTGCTGGATAACATGGAAACGGGATCTGGGAGCTCTGAAAACTTTTGAACATAAAGCAGGAAAGCACTTTGTTATGTGCTTAGATCATTTCTCATTGTATTATTACTGAATGCCTGAAATAAAAATGAATGCACCACAATAAAAATGACAATTAGTATGTTGAAATTTTTATTGTCTTTTGTTAAGATGCTAACATGACAGGAGAACTCATCTTGTTTCTGTTCAGGTAAGTTATGCCACAGAAAACACAAAAAGAGCATCTCTGCACTTCCTTGCTAGTTGTTCTTTGTCCTGGCCAGGAGGTACTGCTTCTCCAAGGAGAAAGCACACTGTTCTCTGGCCCTCGTACTTCTGGTTTGAGCAATATCCAACCAATAATTTGCCTGGCACCAGCTGTGATGAATTTTGGTTATCAGCAGTAACAGCTGGAATGAGGCCAGCAATATATTTCATTTGAACTGGTAAAGATTTTTGGCAATCAAAGGCCTGAGCCTCTTAGAGACTTGAAATCTCCCGTATCAAGATAAGAGAGGGGCTTCTGCTGTACTGCCTGCCATAAGCACTAAAGGGCCACCTTTACATTTGTAGAGATGTATGTGTCCTTCCACATTGAAAACACCTCCAGGGAAGATGTATACCAATGTTATAAACACACTGCTCCATGAAAAGCACATAACTGAAGGCTGCACCACAAAGCATACAAAAGAGGAACAAATTAAGGCAAGAGAAACCCCCTTAATCTGTCATCTGAGAACTTCCGAAGTGCATTAATTTAAAATGTATCTTTCTCTCACACACCAGGGATTTTGCATTTACATTTTAGGTCCTGATTGGCACTGGAAAATTTTCAGTGGTAGTACTAATCCCAGAAGAACCTCACTGTAAACAACCCTCATTACACAATAACTCTTTGCTGCCTCCACTTTCTGACATGTCAGCCACTTCTTAATCCCTTTAACTTCTTAATGAAGGAGCAGTTACACAATGGCATTGCCTCATGAAAAGTCACCGATCTGTCCCCTGAGAGCAGTTCCCTGGCATGCGGCAGGGAGAAAAGGGCTGGGATCCTGTTCACAGGGACAGACAGCTCTGAGACACACACCTTCTGGGAGGATGGGGATCACTTCTTAGCTCGAGCTGTTTTTATATTTTGGCTACTGGGCTTGTTTGGAGCTGATACAGCAGAAGAGCAAAGGCCTGGTGAGGGAGCTCTTCCAAGTGACACGGTTGAGGCTGAGGTTTCATGTTGCTGCAGTCATCATGAGGGCTTTCCAAGTCCACTGGCAGGCCAGGCAGGTAGGACAGAGACAACAAGTAAAATCAGCTGTCTATGTGCTGAGGAAGAAGAAGCAAAAAACTGAAGAATAAAAAAATGACTGGAAACACTTAGCTACAAAAAGGCCAGTCTGAAGTTCAGCTTCAAGCAACTACTTAAGTAGGTCAGAACAGAAACCCCAAATCCGAAGATTTGAACTCAAAGGGACTGAAACTTCCAGTTTTCTGTGTTGTTCTTACAAAGCCAGCATGAGGATTTTATTGACAATACCAAGGAAAAGGGTACCTCTGTCACCTGAGTGTGGCCAGTGGAGCACAGAGAATCCTTACAGTGGCAGAGTTGAAGCTATGCTCTTCTGGACAGGCACAAGACAGCCAAAAAATGTGTTTGTCAGTTCTGGAGGAAAATCTCATAAGTCTTTTCATGCTGGACCATATATTCATCCAGTGCATGTCAGTACAAATTAAGTGACTTGAGGATTTTTCCCAGTTAATAGGCAGTTTGTATGTCCTGACACAAGCTTTAGGAAAAAAAAAAAGTGATAGAAATCTATCAACAGCTACAGTGGTGCTACTGGCAGTTATGAAGGAGCTGATAGTTCTGGCAGTTATTAAAACCATTCAACACGAGTGACAGATAACAGTAATAAATCAGCAGACTTGTTTCAGATATCCACACATTCAGTGTTTTCCTTGAGCAGTGCAAGTATTCAGCCTGAAAAACAACAGCATCTCATTACAAAGCACTATCAGGAACTGCAACATGTATTGAATTATTCACATATAATGAAACCACAGTGAAAATCCTCACTTGAGGCATAGCTCCTTCAGATTTAAACAACAGCTGCTAACTGGTAACTTGCTTTCCAGTTACGAGTCTCACGGAGCAGTAATTGCATTTATATTAGCTAAATGAGACATTGCATATTCCCTCACTGCAAGGCCTATATGCTGATGGGGCAGCCTTCAGAGTCTCCTAGTAAAGTGCTAGAGGGCAGCTGTGCAGCAAGAGCACATCCTCACCACATGCAAGGCCTCAGCATCCTCCCCATCAAGATCCCAGACTCTCCCAAGGGACCCCTCCAACCACTCCTTGGTCACCAGGTGAATGCTGAGCATCAGGCTGGACCAACCATGTAAAGCTGCATCCTCCCTGGAGCAAAGCACCATGGGCAGGACAGGGAGGATGAAACACAGGTGTCCATCAGGCAGCAGGGTCAGATACCTCCTGAGCAAGCAAGCTTCAGGAAAGAGCTCATAGCCACCGAGATACAGCCTGTCCCTTTCCTTTAATTATGGAACACAATATGCCATGAACAATTCTTTAAACCTCAGTATAAGACAAGGCATAGCACTGGAGTACCAAGCAACATTTTTCCATCTTCCAAACAGCTCTGCCCTCTCTCTCACACCGTCCAGGCAGATGGAAGTTTTTCAGAAGGAATCCTGATGATTTTCTGGATGACCCAGTAAGCCTGACCCCTGGAGAGTAACTTCCTCACCTTTTAAGCAACAAGAACTTTCAAGTAATGTCACTTCATGGAAGTGATGAGTCAAGCTTTAACGAGAGTATAACCTAGTTCTTGCTAACACGGGATTGATTCCAAGTAGCTCCAAAATGATAACAAATCTCTGGAAGGAAAATAAAGTATAAGTATACAAAAGCTTACCTGACTATAGCTGAACCTGACAGATTTCAAATGACATGGAGATAAACTACAGGCATTACTTTTCTGGATTCCTGGAAATGTTTGATGATCTGATGGACACTTAGAAGAGAGGCCATGGAGAAGCCCTGGACTGGCCATCACATGCAACAGCCTCCCTCCAGCCTGTCAGTGTCTACCTGCCCAAGTGGTATTCCCTGGCACAGCTTCCCAGCCCTTTGGAGAGGACTGCAGGGCTCCTCAGGACGCTGAGGCACCCGTCTGGGTAACCACTCACAAACCTGCAGAACAAAACCTCCTTTGTAGGAGGTAAAAAAACCAAAAAAGACCTTCTTTTAAAAAAGGATCCAAGGCTCAAAACACAAAACAATTGTGCTTTGTAACCAGCTAAATTGGAATGATATAAACCAGGGCTGTTTCCTTAGCAGCACATGGGCCAGTTCAGATGCTGAAGTGGCTTGTCCTTGCTGGATAAACAATACTGATCATCTTCTGCTACACCAACGCCAGCCTGGAAGTCATCTTATAAGCAGCTGCTGTCAGCCTGTGACTGCAGAGGAATGCAGAAGAGAGACCCTGTACCTACCAGCTTTCTGAGAGCTTTAAAATGTTTGATCAGCTCAGACCCAAACCAGAACAAATTCTTACTTCTCTGGTTAGTATGAAAGGACTTTCCTAGGCCATCAAATCCATCCCCTGCTAACACAGGCAGCTGCACCACAGAGGCCATTTCAGGAGCTGATTGATCACACTTCCTCACACCTTTCAGAAAAAAGGATGATTGGGGAGGGGAGAGAAGAGCAAGCAGGAAAAATTTCCTCTCCTGAAGAATATGGAATTTTAATGCAAAATAAATTATGTTAGAAGACAGAGACAACATCAGCTTACCAAATGCAGGCGTGAAATACCATAGGTCCCTCTTACGCCACATTATCTTAATGTAGCATACTATCTGGAATACACAGCAGACATGCCACTGTATTTACAGCACCCCCGTCATATGGCAATTTTGAAAGCATTTTTGTCAAGCTGACATTTTATTACATTTCTGGAAACATGCTAATTCAATGATTAAGTTTCATTCAACAACTGTGAAGGCTAAGGAACAAAGACATATTTTGCTTTACTTCAGACAGTTTAAAATGTTGTTGAAAATGGAGAATGAGGGTTATAACTTTTAATCCATCCCCCACCCCCTTGAAGCTCTATTCTTTCACTCTCCACTGGAATTTAATATCAAATTATCTCTGCAAGGAGCCACTGGAGGAAAGCAATGTGAGGTAAGCAGACTGGAAATCCTGTCATCCATTTCCATAATTTCAGTTTATGTAAATAGGCTGTCTATTTCCAAGCCAAACACAGGATTACTGCCACGGACTGAAAAAATAATATTAGCTTTCAGCCATGTAAATATATTATCTATCATCAGAAACAGCCTCATAGAGGTCTTTGGGGACTAGGGCCATGCAGCATAGCAAGTGGTCAGCACACTGCATCGTGACAGCAGCTGTGCTCCAGAGCAGAGATGTGGGCAAACAGGCAGACAAAAATAACTGTTGGCTTAGAAGAATGCAACATTTGCAGATGAGGTGCTGTGACAAAATAAGTTTGTGGGAAGGTTACTAATTGCTTGGATTAGATTAACACTAAGGCATCACATAACTGAGGGAACACACACAAGGACTCTTCACACGCAGGACCATTTTCTACCCCTTGAGAGGTTTCTTGCTGGTGAAGGGACTCCAGCACAAGTCCTGTGAGGAGAGGCTGAGGGAGCTGGGGGTGTTCAGCCTGGAGAAGAGGAGGCTCAGGGGAGACCTCATCACTCTCTACAACTCCCTGAAAGGAGGGTGTAGCCAGGGGGGGGGTCGGTCTCTTCTCCCAGGCAGCCATCAGTAAGACAAGAGGGCATGGACTTAAGCTCTGACAGGGGGTGTTTAGGTTGGATATTAGGAAGAAATCTTTCCAGAGAGGGTGATCAGGCATTGGAATGGGCTGCCCAGGGAGGGGGTGGATTCTGCGTCCCTGGAGGTTTTTAAGAAGAGACTGAATGTGGCACTCAGTGCCATGGTCTGGTAACCACAGTGGCAGTGGATCAAGGGTTGGACTTGATGATCCCAGAGGTCCTTTCCAACCCAGCCGATTCTGTGATTCTATGCTCAATCTCAACAGTCTATGTTCAGCCATCAAACTTTGGCTTCCAGTAATCAAAATTCTGCCCCTAACTCAAACAATTAATCTTTAACAGTAGTAGTTCTTAGAACTGGGTAGCCCAACCCCAGCAGTATGTGCCACCAGACAGGCAGTGATGCCCAGACACTGATGCCTTCCCTGACAGGGTACTATGAGCATAAGACTGAAACAACTGACCATTGTGTTTTGAAACCCTCGGAAGATAATGCTACTCAAGTGGAAAACAAAGATGATTACAAAAAAGCTGTGTTCTTTACACAAAACATTCAGTAACAAAATTCTTATTGCTCTTCCAGGAAAATCTCAAGGTCTCCAAGAGATGTATTTCAAGAGGGTCTTGTATAAAATACTGCCAGAGTTACTTTAGTCCCCAAAATGAAAATTAAAGTGTTAAATTTATGCTGCCTGCTTATTTTCTCTCCTCTTGGTTTACATTTCCAAAGCAGCAGATGAAGAGAGGTCCAAAAGTTCAGGGACTTGAAGGATTTGATCCAAACAAAAGAATTAGAAGCTGCTGTCATGTACAGTTTAAACACCACCAAATTGTAAGCGCTATTTATACATAAATAATTAATTTTGTGTCTCTCCACAGCCTGATTTCCATTTCTGAATTTTCCTCAGTCTGCTATTAGAATATTTCTACTTCTCTTTTCCTCCAAAGGTCTATTTCAGAGGCACTGTGATATGGTAACAAGCACTCTGCAGCACTCACCCCCCCAAGCCGGCCTGGAGCGTTCCTATCAGGGGGTTCTCCCAGGCTCCACTAAGCCTCAAACTCAAAATGCTGAGTGCTGCAGACCAGCATCACTGATGTAGTGCTTCAACAGTAAAGGGATTAAACACAATCCTAATGCCAGCCAGTACTCCAGATGGTTTTACTGTTGCTGGAAAATGGCATAGTAGAATTTCAGTAGAAAAAAACCACATTATAACAATTATGTGTATACATACACACGTATATACACACACATCATGTAGGAAAGATAACGGCAGCTGCAATGCCCTGCCCTCTCCTTCCCAGTTTATGTTACTTTAGCCAGAGGGCTCCAAACTGCTCCTGGGGGGGGTCTCTGTCCTATGAAGTCCAAGACATCTGCTGGTGAAGCTGGAGCCTTTCTCTCCCTGGTGGGATGTGCCAGTCTCCAAGGCTAACTGCTTTCCTCCTGACCCAAATAATTATTTCTGTTCTGTCCCTTTTTACAGGGAGGAGGAAACAGCACCAGTGGTAAGGGGAGGAGAGGTGAGGGGAAGGGGGACTACTCACATCCAGGCCCTCTCTTATCCTGCTGTTGGAAGGGAAAGATGAAACACATGAACACAACACGAATAAGCAGTACCATATACTGGAGACCAAAACTGCACTTAATGTGCTAGTATAAGAGCACACATTTGGGACTGCACTTTATGATTTATTCCTAGTTTACTAAAACTGGTGTGCTATGGGCTGCACAGCAGATGGGAATAGCTTACAGGGCAGGGGTGCCCTAATTACACCTTCAACAGATAACCTTGACCATGGACAGTATGAAAGACTGGGTTAGAAATAGTTTGTATAGTCCCTTTACACTTCAGTAGCAGTGTAGTAAATCCACAAGGCACCTAAAAATAAGGTTCATTGCATCTTGGCTGATCAACAGATGTTTCAACAATAGGTGTAGATCCTTTGTACCTCTTGTGCATGTGACAAACTGTACCTCAATAAAGAGAGAGAACCTGGAACATTCAGCATTAAACAAAGCCTCCCTTGTGAGCAAAGGGAATAACTCCATTTAATGATAGCAGTAAAAATCTCTTATCTGTGTGGATGAGCCAACAGAGGGAGACATGATGATAAAACATGTCTGACCAGTTTGTGCTATTAGTGGCTTTCCATTCCACACCAAATACTTATGTATGGAATGAGTCCCAGCACAAATCTTGTGTTTCACCACAATAATTCATTACAGGGAAAAAAAAAATGGTTGTTATGTTAGTGGAAGTGATTCTGAAGGTTAATATCACAACTTTTCTTTTTTAAATAGAGAAAATAATTTAAGAAAACTTCAATGAATTTCTAAGGATTATATTAAGTGTAGAATTTCTATCTAGTTGTGCTTATAAAACTCAAAGCAACTTGTGGCTGCCCTATGAATTAATAATTAATTTCCTTTAATTTTCAATAACTCGCTTATATACGCTGAACTTTGTTTCTATCCCTTAAAGAGGAGCATTAAGATTAGAAGAATTTATCTTTCTGGGACAATATTGGTGAAACATTGAATTAGTGCTACGGGTTTTATTTGGATTGGCTGCAATTACACTGTGTGCAGCATCAAATGGCTCTCTTGCACAGCTTTTGACCCAGAAGTATCACCATTTATAAATCTGCTCTGAATTGATGCAATATTACTTACTACAGAGCAACCAGCACAAAATGCAACAGACTGATTCTCTGAGAATCACGTGAGCTCAGTGAAATATCAGAATTAGCCAAGAAGACAGAAATTCTCCACCTGTGGGTAGGGGAGGCAGGTATGCACTGGGTGTGCAGGGAGTGGATGACTCAGCCGAGGTGGGACTTGTCCTTTGTATCTCCCAACCCTCCAGAAGCAACACACCTCATTTGGCAGCACTTGAACTGGAAGCAAGGGTGCATGGAAGGTGATTTTTAAAAAAAGAAGTGTTTTTTTTTCCTAACACTTGGATTCAACAAGCAACTTGAGTTTGCAGGTTGTCCCATCAGAGCCAGTGCATGAAATCCCCATTGAAGTAATTATCTTGTTGATGTCAATGGGATGAGGACTTCATCCATTGCATCCACTCACTGCCTTGAAATGACAAATGCATTTAATTCCTTTGCTGAACTGATGCTTAGCAGATTATCTGAATTCTCTCAAAAGCGCTGGACGTTGAGATGACTGAACAAAGTGAAAGATTTTTATGAATTCAGAGGTAGACCTTTCCCCCACTTGAAAAAGGAAAATACGAGGGGGTATAAAATAAGGAACAGAAGAGAAGGCAGTTCTCTTGTGATCAGCATAATCCTCAGACTCAGTCTTTACATCAGTTTTACTAAGTGTTAAGAAAACATTTATCCTTTACATGACCAAATCTATGGGAAAATCCTACAAGCTTCCAAAGCAGACCACTGCAAGTGATAAACACAAATTATCTCTCATTTTCACTGAAAAATATTTTCAAAATAAGCAGTGCAGTATAAACAAGCTAATTCTCTGAATTCCTTATGAATGCTTGCTTTTTCCCCTTAGTGATTTTTCTGTAAGCCACAGGGAGCGTTTCATACCTTAATGTTTCCATTTTCAGGCCAAATTCTAACACTCTTCCAAATGATGAAAAACAGACGATCCAGAGACATGTCAACAACTCAAGTTTTGCCACAAAAGTGTGCTAAAAAAAAAAAAAAAAAAAAGTATTTGAGTTCTTCTGGTTATCTACTAAATTAAAAAACTGTGAACTTCCAAAAATGACCAAACAAGCAAGCCAGGTCCCATTAGCCCTCAAAATTTAAAAACAGTTAGTCAGATATGAAAAAAAAAAAAGAAAAAAGTGGGAGCTATATTTTGAGAGCCACTGTTTGGCAAGCAAAACAATTCTTTTCCCATTCTGAGCTGGCTGTCACAACACAGGGTCAGAAATGAAAACACAAAGGGCTAAAGAAGAGGAACCCTGTCTTTTAATTCTGGTGCTGACAAGGGTTTCCTCTGCAGCCGTCGTCAAGAACAGATACAGCTCTGGTCATAAATCTGATTGCACATTCTCTGGTGAAGGATATGAACTGAGACAATAGGCATGGAAAAAAAAACAACTTGGAAGTTCAAATACTTCACCAAGGTCACATTTTGAATACCAGTTCCCTCGCCAGAGATCTTACAGTGAAAACGTGGTTCTAGATCTTTGCCTAAACTACTCAAACCGCTGCAGAGAGCGTTGGATACATCTCTGGCAGAGGTTTTCCCAGACTGAAGCATGTTTCCCTGCATGAAAGAGTGATTCCACACGTAATCCAGACGCTGAAGAGCAAAGATTAAATGGCTGAACTGCTATTCACATATTAGAATGAAAGGAAAATGGTTTTAGCATAATTATCAGAGTCCTACCCTTGCCGATGACACGTTTACAGCCAGCCCCCAGCACTCAGCACAAGCATCCTCAGGCTCTGCCTGGTGTGCTCATTAAGGAAGACTTTCCTGATTAGAAGCCACAACTCAAATAAAATGGAAAAAATCATTACTGAACCAGGTCTTTGGCACACCTCTGGCATTGCATCAGAAGTCACAGAGCCAGAGGCATTACAGTGGAAACTGCCAGGTAAATAACAGTTATACAAGTGGTTCAATCATGGAAAATTTGGAACATTACATGGATGAAGAAAAATACAATTTTATTTTGCACAGAGCATCACACAACTCTAGTGCAGACACAGAACCATCCCCAACTCATATGTTGCTTCACATGTAACTTCAATTATTTGGTACCTACAACAAGTGCCAAGCTTCCTCATGTATTTATTATTATTACTATTATTATTATTATTATTATTCATTATGAACTCCAGAGGCTACAGGTCTATATTCCTAACTCTTAACATGTTAATTCTGTTCTTTGGTGCACTTGTCCTCCATACTTACCCTCCATCTCCTGTATATTCATATCAAGTGAATCAGCTTAAGGGACATTTTTCCTCTCATGAAGGAAAATGGTACTGAGGCCAGCTGCTTATCTGGAAAGTACTACACATTATAAAGTACTTCACAACATATCATACACTTAGACACACTACACATGGCTTTTTCTGCAGTCTTGCAGGCTGAGGCATGCACATGATTTTCATGCTAAATGTATTCTCTGCCTCTTTTCCTCCCATTCTCCCTGACTGCCTTCCTTCCTTCCTGGCCACATTGTACAACCTCTCGACTTAATACAAAAAAACCCCACCTAAAAAACACACCCTTTCCAACATACATTTAGTTCATGTAAATACCACCTGGTATCTCAGTGGTCACTGAACAGGCCATTGCTTCCTCATTATCTCTGGTAAGGTTTTCCACCTACTCTCTAGCAAATCACCATCCACTACCTGTAATGAGATCGAAGTTCTCTAAAGTTTTTATTTACTTTTTCCTCCAGTTACTGTTAAAGTTCTTGGAATCATGTGTTTTGTTTTATTCTGTTATTCTAAATAAAAGCTGCCTCAGAGTAAGTCAAGCTGAAGTTTACCAGGAAACTTTATACACTTTGCAATGTCATGTAGCATCACTGCATCTTGGCTTTCTTCTTCTGCTTATGCCAGAATTATAATTTACTTCTCTTAAACACTTACAACCCCATCACCAGGGCTGAATATTTTATCAGTGAATTTTCTTTAATACTGTGGGCTGAATCTGGGTGTAGGTTCCTTGATTTCTGCTGAATATTGAACTGGCTCAGCAGTACTCACTGGAAAGAACAACTGGACTACTTGTCCTCTTTGCTCCATTATTTCCCTGGAATCTGAGATTATGTGACTCTGAATCACAGCCGCAGCCTATGAAATTATGTGAAAGGGCAAAGGCAGCCTCCAGAACCAGCCCCAACAGCATGTAACTGCTGAACCCTCTGCCCAGGTAACTCCTCACAGCTCAAAAGTTGCCTGTGGGCCATGATAAACACCAAGCACAATGTGGTGGAAAAGATCAAACTGGAAATTAGCCCACAGAAAATCCATCAGGACAAGTATGTGGGGCAGACAATCTGGGGCCTCTCAGAAGCAAGGACAAAGAGCTCTGTCAGAAACACACTTTCAAATTTGGATTCTGAAGAAGAAATCCCTTTCATACTGACTGCCACCTCTGAGGAGTTTTGGCATTTCAGGCTGGAGCTGAAGGCAATGACCAGATGTCTCCAATTCCCTGAGTGACAGAAGGGAAAATGCTGGTGATTGGTTAGTTAGGGAGAGAACTTTTGTTTTGGGCTAACCTGGAGAATCTGTCATGGAGAAAACACTCTGCAGTTCTCACAGCCCCTAGCCTGGCAGCAAGCTGCTGAAGCAAGATGCAGCACAGGGAAACTGATGAAAGATCAGTCGCAAATGATTCAACAGCTTACAAAGTAGCTTTGGAGGAGGAGGGAAGTTTGAGTCTCTTGACTTATAAGGGCTGGCATGATGCTGAAGGCAGGGAAGGGTGCCTCCAAGCCTTCTTCTGGTGGGGAGTGCAAATGTGGGCAGGATTAACAGTCTGAACACTCAAACATCTCTGTAACTTTTCCTTCATCCCACAGAAACAGGTCCATGATGTTGGACAAGTCCAAACATAAACCTGTAATTTTTCCAAGGAAAAAAAAAAGGTTTTTAGAAGGGCTAACAAGCACTAGCCGTCAAGCAAATAAAAAATAAAATAAACAGGAGGAAATGAATATGCATCAGAGGAAATAATAACAGTCTGTAGCTACTGAAAGCTAGTAGGAAGGGAAATACAGAAGGAACACTAATGCTTTAACAACTTGCTCTGAAAGGCTATCATGAGGGGTGGTGAGGAGGAGGAAGAATGTGTTATTTTACATTAGAGACGCTCATGGGATTACAGGTGACTATCACAGACCATCAATGTTTACAGATACCTGTAGTCCAGCTAAAGATGGAGGTACTGGAACACCTCATACAGGCCGTGAAATCCTGATCCTAGAGTGAGCTGATAACTTTGCATCTGTTCTTCATGTGTAGAAAGAAAAATGGGCTAATCACAGATGCACACAGCCTGGAGGATGTTTGCTGAAAATCCCATCTGACTAAAGAAAAAAAATTCCCTGGTGTCCTAAAAAAATGATGATGCTTTCTTAAAACAGAAAATTCTAAAACCCTACATAGAATATCTCAATGCTGAATCTCATTTTAATGAGTGAAGAGAGTTAATTAAGAACCTAAAGGCTACAAGCAACTTAAGTATCACTGATCATGATCTAGTCACATTGACTTCATTTTCAAATCAGTGTATACATTACTGCCTGGTGTTTACAGTCTGTTTGCACAATTGCTGGCATATGAGTCTATAAAGAGAAGAGTGAGAGGTGTGAAACAAAACAGAGAATTCTTTAAAAAGAACCTACTGCAGGCCAAAAGGTTTTTCCAAAACTGCAAGAGATTTTTCCACTTGAGAGAAGAAACATCCCAGAGAAGATAAGGACCAGAAAGACATGCAAATGTATAGAGTGGAGAGAGCTGACAAATTAGTGGCAAACAAAGGAAGCAGCACTGGCAGCCTGTAAAGTAGAGGAGCCAATACAACAGTGATTACAACTAATTATGTTTAAGACAGTTTAAAAAATACTTTTGAATGCACCCATGAAGAAGAAGTCTGTTGTTCATGTAGAGTAGGATCAAAAAATGGGAAAAGAAGGATATTTAAAGAACAGCATTATGTGGAATTATCAGGATTCAAAGTTTGGTGGATTACAAAATGGTTATGTAAAAGATTTCAATAAACAGTTGTTAACAGAAAGCACATAGGTTGCTAGTAGCCATTTCCAAATTCCAAGGTTTGTCTCTTCTAACGCAATTTCATCGATTTGTCATTTGGGGGCGAGGTAACATGAAACTTCTGTGGAAAAATCTTGCACATTAAAAAACCAAACAATCAAAAAGCCCCAAATGTAGTGCCAAATAAAGAAAAAGTAAGGTTATTCTTATGGACTATTGTTATAGTCACAACAACCTCTTTTGAAATACAATTAAATGCAAGGTTTTACTACCTAGCAAAGAACAATTTGCAAGTTTAAAGCAGCAGACATGCTTTGTAGACTTAAGGAGTTAGAGTTATAACAAATCAATAAGTTCATTTATGTCTTCTTTGATCATCACAGATAGCTGCTTCATAACAGGTATTCAAGGGCACAGGAAAAAGTAATCCTAGCAAGGCTTCTGTCAAAACCCTGTTCTAACCACACTTCAAGGACGAAGGGAAAATACTAGGGAGAGCTCAATGAAAGGCCAAAGAACTGACCTCTGGGCAAGGCAAAGCAAAACAAAGCAAATCTTACATGTGAGACTGAAAGTGTTCACCCAGCTCAGCCATAAGGCAGGGGAGCTGTCCTGATGACTATTTAGGGCCACATTTCAAACTTGCAGATAAGCTAAGAGCTGACAGTAAGAATTTCAACCTTAATTTCCCTAGCTGTGTTAATAAATTTTATTAAAGTGTTAATTAATAGCAAAATTTCCTAGCTGTGTTAATAAATGAACTACAGGACAGTTTACCAGGACAGATGGTCAACTCATTAGTGTCTTAAGTCTTCAAAATGAGTTTACACATGTTTAAAGAAGACACACCCCAAACAGCTTTTTGTTGCTCAATCATGCAAAATGTCAGGTCAGAGGAGTATAATGACTCCTGACTGGACTTGGAGTATGTGCATTGGAGTACTTCAACATAAAAAAATTGAAAGAACCAAACGTTGCCTTTGAGATGCTGTGGTGAACGGTGCCTGGAACAGACCCTCCAGTACTCAAACCCACCCAGATACACACAGACCTTTCCAATGCAACGGAGCCACTCACACTCAGTTCTAATTCCATAGCTGTTTATACTTGTTAAATAAACATACAAAAGACTAGGTGTCACATGGTTTGAGCATTTCAGCAGCCACTTTAAAGACTCCTGCTCAATCCTTTCCAAAGCAGAGCTCTAACATTAGTCTGAATGCCAGTGATATTCACATAGAAGTGGGACTAGAAACCCACTTGCTTTGTTGCTCTATGGGAAGCTTCCTTCTTATAATGTGATATCCTAAGCTACTGTGCCCATGTGAGCTGGAATAAGTTACTAAAAAACTGCTCCTTCTTCCATGTAAATGGAAAAGCAATTCTAGAATGAGAAAAGAAAAAAAAAAGAATCAAAGCAGACATTCCCTAGGTGAGTGGGAAAAAAAATCACTTGTCATTCTCTAACACTAATAAATCTTAAGTATATGCTTTTTTATTTCCAGGGGAATGAAAGGTTCTGGTGCTCTATCATAATTTTATTTACTTTAGCCCAGGAAATGTCTGATCTGCGTTAAAAACTGTAGATCAATCCTGTATTAAAATACCATCACCCTGTCTATTCCTTCAAAGTGCTATAAAATATGCTGGCACGTTCCCCAGGTAGCATAGCTCAAACAAAACCTGCATCAGAGGAATATTTTTTAGAAAAAAGCAACTAACACCTTCCCACTCCCTCCTCCCCAAGTACCGAGCAGTCCTATGACAAACCTCTTCTTGCTTTTCAGGTTTTAGTCAAGAGTACAAACCAAAAAAAGTTACAGACTGAACACTAAAGGCACAGGAAATTACTGGTGGGAATGACGAAACAGAGGCAAGATGTCCTGTCTTGAAGAACAGCATTTTATATTTTGTTTAGGTTTGTCCTCCCACATGAATGCAATACTTATGGGCTGTCACTTAAATTAAGCACAGAGCCTAGACTCAGGTCAGCACAGAAGCTTCTCTCCTTCCTCGCCTATGCAGAGCTAACACCTGCACTGGAGCCTGTGTTTTTAATCAACATTTAACTCCTCTATTTTTCTCCAGATAGGAAATATTCACACCCACTCCATTTCACCTGCTGTCGTTCTTTTTAAACACTGTGAAACATGCTATTCATACTGCAGTATTAAAAGGTCAGGTTACCCTCACCTGTACCCTATGCAGTACATTTCACCAGAAGCCAAAACATCATTTGACAAAACCAAATAAGTCCATAAAAAGGAAAGAAAAGAATCTCAAGTTGAAGTCATTTGAACTGTGGTTTGACCCAGGTATTGTGACAAAGCATTTCCACAAAACCCACAAGATTTCTATTCACACTCTTTTCATTTGAACAGCTTGAAAAAAGGTTTTCACCACCTCTAAAGCTTACGTCCACTAATTCTATAATAGTACACAATCTAAGGACATAAGCCTCAGTTTTAGCAGACTTCAAAAATATACGCAACATTTGGAGGATTAACATTGTTTGTTATCAGCAAGTAAAAAAAAAACAAAACAAACCCCCAAAACCCCAAATCCTGCCACTGCTTATTGCCAAAATCCAGTTTCTCACAACTGGATTTTACATCAAGTCCGTGAACAATGCAAATCGATTTTTTTTTTAAAGCTCAAATATACTTACGAAAGGACATTCCCAATGTAGGCATAATATGAACAGCAGTAGGGAGTAGTCCCATCACAGCAGTAAGCTTTGCAGTCATTATCACACTGAGCCAGACAATCTTCTGCTGAATAAAAAAATAACATTCATGTGGTCAAACAGCAGCAACAACAAACTGCTGTACAGCACAGCTTAAAAGAAAATGCAATCTAACAGCTTTATACAATCAGAGACTTCACTCGAGGTGTGACCTGACCCTGTAATCCAAATGGCAGCCCATTCTCACTCATGATGCATTTCAGTGGAAGTTCAGATTTAGGTCCTTTGAGTATGTCTACTTTGTAGCTGGCCATATCAGTTCCTTCTCATACTTAGTAACTTAAAAGAAATAAAATGTAAAAAGAACATTTTGAACAACCATTCATCATAGATCACCTTTTTGCATTCCAGCAAGGAGTTCAGAGGGAAACCTGAGGCTGGGCTGCCTGTCTTGCTGAGCCACAGCAGAGAAGGAAGCTGCTTGGGAACTGGACACTTCCCCCAGCCCCAGCCCAGGGTGTAAATTAGAGCTGCCTGGGGTTCCCTCATCCCTCGCCAGCTGGCAGCAGCTCCCCTTGCTCTGCTCCAGCTCCAGGGCCAGCGTGGCACAGCAGCAGCAAGCACAGGGACCAGTGGTGCCATCTCTGTCCCATCGCTATGCCAGACTGTCCTGTCCAGCCAGGGCCACAAACCCTTCCAGAATGCTGGGTCAGCGGACTCAGGAACAACACAAGTTGTGGAGCAACAGTAAGAAAGCTCTTTACTATTAAGAAACTGGAAGAACACACATTGCTGTGAGAAACAACTAAAGCTATCGACTTCTTGTCTCTGGGTACTGCCAATGCACTGCAAAAGCCGAGGTTTGCGCTTCCCAGATCTCATCCCCATCTCTCCTTCCCCACTGCCAAAACCTCAGCTGTAGCCTGGATGAACCCAGACATGCCCACTGCCCCACACACCATCATCACCCTTGATCACCTCTTCAGTCACACAAATGCACCCTGCCACAGTGGAGACCCGAAATTGAAGATGACAAACCACGCTTTTGCATGCCAATACACTGTGGCTCCCACTCCCCAGGCAGCAGACAGCACTAAGGGGTTCCCACCCTCCCCACAGGTTTCACTCATTCACACGTCTGCTTGTTATCTCTGTTGGCCCAGCTTTTGGTGTGCTGGGACCCAGGCAACCCCTACCTTACCTCAGCTGCTGCCATGTTCCTCTACCCACCCGTATCTTTTGTCTGCAAACTCGCCCCTTGCACCGAGGTTCCGCAGCTCGCAGACTGGCACTGAGCGGCTTGTGCTACTGATACATCCCCAAACTTTAATCTTGCTCACTATATTGTAGCAAGTCAGCTCTCTGAAACGCCTCACGCTTGGGGTCTGCTTGAAAACGAGCACCAAAGGAGGAGGGAGAGGGCTGTGCGAGGCAGCATGGATCAGCCCATGGAGCTGCACCCCAAGCCTATGTAAAATTACCCCTGTGTTAAAGAAATGCACAAAATAGTGGAACAACTGCACCACCCGTCTGAAGACCAGCCTGCCCAAGAAGGGAAAAAGGGCAGCCACAGGGACGGCCACCCCCAGAAGGCGAGGGGAGACCGTGACTGGCAGGGGAACCGGCGACCACAGAACCACAGAATAGGTTTGGTCTGGAAGGGACCTAAAGATCATCCAGTTCCACCCCCCCTGCACGGGCAGGGACACGTCCCGCCCCTATGCAGGACACCAAGGCTGTTGCTCTGTGGCCTTTGCGGAACTCTCCATACCAGCAGTTTCAGGCTTCTGCACTGTTACCAATCTTCTGGCACCAGCACTCTGTCCCTAGCTCTGTCCCTCAGGCTCCCGGCCCGCCCGGCTCTTCGACGGAGCAGCGAGGGCAGCAGCGCCGGTGGCTCCCGTTCCCGCCCGTTCACCAAACCCGGGGCGGCGTGGCCGGGACCCCTCACAGCTCCTCGCCCGCAGGNGTGGGATGCTGGGCCCGACTTCCTTTCTGGTTCGGTCCGACGCTGTGTTCGAGGGGGAGGAGGGGGTGGGGGGGGTTCCACGCGTGTTCAGGTTGTGTTTGTCAGCTGGGATTCAAATCGCTTTCTGTTGGCAAGCGCAGGAGCAGGAGGGGAGGGCTGGGCAGGGTGCGCCCTGCTGATGGAGGGTGCCAAAGATGGCAAAACTGGGCTTCAGCCATCGTGGCTAACGTGGCCCCAGCTCTCAGCAGTTTGTGGCCAGGAAGCCGCAGTGTCACAGTGGCCCTATCTAAAACCTCAAACACTCTTGTCTGTGCTGTCTAACATTAAAATTCTTCCATGACTGGGCCAAAACCCTACGCTGTCTTTTTAAGAACTGATTTTATAACCTGCCTTAACTAACCCTGTGCAACAATTCCCAGAGATGGGGCCCAGAGGCCAAAATCACTTACCCCTTGGTCTCACAAAACAAAAGGGTTACCTCTGACTTTGCATGAAGAGCTACGAGTTGAGGAGTGCCCTCTGAAAGGCTGAAGCATGCACACAAAAATGAGAAACATCCACAGGTGTTTCTGCTCATAAAGGGCTTCCTGCTGCTGGCAGCTTAGAAGGGAAGGCTGACACAGAAACACATAATTTAATTTTGTTTTTTAAAGGATTTAGCTATTCTACACTGATGACAGACCCCCAGACCACCAAGCCAAATCACTTGAAAGCCGGTGGTTTTGTTTATCAATGCACATCTGAGTGTTTTTTCAAATGTATGCCAGAACCTGACTGCCAAGGAGGAAAAACAACTTTTCATTATTTTTACTACCCCGCAGTTTGTATCCCTTAGTTTATGCAACAGCTTGAATTAAATGTATGAAAGGAAATGTCAGTTATATTTTAGCTGCTGGGAGTGTAACTTGGACCAGGTAGGCCGTTTACTTTCAAAAGAATTGTATATGTTCCCTGTGTCTTCAGCTGGTCACAGGACATGGTTTGTCCCTGAACAAATCCCTGAAAAAATAATATTGTTTTGCCAATAGATAGCATTGGTAGTAAAGTAAAATAGTTTTTCTGGAAAAATCCCAGAAACTCAACATGTCCCAGTTTTTAATTTAATAAATCATCTTTGATCACCGTGCCAGACTGTCTTAGAAAAAACTTTTGTTGCTATTTATTTTCTGTTCTTCCATTTTTGTTATTGATTCCTTCCCTTGCAGTCCTCTACCTTTCATAGTTCTCTCAGCAAGTCACATTGCAGTATTTCCCAAAAGATGTTGGGTAAAATTGCCCAGTAGTTTTAAGCCAGCATAGCACATTTGACTTCAATCCTCACTTGCACAGCTGATGTCTGTAGCGGTTACTTCTTTCTGCCAGCAGGGGACAAGTCCTGTCCCTAGTCAAAAACACTCCCTAGCCCAAATTATTACTTCCCAAGTACTGTCCTTTGGTCAAACAATTGAATGGTCCATCTGACGTGAAGAGAAGTATCTCTGCCTTCTTTCCACAGTTCCCAGCATCACGGAGGGCATTTGTAGAAGGCTGAGGAGAGGGAAAAACAGTGCCAAGGTGATCCTGGCTGGTTGTGCTAGGGTGAGATTACATCTTTCTGGGACCAAAATCTAGTTCTTGTTCTCAGAAAGAGGTTTTAAAGGAAGACAATTTCATAGCAGAGAACAAGAAAGGATTAGAGCTAAGTTCCTAGCCACCATAGTAGTCCTTAGAAGACTCTGTATCAGCACAACTTGATGGCAAAATCATATCTCATCAGAAATGTTTTTTAAAAGATCATTTTGAAAAGCATGCAAGATTGATAAAACTATGTTAAGCATACAAGCCTTGAAATGCTAATCTTCAGGCACAGTTGAAGGAGAAAATCCCACTCCTAGTGCACTAGTGTTTCAAAACTCACTATAATCAGGCATCTCTGTCTCTAGAAGCTTAATTAGTAGTTTAGAAACAGTAATTATCACACCTAGAGCACTAGAGGAAACTTGATAGAGAGAGAGGCACATGCTTAGGACAAGCATTTTAACTGCTTTACCTCTAGACTACCTCTAGAGAAATCACTTCAAAACAATTAACAGGGTGTCTTATATACATACAGAAGATGTGTTCTGTTGAACTCAAGCTGCTAACTGGCTGAACATGAGGAATGATAAATCTTCTTCATGTTTTACAGCATGTAACCAGCCTTCTGACTTCAGGGCTCCCCCAAAAGAACCTGGACATATTTTGCGGCAGCAGGGTAGCTGGTGAGTTGGGCAAACCCCTGGTTACAGAAAGAGGGAAGGCTAGGAAGAGGTCTTTTCATCTCTGTCCCATATTATCCTCTATTGGCAATGAAAATAGTCTCATCCGCTGAGCATGAGCCACCTCTGAGCACCACCTTTTCCTCCTGGCTCTGCAAGATTCATGTGTCTGGTTGTCAATTAGGAGTGGTGGCTGTATCTGCTCTAGTATTTAGGAAAACTGTGAATCTCACCCTTATTTTCATGTAGGTTTCTTGGGTAAAAGTCAACTGGCAGGGAGTATAAAAGACACACTGTACTTCAGATGACATATATAATTTCATCATACATTTCGTTTTGTATCTTCTCTTTTTCTCCACCACAAAAGAACAATCAAGATTAGACAGAGGGCATACTCTAACCTCTGCTGAAGCTAATAAGAGGCTTTCCAATGACTCCACTGTTAGCTGGACTGGGCTTTTAATTTCTGATTCCCTCCTATTTTGCTTTACTTATTTCATCACCAGTCAAAAAGACTTAATCTTTTCTCCTCCTACTTAAATGGGAATAATTTAGCACTTCTAATCAGTTTCATTGCCACTTTGGGATGCTCTTCCTGCTAAATGTTTCTTTCTGAGGATGGCCTGAATACTAAATGCAGTCTTTAAAATGGATTTTTCATATCAAACTGTCCTCCTTTCACAGAGTGCCATGTCTTTTCCCTGACTGCTCCATTAACATTCATTAGGTCTATTGTAGTGTTGGCATATAGTTATGTGTACTCTATTCATGACTATAGCAGGACTATGACACAAAAAACCCCCCATGCTTGCTTTCTTTTTCGAAAATGTTGTCTGTGATGAAATTGCTACTTATCTCCCCACAAGCCATTTTATTATCTCCTTCAGGGTTCCTGACTTCTGTCAATATCTTTGACATTAGAATTTATCACAGGGCTCCTAGAAGGCTACAAGACAGTCTTCTTCTTTGCAGTGATTGCTGGTCTGTCTCACATGAGGAATGTACTCAACACTCCCACCAGTTGCTGTACAAAGCTCACAAAAAGTGTAACACGGGCATTCCATTTTTCCTAGGCAGCAAGCAACATATCTTATGACCCCTTCAGCTATCACTATTGTGTTAAGGTAGCTGTAATCTCTGCAGTAGAGCAGTTATATTCTACAAAATTAATCTAATTCTACAGGTAGAAACACATTAATTTTGCAAGCCTGCATAAAAGCTAAGTGAAATCTTTACCTATATTTTGCCTCTGGAAAAGATCAAGGAAGCAGAGAAGATAGGTGGATATTTTAAAATTATTTACTATGCTGACATTCCCCTGTTCATATCATCTTCATGCATTTGCCTACAGGAAGGAAAATAGTGGAATAGTCTTGAGCAAGAAGTGTCTCAAAAACACAGTATCCTTTCTGGTAGAGCGCCAGTCAGTGATTTATAAACTTATGCTGACCACAGGCATCTCCTGAAAGGTTCAATGTCATTCAGACTCAGTAAACACTATTTAAAAATACAGGAACTTGTGTGCTTTATTGGTTTTCTTAATGAACCATTTATTCAATAAACAAATCAGAAGTGCTTGGTGAAGCTTAACAAACAGTAACGACAACTGGGAAAAATTCACTGACTGCAGCATTTTATGAGTTAACACTGATGCTTTTTCTCTTCCAAATAACCTCCCTTCCAAACAAGCAATTTTAAAATTTCAGAATTCAGTATGAGAATTCAGAATCTGAGTACTGAAATAGTCTTTCTTAGATATCATGTTGCTTTTGAGGGCTTGTGATTTCACCGGATCAAAATCAGGAATATAAGAACTTAGTCCAAAATAGAATTTTATTTCCTTTTGGAACTAAGAATGAGGTGTTACACACTCATCTATGACAGAGTCCATGGCTGAAGTGAGTTAACTAGCAAAGTAAAAGGTACTAGGAGAGCTAGATTGTCATCTGTCTAATAACAATTTTAATTGAAAACAGTTTCAGGAGGTTTATTTTGCAGATTTTATCCTGCACGTGCTTTTAGGGTACAGTGGTAAGTTTTTGTGAACAGCATCTTTTTTTTTTGTTGTTAGAATGACAGGGAGGAAGGTATAAGGGGATGAGCAAAAAGCTTGAGATTACCAAGCTATAATGTGGTATCAGTGTCCTGGTCAGTCACTTTTCAAATTCCTTCTGCAGAGTATTTTAAGTGATGAGTCAAATCTTCAATTGTATTTGAAAGCACTGAAATAGTATGGATAACTATGTACCAAATCATCTCAGTGCCAGGCAAAGTGATCTGCCTCAGAAGTCAATAAATCCTTATAGTTTGTTAGGGGCTATTACCAGCAGCCAAGATTTAGAATTATTCTAATACTTAGTTTTGTGCCTTAGGAAAAATCCAACAGCCCAGGATTCAGGAAACCATTAATATGACTTAAAGTTTTCTCTCCTGTTGATTCAGGGATTCTCTGAACTCTGCCTGGAATTTTAAAAATATATAAAATACTTGCAGAAGATATTTATAAGTTACTAATATTTTCTCTTCTTTAACAAAGTTGACTGTTTAGAAATATGTATCACTGTGCTGTAAATTTCATAGGAAGCATTTGCCTCTGTCTCATTCAATGCTGACAAACCAAGACCTCTGAAGACGTGGCAGAGGCTGACATTAAAGAACTATTTACAAGAAGCAGATGAATTATCCCAACTTAAAAACAATTAACTTAGTAAACTTCAGGTTTCTACTCCAAAGCAAATGCTTTTTTTGGTCTTAAAACAGAATAATTAAGAAGGCACAGTTCAGTGCCTTCGTCATTCAATGCAGAATAGGTTTTTTAAAGGTTGTGTGTGGGATAGGTACATGAAAGTTTCATTGGATCAGCAGTTACTATTGCTGGATGCATTAGTATCTAAAGAACAGCTCTGTCTGGAATGGTACATTTTTTCTTACTAAGTTGTCTCTATTGTGAATTTTCCCAACGTATGTATTGTCTCAGTTTGTCATTTAGCACCGATGATAAGAGCAGAATGAAGGGGGTGTAGGAAAGTCTCTACATTTGGGGATTTCTTCCCCCTCATATACTGAACCTACTGAAATTATTTTTTCTAAGAAATATATAGTGCAAACAGCCGAATGTCACCTTTTCTTGCAGTATCCAGCACATAAGGTGAGTAGCCTCAAGTTCCCTTAACAGTGTCCATTGTAATTACTGATGCTTGACTGGGAAGTGTGACCTTCAGAGAACTTTGTGAAAAATATTGCTTAATTTACTCTTATTCTTTGCTAAACAGATCTACATAGGAAAACTTGTAGAAACAGACACCAGACTATAGACAATTCTTTTAAATCCATTTGTAAAGTGGATTATGAATTAATACACTTATTTACTTGAATAAAGATGAAATAGCAAGTAGCAGAAACCAGACAAGATTGCTGACAAATGAAGAGGAGCATACAGGGTGCAAACTGTAGCTTGTATTTAGGAGGGAGAAAATGGTTATTCTGCTGATCCTTTAGGCCTGCAGTTACAAGGGTTGAAACAGGTTGTCTTCTGTAGTGCCATGGTCTTACATATTTGACTGGGTGAAGACCTATTTGTTATTTTTAAGAGAGCATCTTTTGTATAACATGGTTTTAACCCTCATGGTTGCAAGAAAATATATGTGGCTTGCAATGCTTGTCAATGTTGCATGGCCTGACACAAACCAGTGTGCTGGAGAAGGCTTCATTAATCCTCTTTATGCCTAAGGGTATATATATGTTTCCAGTGTGAAAGGACAGCAGTCCAACATGCTGCTCCTGGAAATGGTGGTGGAATGTTGTTAGCCCAGCAGATAGCCTGACTAATGGGCCTGGTCATGCCCTTCAGTATCCTATTCCATGGACTGAAATCAAGGAGCCGTATTTGGTAACATTCTTTTCTTAAATTCTCACACAAGAAAGAACTCAGTCCCTGTTAGCTGGACTCAGCGCCTTGCCTGTCAAAATTCTTTTGGCCTGTATGTCTACCACTCAGATTCTCACTACTAAAATCACAGTTCTGCAACTATGGAAGGGTATAAAGTCACGTGTCTCAAGGTGGCCACTTTTATTAGCTGTAGTATTTGAATTTCTCTACTCGAAATGCAGTTGCTCTTCCTTCAGCAACTTCAGGATGTAGAAGCAAATCTTTGGCTATTTTGCTGTCTTAAATAAGGATCCTTCCAGAAGTGGAAGCATGCTTTCATTGAAAAACAAAACAGTTTCTAAACTTTTCGGTTAAAGAAGATGATAAATGTTTTGGAGTAGAGTAGAACGCATTCAAGTTGGAGGCAGAGAGAAGGGTCAAAACAGCACA
The DNA here is from genome assembly GCA_038090715.1 of Florisuga fusca. Classification (NCBI taxonomy): domain Eukaryota; kingdom Metazoa; phylum Chordata; class Aves; order Apodiformes; family Trochilidae; genus Florisuga; species Florisuga fusca. The sequence continues at coordinate 29,447,495 of JAAWXA010000004.1, read as the reverse complement.
TCTATATTCAGCAATGTAACTAATAATCATGGCCAATGGCACAGGAATTACTGTTCAGATATATTCTCATTAGCACCTTGGCAGCTTGCTAGTTTGCTAAAACTGGAAATAGAAACATGTGCTTTATATTAATAAACTAAGGGGAAAACACATCTTTAGAATTTCTAGGTGGTTTTCAGCGTCCAAAAGAACCTCAGCTGAACAATTTATGCCTCCTATTTTCAGTGCTCTCTGCAAGCATCTTTGTATCCATCTCTTCATTCTCTACAACTCCCTGAAAGGAGGGTGTAGCCAGGGGGGGGTTGGTCTCTTTTCCCAGGCAGCTATCAGTAAGACAAGAGGGCATGGACTTAAGCTCTGACAGGGGAGGTTTAGGTTGGATATTAGAAAGAATTTCTTTATGGAGAGGGTGATCAGGCATTGGAATGGGCTGCCCTGGGAGATGGTGGATTCTCCGTCCCTGGAGACATTTAAAGAGAGACTGGATGTGGCACTCAGTGCCATGGTCTGGTAACCGCAGCAGTGGGTCAAGGGTTGGACTTGATGATCTCTGAGGTCCCTTCCAACCCAGCCAATTCTATGATTCTATGATTCTATGAAGTAGAAGCCTAAAAATATTGTCAGTGTTCTTCCAGTGGTCTGCTTCCTGGTCTGCAAAGAAATGAGGTAGAGACTACATGGCTTTCCTAGTCCACTGTGAGAAGTCTGTGACAGAATCAAGATTTGACTCTAAAGGTTCCTGAGCTCCTTTTCAAGTGCAGTTATGAATGACATCCCAAACACAGGCCTAGAAATATTAGGTAGACAAGGTTCATCAGCAGGTTATGGTGAGAAAGTTAATCCAAGACTGGCCATACCTTGCCATCACACTGTCACACACTTAAATGAAAAATCTGCTTCAAAAACTATGGCTCTGCCCTGGTTCAAAATGCAGAGATTGTGTAACTACATCTGAAAGCTATATATTTATATATATTGTTCTCCCTAGTAATACACTAAGTGCACACAGAAGTACATATACATGTATTTCATAAATATATGGATATATAAAAATATTTTCACATGTATACATACATATACATGCACATATATATGTAAATGTATAAATAGGCAGTGAGTTCTGATAAACAATCATACAAAAATACCCAGCCCTCTGGAAGTTTTGTGAAGCTGGAGGGAGGAAAACAAAGCACAGTGCAGATTTCATACACATCACCCATGTAATAACTGAAGAGCAGCTGAATGTTGCAGAAAGAGGACAAGGGACACAGCCTAGTGCTATCCTCTTAAGGTTGTTGTCAATCTGATAGCTGGATGGTAGGTAACCCCAGGCCCTAGTTCCAAGCCTCACAAGATGTTTCAACAGGATCTCAGAATAGTAGTTCTAAGTCTCCTCTGTAGCAGACAGAAACCCAGAGCTATTTGGTCTGGTTCTCGGCTGTCTGGTCTTTGGGTATGCCAGCTGCAAAAGTTGTTCATGATGGAGAGCCAGTGCAAGACGTGACGACCACAGCAGGAACTGGATTCATGGAGGAAACTGCAGTAGTCAGAGACTCTCCCCATGGCGACACCGTGTCCTGGCCTTTATGCAAGGTGGCCACTGGCTTCCTCCTCAACCCGGAGATGTGACAGTCTTCAAGTCCTGAGTTTAGAGGCAGAGGAAAAGTACTGGGATTTAGAAATAGTTGGCAAAGACTAATAAATGGAAGATTAATGCTCACCTTTCTGAGAAATGCCCCACAGCCATCTCACAGTGACTTCTTGCCAAAAGAAGGACTTGCTAGAATCAAGTAACACAAATAAAAAATACCATTAATAAAAATGTCTAACAAGTTTCAAATGTACCTTATTTATTCTTCCCAGGCACTCGAGCCTTTGGAGGTCCTGCTCTCTCCTACAGAGATCAAGGCTCAGAGGCTTTTATTGTAGGAATAATTTTTGAAGAGAAAAATACTTCAGTAGCCAGATACCATAATATTTCAGGTGATCCATTTTGAAGCAATGGTCCACTTTTCATGGTATGCCTTAACTTTGGGGTGGAAGGTTTTCAAGGTCTTAACATTTTTTTTTTAGTATTTTTGGGGTTCTTTGTGCTTTATTTATTTATTTTCTTTAATTGGGCAGCAGCTTGCATGCCATGTCACCCTTGTCAGCAGAACACAACAGCTGTTGATTGTGTTCTGTGGAGTTTTTCATGTGGTGACACAAGATGTGGAACTGAAAAGCAAAGGGCTGGAACAGTTCAGGCATTTTGTATTGGGGTGTGTGTGGTATAATCAAGCCATTTTGGAACTAAAAAAACTGTCTTTTCAGAGTGATGAAACACTAGGTAACATAAGTTATAGGAGTTAAGCTAGGAGATTACTAATTTAATCATAAGAAAAAGCATGTCTGTGTAGATATAGATTTAATGGCCTCTATCCAGAATTATCCTATTATGATGGATCACACAATGGATTACCCAGTATAAAATTAGTAATTATTTTTTATAAAGGGTTGGGAAAGAAAGAGCTCTTCCCTCTTGTATTAATCCATAGGCACTGGATACAGTAGGCACTTCAGCCCTCACTGGTAGGGCTGTTCTTAAGATTCCTTTTAGATGCCAGAATGGGTCAGTTTGTGAAAAGTGTTGCAGCACAGGACTTTGTCCTCACTGTGTCATGAAAGCAACACCCTGCACACTTATTTAGGGTCTCAGGAAAGTATTTCTGGGACCTTACTAATTTCTTCTGTTATATGTGCAGTCTGTCTAAGATAACAGACCTCTACACTGTATTAATTATTTCACTTCCTCTCAGACATTCCTGTAATAAAGCATAAGTTTAAAATTCCATTCACCTGTTTATGGTGATCAGAGGTAATGATTGTAACTAGCTGCTGGCAAATAAGGGCTACTTTATAGAATCATAGAATTTTCAGGCTTGGAAAGGATCTTTAAGATCATCTAGTTCCAACTCCCCTGCCATGGGCAGGGACACCCCCCACTAGATCAGGTTGCTCAGAGCCCTGTCCAGCCTGGCCTTAAAAACTTCCAGGGATGGGGCTTCCACCACCTCTCTGGGCAACCTGTTTTCCTAACATCCAATTTAAGCCTACTCTCCTCTAGTTTGAATCCATTCCCCCTAATCCTATCACTACCTGACATCCTAAAAAGTCCCTCACCAGCATTCTTGTAAGCCCCCTGGAAACTTCAGAGAAGTCATCTGGACAAGTGAAGTTACAAAAGGCCATTTTTAAACAATTCCTCTCCTGAAAATCTTCTCCGAAAGTCTCTTACTTTTGGTTGTATACTCAACTAGTAATGCAACCCTGATTCAAAAGAAAAGTAACAATGAACACAATCTCAAAGATGTTTCATAGACGATGCATAAATTTACATGTCATTAACTACTATAAATGATTGGCAATGAAAATTAGGATTTGCAGACAATTACCACATGACTGATATTTTCTCTATTCAGAACAGAAAGTGTTTCTACCTTTAGAAGAAAAAAAAAGTCTTAGCTAAAACAACAGTGTTGCTGTGGCTGGCAACATGCAGTTTTGCTAAAACTTTATTTGTTGGCACAAATAATACATATATAGTCTTAACCACAACTGTCAAAAGAAATTCGGTTTTAGTTTCCTAAGGGGGATACTACTGGTCAATAATACCTGTGTGCTTACTACAAGCAGTCATGTAGTGACCTCTTCAGGAAACAGAAATTCTAACTCCTGTTTGACAGACATATCCTTGCAGGGCATGATGGCACCTGGGATAAAAAAATAATTTTTTTTTTAAAAAATAAAAATAAAAAAATTTTAAAATTTTAAAAATTAAAAAAAAAAACAACAAAACCCAAAGCAAGATACTTATAAAAAAGCGGTGTTCTTGAGGATCAGGTAATTGTGCTTTTGCATTCTGATTAAAAAAACCCCTAGCCACCAGACATTAGAAATGTGCCACTTACGTATGGAATTTGTCATTAGAGCCCCTGCTGTTGTAAACTGCAGTAGAGCCATGGAAATCTGAGCAGTTAGACCAGCCTAGAAAATTAGGATCTGGCTCATGAGGCTCATGTACAAATATTGTAGAAGGTGCAAACTGCAGGAAAACAAATGCAAACTCATAAACTGGGAAAGTAACTAATTACAGGAGCAAGTATCAATTGCTTTTTGGACACTACAATGAGAAAGAATAAAATTAACAGAGGGCTGAAAGCAAAAAATGAGCTGTATTCTCAGAAGTGGCAGAAGTGGCAAGGTTTTCCTTTGTGAGCTGCCCAACTGTTGTATTCCTAGTTTATCAAGCTATAAATGAAATTGGACAATAATAGATGCCCACAGAGTGCTTAGTCCACCATTGTTTTGTAAGATACTTTGAAAAACATCAAGAGAATCTGCAATAAGAGGTAAGTTTTATCTTATGGCTCAAATTTTACAGATTCAATACATCAATAAGTAATAAATTTAAATGTATAACACTTTCTAGAAAAGAAAGAAGGATTTTTTGATAACACAAAGATTTCTGATGAACTTGTACTGTAGTAAGAAACAAGACAACCAAAAATCAGAGAACTCATTTCTTGGTCACTTGACAACAAAACTTGTAAAACAAAAAATTTTAAACTTTTCATCTTCTGTGTTCTACAAGGATAAAAGAAGTCTTTGTAACTACACTGGTCAAGCGAATGCATAGTTCATGTAGCATCCACATCAGAAGGCTGGAGTGTATCTGAATATATCCAAAGCTTTTTGTTATTTGGAGGAAGAAAGAGGGTCAGCATCATCCACATTTTCCAGAACTAAAGGCATTTTACAGATTTTAATAGCTTGGATTTTAAAGGTCTGTTTCCTATAAGACCTGTTTTTTTCTTGCCATTTTCTCTGCTAAGTAAAGAAAAAAAAGAAGCATTACTTAAAGGCCAGGGATTCCTGCTCATTCTCTTCTTCATATTTGGCAAAGACCACCAGCACTCTCCTTGTTTGAAAAATGCTTGTTGCCCAAATTCTGTTTCACAAAGACATTTTTAAAAATCCCTGTAAAAATTCAGGTGGTTATGCTAAGAGATGTCAGTATTAAACATCTGCAGTGGTATTTCACTTGTTTGTCAAAAATAAATGCTTTTCTTAGTCCTGACAGTAAATGACATGTTTAATTGCTGCAAGCCATTTACAGGTATCTAGGGTATGATGAATTTGGGCATTCATCATTTTGGGCATATTTTTCTTCTGTACAAAAATAAAATGATGAAAAAACCCTCATTTTTTTACATTTACATTGGTTCCACTATTATGAGTGGAACTACTGGTTTGGTAAAGTTAAGCTTGTGCTTAAAAGCATTGCTCTATCCACACATAAAGGTTGTTACTTTTACCAGATTGTTAACTTTTAAAGATCACTGCTTATGGACCGATTCATTTACAATGGTTATTCTGCATATTTTATAGATAAATACACTATTTAATTGGCATTTTAATGTGTTTTAAATTGCTTGCATAACAAATGAAAGTATAATAGAAACACTTCAGAAGTCTCAAGAAATTATTTAAAGAAATCACTCTTCAGTGTTGATGTTTTCAAAATTTTCAAAATTTCAAAATTTAAGCAGGGTCCTTAATGTTTTTTTACTTCAAAGGAAGAAAATGTGTGTAAATATTTCCTAGAAAAGGATGAGCTTAATTCATAAAAGCTTTATTTAAATGGTCCTGAAAAACAAATGGAAAAGCTTTTCCTATAGTGTTAAGTGTTCACATCCAGTTATTAGCTGTATTGCATGTTTATCCTGTAGTTAGTCAGGACAGGAATACTATAGATTTATATATAATTCTAATGTTAAGGCAATTTTTTTTTTTTTGCCAGATGTTAATAATACTCAAAATCCTAACATGTGCCCCATGGTTGGGATTTGGGAAGCTTGGAGAAACCCCAAGAAAGGCACAACAAGCAGAAGTTAAGTGATGCACCCTAGATGCAGTATTTTATATATCTAAGACTTTCCTGACATGTTGGATAACATGTTTTGCTTCATGCACACCCCACTAACAACTCAAAATATACATTCAGTTCAGGTGAATAAGCACAGTGTTGTAACATGCAAAGATGAACGTGAGTCCTGACTGTAGGAAATTTAATGGACTTGAAGGGCTTTCTTAAATGATAAATAAAAATTTGAATAACAGGCATAATTGTCAATTTACCAGATAGACTAGAATAATTTCTGTATTGTCATTCTGGTCTGCTGAGCATATAATATGCTTTTAAAAAGCTTAATTACATCCTTAGTTGATAGACTGCTCCTGTGGCAGTAATTTTGCTCTATTAAGTATGAATAAATATGTATTTGTTCAATATCGACCCTTCATATTGACCAGAATAAAAGGCAAGAATTTTTGGTTGCTACCCAAACATGAAAGAATAATAATTAAAAGAAATCCAAAATCTGAAAAAATAAAAAATGGTCCTTGTAGCAAATGATACTTGCAGAATGCAGCTTGCCATCCTTCCTACACATTCAGTACATTTCTCTATTTAAGTGCACATCCTTGGACATACATTATTTTTTCTGGTGAAAACTACAGTACTGTGTGACCAAGAGTGTGCATTACTGAACAGAAGCTCAGAATAATGAAAAAGGTCCTTTACCATAATCAGGAAAGCATAAATTCAGATTTTTTAATCCCTCTTCTCATCCAAATCTAGATTGTGCCAAGTCTGAGATACATTTAGTGATTACAAGGACTATAAGTGCAGCTGGCTATTGATTATGTTTTCCAAAGGGTTTGTATTGGAATAGCATGTACAACACTGACAGTAGCTGGTAAAAGGCAGTGGGTGGAGGATTGGCTCTCCACTCACAACTGACCTATTGAGAATTTGAAAAGGAAGACATCTTCCTTTTAATTAAACTCAGGAATATCCTTTATCAGTCAGAAAGTGAATAGACTAGATTTGTAGCTCAATGATCAAGACTCTTTAAGGTAAGGCTGACATCTTTTAAGAGCAAATATATACAAAATTGGGATAGGGATGGCTTAACTGTCTGTATATGAAGAACAGATCCATTATACAGAGACAAATTTGCTCAATGTATGTGCTATTCTACTTCTGATACAGTAGAATAATAGTTTAACAGAAGAATGTCTTGTCCAGGCCAGGGTGGGTGTCTACTTTACTCAGTAGTGTGTCTCTAATGGTGACAAAGGGGTGCATAGGATAGAGCATAAGGAAGAGGCAAAACCACACTGAAATATTTTCTTCAGTGTGAGCCTCAGACTTCTTTCATTTGATAAATCTTGAAGAACCTCTCTGAATTTCTTTTTGAACCTCTGAGGAATCTTATGGCCTTTACAGCCTCCGTACAGTAAGGGATTCCACACCTGAGCTATGTATTATATAAGATGATGACTCCTTTTGTTTACTTTGAGCCTATTGCTTTCATGATTCATTTGATGTCCCTTTGTCCTCACACAGGGAAGCAGTCCATAAGTATCCTTTGCATACCTCTGCATTATCATGACTTTATAGATAACATAAAGTTCATTTGTCTTCCAGGCTGAAGGGTTCTAGTTGGCTTAATCACTTTTTGTATGGAAGCCCCACACCTTAACCATCTGTCTTACATTTTGCTGCACCTTTTCTAATAGTACTGTATTCTCTTGAGATGGGGGAGTGAAGGTTATGAATCCTACTGAGGATGCAGATACCATCTAGATCCAAACAGCAGCCTATTGATGTTTGTTCTTTTGTTCTCTGTTCTATTTGCTTTTTTTGACCACTGCCAAACCTAGAGCTGATATTTTAACAGAACTATTTATTATAATTCCAAGATCTCTTTTCTGAATGGTAATTGCTACTTCAGAACCCATAATTCTGTATGCTAAGTGAGGGTTGTTTTTCCTCTTGTGAATTACCTCACAAACAGTGAAATTCATATGCTGTTTTATTCACCCATCATTCTTCTAAGAACCTTGTGCAGTCTGTCACAGTTGACTTTTTTCCTTTCTTTCAGCCTTTGCCCTGAAAAATCTAGTGCCATCTGCAAAGTGACACTGCACTCTCTACTCATTTTAGATCATTTAGGAGTACTTTAGATTGCACAGGTCCTAGCATGAATTTCTGTAACCTCTGCCCTTTGGCAAAAATGTCATTTGTTCCTACCCTTTGTTCCCTGCTTGTTAGTAAAATACTATTTTATGAGAGGACTTTCTCCTTTTAGTCTGTAGAAACTGGGTCTCTTGAAGAACTTGCTACATGGGGAGGAGGAGGAAGTCTTGCTGAAGGCATTCTGGAGATGAAGCAGGCCATGAGCTTGTGATGCTCATTGCACTCAGTCCACTCAATCCAGTTGTCTCTACAAAAAAATACTGTGGTCTTCCCCAGTGTCATATTTTTCTGTGCATTTATGAGTTTTGTTCTTTAGTGCAACTTCTATGAGTTTGCCCTACACTGATACCAAGGTCTGCAGGTCTTCATGTGCCAGAAGAAGAAAAAGAAGAAAAAAAAATTATGCTGATAAAAGCTGTTGAGGAAAGGAAGTGTCCATGTTTTGGTTTTTTTGCTCTGAAAGTGACCAATTGACTTACTCTGTTAAGTTCTCTGCCCAGGAGATATACTCCCTGCCATAATGTATTGTAGGGTCCTACAGCAGCTGTTCTCCCCTTACAGTGGTAATCTGAGATGCAGTTAATGAGCAGAATAAGGATGTTCCTCATTGCAAGGACATGGCTAACCCTGGAGTCTTCATGCAGATCCTAAACAGTGCTGTCATGAATAAAAGTTTTCCACAAGCAGAAACTGCTTAAAAGATCCCACCAATAAAGACCTCAGATTTGTGCTGGTTATTTATGGACACAGCCATGTGTTGACGTTTTGTGAAGCATACCTTAACATGCCTTTTCCCCTGTCCCCTAGTATTTTAAAAAGGTAAATAGTAGTTTCATAGGATAGTCAGAGCTTCATGTGTGCCATATGACAATAAGGTTGCCATGGAGACTTCTTATCCTCAAATATTGGTGTAATTAATGTGGAAGAATTCATCTCCTTTTATCTGCAGGAGAGTTACAAGATAGTCTCTTTTCTCTCTCTCTTTTTTTTTTTTTTTTTTTTTTTTTTTTTTTTTGTTTATGTAACACAGCAAGGCATGTAAATCTGCAGTCCCCTGACCTCTGAAACAATGCAGAAAATAGAGAACTACAATGCTTGCTTCTGCAAGCAACGACTGAGATAACAGCCTGTGTGAAAAATACATCAGTAGCGACACGATAGTAGCTACTTGCAGTAGGATGCATACAAAGCAGGACGAAAGCTTCAAACATGTTGAATCACAAAATGGCATCTCCCCCCCTCTGCCCTGTAGTATCAGTAATAATTTGTCATGAATGATATCGAAATGTCTCTTTAATTAACACATTGAGAGTGTAGTAGTCACCCAAAACACAAAAAGCTGACCTGGAAAATCTCCTTTACCTGGTATCACAGAAGTAAATGTGTTGTTGTTTGGGGATGATAACGAGAAGTAACATGTTGCACTGACAATATAGTGTTTTGAAAAAAAATTACTAGATAAAGAAAGGGATGTTGGCTTTAAGTCAAAGGAAAGATTCTCTTGCAATTCTGTAAAATTCTTTGTTTACATTTGGGATGCTCTCTGGACTGGAACAAAGTTTGGCTGCCTTATGTATTAAGGATACTTAGTTTTTTTCCTTCTGTCCTGTCTGTCATTAGGGATTCAAATCCTGCCTGGACTGGATAATTCCTTTCACTGCAGAACTAATGAAACCATGACTGCACAAGAGACAAGAAAATGAGCTATTACAAAAAAAAAAAAAAAAAAAAAAAAAAGCAGCCAAACTTTGTTCCAAAAAAAAAAAAAAAAAAAAAAAAAAAAGGATTTCAACAGAATGTTTGAAGGTAATTTTTATTTTGCTTTTGTTACCACCTATTTAATTTCACACCTCATGTTCTGTATAAATAAGCAAGACTCTGTTAAAATTTCTTCACTTTTAGCATTTCACTTAAGAATTTGAAATAAACAACCACTAGACTGTCTCCCAACAACAAAAAAACCGCAAAACCCCACATTATTTTTTTCTTCATATATTCTATGGTATGATGTCAGCGAAAGTAATACATGTTCTCAATTCATGTTAATTAACTCAGCTCTTATGCAGAACCTTCTTAATGGTCTTTATTTTCTTCATGTAGACATAAAGTAAGGTACAAATCAGGCAGAATTTAACCACTGTTAAAGAAAAAACCATAGAAAACATCACCTTTCAAACTCTTTGATACTCCATCTCATATTCAGTAGAGTTCCCAGGAGTCACAAGATTTCTTTTTTCACCCGTATACTTCCATTGTCATTGCTATTTTTAAAGTGGAAATACAGGAGAAATAGCTACTGATAAAAGCCACAAAACTTGGGCCTCGTGACTTCATTTCAGTGAGACTAGTTGAAGTAAGAAAACCTCAGCTTTCCCTTCAACACACGGTCCAGTTTGACATCTAGCATGAAGCTGTCAGGCAGCCTTAAGAGGAAAGAGCCTGCAGGAGCAGCAGTCCCTCAGTGTGGAGGTGAGAGGCCAGACCAGGCCACGGCACTGAAGTGGTCAGAGCAGAACGAAGTGGTTATTGGTAAAAATGTGCCTTCAGAGGACGTATCCTTATGCTCCCTGCAGAAGATGGTCTTTAACCAGAAGCCTTTTGAGAAGGTTTTCAGGGGCCTGACACCCACTCAACAGAGGTGCCCAAAGACCTTGGGGATACTGGGAGTTCTCTGTCCATCAGTGAGTCTGTTCTCATCCTTCTCCATTCTCCAAATGTTCATTGTGTTCATTCTGACTGAGTAAACCTTTATTCCTTACCTTATAGAGCATCTTACTTAATTGAAAACCTGCACTCATGTTATGGTTAAATCAGCAGATAAGGTGTGTCCTCAGATGATGTGACTGGCACACTATTCCTTGTCTTCATAGAAGTTCTTGTGAGCCAGATGACCCCAGAGGGGGGTATTATTCCATCTGAGTGGCACCCTATGTCAGCTGCATTAATGGAAAGGAATAGCACAGGAAGGCTGGAAACAAACTTTTCTAGGAGATGGAAACTGTCAGAACTCTCCACACAGGGCTGCATTCAGGTGTGTTGGACTCTACTATTATAGCTATGTCTTCTGTGGAAACGTTTCATGGTAACCAAAAGAAAAACAGAGAGAGAGAAAGAAATGTGTCTGCACCCATGTCTGTGTACCTGTAACTGAAGTGTTGTTGAGGTAACCATGATCTTACAGCAGACACACAGCTTGTGTCTGCTCTTAATAACCTTCTGACGTAGCCATTAAGCAACTTTAAACACCAGTTCCAAATTTCTGGAACATGTCCGTAGCTTGTCATAAATCAGCTTCTCACATAAAATGCACATACCCTTTATTTTCATTTCTCTTTTGGGTTAATTACTAAGGGTCTTGCTGTCTTGTTTTTGCAGAATTCTCTTGAAAGTGATTACAAAACGATCCAGTAAATGATGAGAGTCAGCCAGAGTACCTGGCTTCTTTAGTGAAATGAGTTACAATGATCCATATGGAGTAAGAGAGAAGACACTTTCCTATCTGAGAGTATTTTACTGAAATGAGTTTCAAGATTACATTTTCACTTACAGAAAAATGTTGTCTGTAGAAGCAGATCTTCTTGTCATATGCTTAGATGGAAACATTATTAACAGCATTTGGTGTTCAAATACTGCAGGTGGTCATCTCAGTTTGGAGCACAGAGATTATTATGTGGTGTAATCCACCCTGTGTTATTTTTGGCTCACAGAGGTTGCACGGAAGGGTGAAGAGAGACTCAGTGCCTACCATTGCTGTGTGAAATGCATATTACTGTGCCAGTGTTCAAGTAGCCTGTTGGCCATCAGAGAGCAAATTCCCAGGTAATGCTGGTGCAATTTAAAAGGAAGCCCTTGCCAGCAGCCTGGTTTTATTTAGTGATCAAGAAAGCAGAACTGCCGTACAAGCTGCTGTGAGAGTCAGCATCAGATGGGAGTGCAGTGACACCATGGCTTGCTTGAAGCACAGTTGTGTTCCTTCTGTGGTTTATGTTCTGCCTGTGACACCTAAATCTGCTCTGCTGTTGCTCTGATCCAGAGCGAGGTTCTCCTGCTCAATCCTCTATGTTAACATTCTAAACATTTTAGACAGAAAGTCATTTGTGTTGCTGGACATTGCAAATGCCCCAGAGCAGCACTTTGCTCTGGTGTGCTGTCAGCATTTGTCAGTTCTGCCCCTGGGGACTCCAGCATCCCAGCCTGGACTTGCCCCAACGGGACCTGCAGGATGGGGCCTGGCTGGAGAAGCAGGACACTGCACCACCCTGATGGCCCTGCATCCTCCCTTCTTCTCCAGGTAGGACTTCACAGGTGTGAGGTGTCCCTGCCCATCCAGAGGGCATGGAGCTAGATGACCTTTAAGGTCCCTTCCAACACAAACCGTTCTATGATTCTATGATTTAAGTTACTGATTGCTTTTTCTTTTTTGAATCTAAAAACCCCTCATGGATGGCTGTAAAACCTTTTTTTTTTTTTCCTTCTCGATTAGTAAGAAGCACCTCATATTTGCAGACATCCTTGATACCAAAACTGAGGATTAAACACAACAAAAAAAGACACAAGCAGAAATAAAGTGTATCTCCTACTCCTCTCTCCCCACCATGACACAGTCAAAGACTGCATTTGCTACATCAGTTGTTTGATTATATTTTCAGCTGATCATCTGCTATTGTGGCTTCTTAAATTTTCCTCTGATGGCAGTGTGACCTCCAGCCCCCTCTCCCACTATGCCCTTTCAAGAGGAAGGTTGTTTGCCAGCTTGGATCCCACTTACCCAGGTTGCACTGAGTCAGTGACTTTATCCTTTCTAATGTTTTCGGCTGTCCTAGCACTTGTGTTCACTGGAAACTTTGTTAGCAATGGCTTCATAGAGCCTTACAGTTCACATTTCAAACGTTAAATGGGAAAAAAACAAGGCCAGTGATAGAGAGACCTTCAGAGAGAGCCAGTAATCTTATAGCTTGTCCTTTTTTACAGTTATATTTTGAGATAATATCACTTTAGAACCATTTAGTGACAAACATCCTAAACCATTCTAATTTCAGCCATTTTGAACCATTCTCATTTCTTGACACAAAACCAGAATAGTGTCCACTCAGGTAAACTGCACAAGCCTAAATGCATTACCTTCCTATGTTATGTTTATTAACAATATTTACAAAGTCCTAATTTTCTATTTGTATTTTCTCCAGTACCACTTTGTCCTATATACCTATAATAAGCACTCAGACAGGGGATAGTTATCTACAAGAGCTGGGGTATTTTGATTTTGCTTTTCAGAAAGTATAACCCCAATTCTGCAGCCTTCAGTCACAGTCAGACTTTATTACTCAAGCATTTATTGAATCCATTGGGAATTCACAAATTAAGACCACACTCAAGGCAAGACCAGGATCCAGTATCAGGATCCAGTTCTAAACAGTAGCATTATATGAATACTCATGATATTTGAACTGTTCTTTTGAAAATGTAGGGCAGAAATAGAAGTGACTTGTATGTCACAGGTATAGAAGTGTTTCTTTCTTGATGTATCAATTATCAGGAAAACATCAATCTTCCCTCTAAGGTTTTCTGTCCCTTCCCCCAAATTTAACTAACTGAGGAACCCTTCTGAAACTATCTGCTTTAGTTTATAGACCATGTGTTTTAAAAATCACTAAGAGTGCAAATTTCCTAATGCTGCTTGATTTCTTTCACAGCATCAAAATAGTTTCAAAAGACAGGAGCAAAGCACTCACCGCGGCAGAAACAACTATTATGACAAAAAATATAATGATAAAATCAGTTTCTAATAGCTAAGAATGATGACAGGCAGACACAAACGCAATATGGATCTTACATTTTCCCAAAGATATGCACCACATTTTATGGCTTTAAAATGAGGACCTTGCACAATGACAAATGGGATGGGTTTCCTCCTGATGTTTGTCTTCTCACTATGAATTTCCCCAGTAACTGTTGCTTTCTTAGGCAATCAGATTTTTTTATATTCTAGAACACATGCTGCCATTTTAGTAGAATAAAATGGACTATTCTCAGAGTAAATGAGTTAGAATTATGTTGAGAAAGGTGTCTGCCCCAACAGGGTCCTGTTCTTCAGCTTTCTGCTCTGGTGAATACTCTTATTGAAATAAACATGATTGCTTTAATTGTGAAGGTTTTCAGAAACGTGTAAAAGTGATCTCATTGCTTGGATCCAGTTGTGCAGGCCCTAATGCTGAGGATAAAGAAGAGTGATGGATCCAACAAATAGCAGAGTCAAGTCCCTGTAGCTTGGGAAGGTCTTAATCCAAGATTCAAGGAAGAATTTTTTTGATCAGTCATGGGGTAACGCTAGACCCTGACAGTGACAACGCAATAATAATTGAGTTTCAGTGTATTTTATTTGGTTGGCTTAGATGAAGTGGAAATACATTAAATACACTTTTATCTGTTACAAATCATCCATCGAGTCCAGAAGAATCAGAGCTGAATATCTACTGTTTCAAGATCAGTCTTCTGTAAGCCCTCTTCTCTTGTTACTTCTATTAATCATAAAGACTGTATGATGCTTATTTTAAAATTACTTTTAACAGCTAGTTCAATACTGACAGCAAGCTGTTCTCCTTTTCTAATGCATTATCTTTTTGTATTTTATGGGTCACAGACTAGGGTATATGAAAACTTTCCCTCATGCTGACAGCACAGGACAGCCAGAGACAAATCCCATTATCTATCTAAATGAGGCTATCAGATCACAAAGTTTCTGTTTTGTTTTATTAGAGCTGCTCAGCACTCTGGCATGACTCAGAAGCTATCCCAGTAATTTGCTTTACTTGGATCTCCTATAATTGTGAAAAAGGGCATCGGGAAGAAGAATAAAACAGTTCTCACTGTAATAACGATCTGTTCTCTTACCTCTGGGTGCAGATTTGGATTTTCCATCTGTTTTTCCCCATCTCTGGAGGCTTTGGGGACTTCACTGACTCTTCCTGTGCCTTGGTGTCCCAGCTGTGCAAGTAAGATATAAATATTGCCTCTCTCTGTTGGCAGAGTGCCAAGCAGAGAGAGCTCCAGTTGCAGTGCCAGTAACCAAATGAAGAAAACCAATCAAAGAGATTTTATCTAATGCCAAGAGCCAAAGAAGTCTAAAAGCCTTTCAGCACCTGTCTTTGAAATTAAGATGGACAGGGAGCATATTCGTAAAAAACCTAAAAGTCAGTACCAGCAGAGATGAAGAAAACGTTAGTGTGTTTCTGCATATGAAGAGAGTTGATTAATATTGTTTTCCTTTTTTTTTTTTTTCCTTAGATTTGAGAATCAAGTTTTTAGTCTGATTTAATTGCTAGTCAGCAGAGCTATGACAGTTTCCTCCAGCTAAGAGGTCTGCCCACTGGATGGTCCCTGCACTGCTGAGGAAATGCAATTTTAGGGCTAATATTAAGTTCTTTTATCACAAACTTGCTGTCGTATGAAATATAATATCAGCATGTATCAAAAAGAGAATTATGAGAATGACAGCACTGAAAAAGCCCCATAATTCTATTTTTACTGGGATAAAAATCTCTTTGAAAGTATTCCAAGGGACATGAAATGCAGAAAACTGAGTCATACTGCAATGATTAGAAAGAGACTGCTGCTTCTGATGACAGTTTGGAAGCAACCAGGATTGCCGTGATCATACCTGTTCACTTAACAGTAACCAGATAAGGTGGGTTACAACAGCCTTTGGACTAGTTTACCTACTAGTTTACTAGTTACTAGATGCAAAAGCTTGACTGCTGCAGATAGGAGCCATCTGCCAGCCCGCTCACAACTGTGTTGTTTAAAACTGCTCCATCTCAAATCCAGGAGAGGTACTGGACAAGCCATGTTGGTGGTTGCCCAGGATGTTTATGCCCAGTTCCCTAGGACACTCTTGGTCCTGACTGTCCCTGCCCAGCCCCCTGGGGCTCCCCCCGGCCTACCTAGGGTCCAGGACCCCATCTCAGCCACCAAGGTTGTCAACCCCTGCCCCTCACAGTTCTGCCCTACCTGGGCATCCTTGGTCCACCCCCAGGGAAGTGCCTGATGCCTGGGCCTGCCCCATGCCCCCGAGATGCTCTGCTCCTGGCTAAGGCAGTGGGATGGGCCCTGCCATCCTAGTACCATGGTCCCTGGGTAGCCAACAACCTTAACAACGTAGACCCAGAGTCAGCTTTCTGAATAACAGTTCTATATTAAAAGCAATTTTTGGTCAGTCTCAGATTTTAAAGTAATGGCAGACTTGCAAAAATTGTTCACTGATGCAGAACTGTTAAAACCATAAATATGGAAAAAGAAGTGTTGTCTCTAAGTCTTATTTCAAACTGTCTTGGGAAAGCTCCAATTGTTTTTTCAGTATCTTAATAAGCATGCTTATTCTGGATAGATCATACAAACACTGCATATGTTCGGAGAAACCTAATGTCTCAGCTGTGAAACACATTAGTTTGTTCCTCATCATCAAGATGTGTGCGTTCAGGCACGCCTGTAGTGACAGAATCACTGCTTCATAGCAATGCCAGAGAGACCTCATTTCCCCCAAGCAAAACCAGCAACCAAAAGTATTCCTCAATAAAATGCTTTGACAGTAAGATAGATACACATAAAGAAAGGAAGTTGTCCTGCAGAACAGTTGTGATTGTATAGACAGCGACCTCTAATTAGAATGTCAACCTTCATAAGGGCCAAACCCTTTTTGGAGTAACTTCTCTCTTCCCTGCAGGTTTATTGTTCCTTGGAGATAAAGAATAACTTTTCATAGTGTGCATTTCAATAGCTCAGCAATTTATTACTTCATGTATTCACCTTTCCATGAATCAAGGAAGTTTATAATGGTTTAAAAGGAAGACTTTGTGTACTGTTTGGAAGCTCACACTGCAGTGGGTCTGTTAACAAAGTGACAAGCATCCATGTAATAGAAGACCTAATAGAAAACTTGTGGTCAACGATGTGAAATTTCAGCTGGATGAAAACCACAGTGGAGTATGGTTATCTGAGTGAGAAAACCAACCACAAATGTTATAATCAATAGTATCATTAAGCATAGACTAAGCATGTAAACAGAAAGAGAAAGAGTCACTACAGAAAGAGTCACTACACTGCACTACATTTCTCCATACGGGCTGGTCTTCTAACATGGGGAAATGCACTTGTGGGAGCATTGTGTGATTTTAATGCAGAATCACACTTGTGCTTTGTTGTTTTACTCTGTGTGCTTGGCATGGAACATGCTACTTCAGAGAGGGAAATGCTAACAAAGGTTCCACATTACTAACACGTTAGCTGCCCTATTATTTTGAGAGCTCAGCAGGGTGCCCTGTTCCCCATGGTGGATTTCCTCTGTTAGGCAGGAAACACCCACACCCATATATTGCCAGTTTTCATCACTCAGCATTTTTCAGGGTAGTTCCAAGGAATGAAATAGATAGCAACTTTTCCACTCCACATTCATAAGCTTCTTACTCTCTTGCCAACTTGCTGTGTTTTAGGGAACAAGGGATTGATTCCTTGATGATTAAAAAAGAAAAAATTTGAAGCCATTAACTACATTCCCATTGTTGTAATAAGAAATCAGCCTTATTATGCCTACAGAAGGCTGTTAAGAAGAATATCAACAAGGAGGGCCAAGGGTAGAAGAATATCTATGGGAAAAAAACCAAACCCACAAGCATGCAGGGCTATTCAGGTATGAAAGGGAAGCAGGTGGTATATTGTCAGTGGTAAGACGTTTTTACATTTAAACAGGGATGTAAAGGTACAAGCTGTCAGTGAGGCAGTTGGGGTAAGGAGAGACAGTTTGCTTGAATAAAAAAGTAAAAGAAACCTCAGAACATTCGCTCATTTTGGCGAAACCACTGAGAAGAAAGGCACCGGAGCAAGGGTCCCGCAGGGGCACCCTTCCTTTAGAAGCCAAAAAAAAAAGCCCAGTTAGAGCGCAAGGAGGGAGCGGGCAGCGCATCCCCGTTGCCCCCCACCCCCGGGGCCAGAGCGAACTCCCGAGGAGCGGCGGAGCGGAGCCGGGGGGAAAGGGGGGACCCAAAGGGACCCAACCCCTCCCGGGCAAGAGCAGCCCTTGGGAGCGGCGGGGCGGGCAGGGGAGGCCGGCAGGGACAGCATCCAGAGATGGTCTCCACTCGGTCCGAAGACACAGCCAAAAAAAATGTGGCGACCCAGGGTGAGCTGCCGCAGAGCTGCGTGGAATATCTGAGCCCGTCCCTCTGGCGGGAGGACGGCAAAGACAACGCCTGGAAATGATCTCAGGGAGGAAGTGGAGAGATTAAGGACCGTATGGGAATGTGGAAGATATTGGTGGAGCCACATCCTGCCATCCTTACGGAAAAAAAAAACAAAACAGCAGGTGGAGGCTCCACAAGTTATATTCCAGGTGCCAGGGAGGCAGCAGACATCCCCTTTCTTTCCAGGTGCCCTTACAGAACAGATACGGGGCCCTGGTGATAGAGAACCAGGCAAGTGAGGATGCTGATGAAGCCCCATCCAGGGAGCTGCCGAAGCAACCAGCTCCATGCATTCTGAGCAGAGCAAGAGGAGGGCAAGAGTTATAGCAGATTCCCTCCTGAGGGGAGCAGAGGGTGCTGGATGCCGGCCGGACCCTTCCCACAGGGAGGTCTGCTGCCTCCTGGCACCCACGTTAGGGATATAACTAGGAAACCTCTTGGCCTGATTCAGCCCTCAGGTTACTACCTTCTTTTGATCTTTCAGGTAGGCAGTGATGAGAAGAAATATGAGGGTAGTGAACAAAGACTTCAGGGCCTCAGGACAACTGGTCAAGGGATGGGGAGCACAAGTTGTCTTCTCTGTTGTCCCTCCATTCCTGTGAAATGGTGAAAAAAGGAAGCCAGACAGATCAATGCCTGGCTCCAAAATTGCTACCAGCAGGACTTTGGGTTTTTTTGATCTACAGGGCACAAGGTCTGCTTGTAATAGATGGGAAAGCCCTGTCTTGCAGGGGGAAAAGGATATTTGGGCAAGAGTTAGCAGGCCTCATGGACAGGGCTTTAAACTAGACTTGAAGGGGGAAGGCAATAAAACCAGGCACATCCATGATGACCCTAGAGGTAGTGGGCCAAAGATGGGGGTGAAATCAGTAGCCTGGCTCAAGTGCATCTACACTAATCCACATAGCATGGGCAACAAACAGGATGAGCTGGAAGCCATTGTGCAGCAGGACAGCTATGATGTAGCTGTCATGGAAATATGGTGGGATGACTGTCCCAACTGGAATGCTGCAGTGAATGGCTGTAAGCTCTTCAGAAGGGAAAGGCAAAGAAGGAGAGGTGTTGGTGTAGCTCTATGTTAGGGAGTGTTGTGATTGTATAGGGCTTTATTCTGGTGATGATAAAGTTGAGTGTTTTTGGGTAAGGATGTGGGGAAAGGCAAATAAGGAGATACTGTGCTGGGAGTTTGTTACAGACCATCCAACCAGGACGAGGAGGCAGATGAAGTGTTCTATAAGCAGTGGCTGAAATCTCACAGTCTCCAGCCCTTGTTCTGCTTGGGGGCTTCAACCTACAGGATGTCTGCTGGAAATACAACACAGCATAGAGCAGGCAGGCCAGGAGGTTCCCTGAGTGTATGGAAGGTAACTTCCTGACACAGCTGGTAGGTGAGCCTACCAGGGGAGGTGTCTTGCTAGAGATCCTGTTCACAAACAGAGAAGGACTGGTGAGAGATGCAGTGGTCAGAGGCACCTTGGGCAGTGGTCATGAACTGGTTGGGTTTTCAATTCTTTCTGATGTAAGAAGAGGGGTTAGAAAAACCTCCACCTTGGACTTCCAGAGGGTGGACTTTGGCCTCTTCAGAACACTGGTTGAACAGTGAACAGTTGTCCCTTGGGAGATTCAGTTGTCCTGAAGGGCAAAGGAGGTCCAGGAAGGCTGGATGCTCCTCAAGAAAGAAATCTTAAAGGCCCAGGAGCAGGCTGTCCCCATGTGTTGCAAGATTAAAGGATGGAGAAAATGGATGACCTGGTTGAACAGGGAGCTTTTGATGGGACTTAGGAAAAAAAGGAGGGTTTATCACCTTTGGAAGAAGGGACAGACAACTCAAGAGGAATACAGAGATCTCGTTATAAAGAGAGAAAGTTAGCAATGCAAAAGCCCAACAGGAGCTCCGCTTGGCCACTGACATAAGGAACAACAAAATCAGTTTTTTATAAATTCATCAACAATAAAAATGGAGCCAGGGAGAATCTCCATCCCTTACTGGATGCAGGGGGGAACATTGCGACCAAGGATGAGGAAAAGACTGAGATACTTAATGCCTTCTTTGTCTCCATCTTTAGTAGTCAGACCAGCTACTCACAGGGTGCGCAGTCTCCTGAGCTGGAAGATAAGTATGGAGAGCAGAACAACCCTCACAGAATCCAGGGGGAAGTAGTTAATGATCTGCTTCTGCACCTAAACACACATAAGCCTTTGGGGCTGGATGGGACTCACCCAAGAGTAGTGAGGGAGCTTGTGGGGGAGCTCACCAAGTCTCTCTCCATCCTTTATCAACAATCCTGGTCAACAGGAGAAGTCCCAGGTGACTGGAGGGTGACCCATGTGACACCCATCTACAAGAGGAGCTGGAAGGAGGATCTGGGGATCTACAGGCCTGTCAGCCTGACCTCGGTACCAGGAAAGATCATGGAGAGGATCATCTTGAGTGAGGTCTCATGACAAGGACAGGGCAGCCAAGGGATGAGGGCCAGGCAGAGTGGGTTTATGAAAGGGAGGTCTTGCTTAACCAACCTGATCTCTCTCTGTGACCAGGTGACCCACCTTCTGGATGAGGGGAAGGCTGTGGCTGCTGTGTGCCTGGGCTTTGGTAAGGGCTTTAACACCATCTCCCACAGCGTTCTCCTGGAGAGGCTGGTGAATCATGGCATAGACAAGTGTACTCTTCACTGGGTAAAAATCTGGCCGGGGGGCTGTGCCCAGAGAGTTGTGGTTAATGGGGTCAAATCCAGTTGGCCACTGGTCACCAGTGGTGTCCCTCAGGGCTCAGTTTTGGGGCCAGTCTTGTTTAATATCTTTATCAATGATCTGGATGAGGGGATTGCAGATGACACCACATTGGGTGGGAATGTTGATCTGCTTGAGGGTTACAAGCCTGGGGAAAAGTGGCTGAAAAACTGCCTGTCAGAAAAGGAACCTGGGGGTCCTGGCTGACACCCAGCTGAAGATGAGGCAGCAGTGTGCTCAGGTGGCCAAGAAGGCAAACAGCATCCTGGCCTGTATCGGGAATAATGCAGGAATAGGGAAGTGATTGTGCCCCTGTACTTGCCACTGCTAAGGCTACACATCAAAAACTATGTTCAGTTCAGGTGCTGGAACATGTCCAGAGAAGAGCTACCAAGCTGATGAGGGGACTAGAGAATGTCAAATGAGGAGCAGCTGAGGGAACTGGACATGTTTAGTTAGGAGAAGGAGAGGCTGAGGGGAGACCTTCGTTGCTCTCTACAGCTGAAAGGAGGCTGTAGGGAGGTGGGTGCTGGCCTCTTCTCCAAAGTGAATAATGACAGGACTAGAGAAAGTGGTTTGAAGTTGCAGCAGGAGAGGTTTAGATTGGATATTAGGAAGAATTTCTTTACCAAAAGAGTGGTCAGGCACTGGAACAGGCTGCCCAGGGAGGTGGTTGAGTCACCATTCCTGGAGATATTTAAGAAACTTGTAATGTTGCACTTCAGGGCATGCCCTAGTGACAAATATTGTTTTGGTTTTTGTTTGGTTTTTGGTTTTTTGGTTTTTGTTTTTTTCTTTTCATGTCACAAAAACATCCTCCACAACACTGGGGATAAAGAAATTTCATAAAGAAAGAAGCAAAGCCTACGTTCTTTCCTGCCCCATTGTTTTTGTATGTGTTGGGTTGAAAGTTAGGAATCTGTTTCAGATTTTTTCCATGCCTAGAACAGCATATTTGACAGAGTTAGAACCATGCAAATCTCAGTCCTGCCTAAACCACCCATACATATGCTGTCATGGGGAAATCTGATATCTACTGACTCCTTTGTATATAGTGCTTGTCGCTGCTGCAGGTTAAGTGATCCTGAACAATTTTGATCAATGGTCCTCAACTGTTTGAAAACAAGAAAAGAGTCACTGTACTTCTGGATGTCTGGAATATAAAGGAAAACAATAAATTTATTAACTGTAATAAGAAGGGAGATGAAGAGTCCAGAAGATTGCACGCTTATTGCCCTAAATCCCTTGACAAGTAACAAATTGCAAAAGATTCGAGGTTTTCACCAAAATGCAAATCAGTTAAACCTGTGGAGCCTTACAGTTCACTGAATATAAAAGTTAATAACCCATTTTTAACAGTTTTAGTTTAATTTTAGGAATATATTTCCTATTAATCTGCTGAAGTATAGAGCTGAAATTCAGAGAGAAAATAATGATATTTTGAATTAATTACATTAAAGCACATTGTCTGGACTTTCTGCACCTGGTTTGAGTTCTGAAGTCAGACTTATAGTACTAGATTAATTATTTTTAGTACTCTTTTTTCCTGTTATTCTTCTTTTAAAACCAACCTAGAAAAAACCCCAGCCTCTTACTCCACAACTTCCAAAAATCAATTGACAAACAAAAAACCACAAAACAACCAAAATTCTCCTCCAACTTGTATAACAAAGCATCCTACTAACTGCTTTATTGACTCATCCTGCATCTTGTATTAAGATGATAACCTTTTCTCAATTTTAAAGATAACAACTAAATTCTAAAAGCTATAAGAAAACATAGACTTACTGTATCCGATTTTGAGATACAGAAGTCTAGCAAGGAGTTCAGATGTCAAAGTGTCTGTACAACAAGCAGAAGCATAATGTTGAAACACACTAGTTATTTTTAAACAAGAAACAGTCAAACTGAAAAACATGGACCTCTATACCACTATGCCTGCCTCCTTCCAGAATCCAACCTACCTTACTGAAAAATAACTATTATATTATTGCATTCGTGTTGTGAATGTAGGGTATTGTAAATCTTCTCTTCCATTGAAAACTGAAGGTGAAGTCACACCACTGGCCTTCAAAATTGTGTATTTCCTTGTAGACTGGCAAAAAAAAAAAAAAAAACAAACAAAAAAAAAACAAAAAAAAAAAAAGAGTTAAGTTCATATACTTTAAATGTAATAATGTTCAAACTTGAAAAGAATCCATTCAGATATGTTCTGCAATAGCACAGCAGGGAAAAATAGAACTAGTCTGGCCTGGCTTTATTTACAAAATATAGTAAAGTAGAATTTGGGAATGCAGAAGTGATTAATATGTACCTTAAAAAAAATGAATTTATGGCCTACCCATATACAGTCACTGGCCCAAACACAGAGGAAAAGAACTACTACTAACTGTACTAACTGTTATTTTTTTCCTTCCTAGGCAAGAATTCAAACAATCTTGAATGCAGGAGAGATTCTCTGTAAGGACAACAGCCCTCTATTTTCAACATATTCCTCAGAGCTCCTCAAGAGTACAGGAGAAAATTTATTAGAGCTGTGAGGAACGTTCTCTCTGTTGTACTCCCAGAGCATGGCCAATATTGTATTCCTTTAGAGATAACCCCCAGAGGGAGTTAAGGATAGGGTACTCCTCCCATACTCCAGCCAGTTGCTCTTCCAACCTTAATGTTATTACTGCAGCAAGGACATCATTTACATTGACTTTATGGCCACATATATACAAGACAGAGAGGAGAATATATGCAAAGCACTGATTTTAGCTTCTCACCTTGAAAAAAAAAATTAATTTCAGGATGGTATTGCTGGATCTTTCTTGTCCAAACCCTAG
The DNA here is from genome assembly GCA_038090715.1 of Florisuga fusca. Lineage (NCBI taxonomy): Eukaryota > Metazoa > Chordata > Aves > Apodiformes > Trochilidae > Florisuga > Florisuga fusca. Next base: position 29,423,619 of record JAAWXA010000004.1, on the reverse strand, counting down.
GATACCTATGATACAGTTTGTAACACTTAAACTTCTAGGAAGGATTATTAGTGATAATTAACCTTGCTCTTGTAAAAACAGTGTGCCCTTGTGTCTAGCTTACGATGCTTAAATGATCAGCTCAGTCAGCTGTATCACAGCACTTTTGATGTCCTCATATTTTACTACTTAAAGATATTGTCTGCCACCAGCTATCAGCAAGATATTCAGCCTGTTGCACATGAGCAGTCAATGGCTGATGGTCTGTAATTCTCAAATTACAATAAATCTAAAGGAAAGAGTTATTCTGCTAAATGTTAGCTGAGTCACTGCTCATTACAATACAAGGCATAAATGTGGGGCTGAATCTTTTGAAGTACTCTGGACTCAATTAATGTTCTTTCATAATACCTCAAACTTCAAAAATAGATCAAAATACAAAAATTACTCTTTTAAGAAATAGTATATTATAGTTCACCCAGAATATTTGCCAACCTACTGAGCCTTTTTCATCTTAGCATCCTGATTTAGGGCCCTGGGAGTCCTAAATACCAGCACTTCTTCCACAGTCAAAATTATGTGGGAAGGGTGCTGACTGTCTTCTTGGAATTGATTCTAAACTTCTTTTCTTGCTTTCTCACTTGCTTGAGGAAAGGTAGTTTGCTTTGGCCCTATACCAGGAGAATGCTGCAGACATCACCTCTTGGTTCAGCCACACCAGCTTCTTTAGTGGAAGAGTGAAAAACAGGCCTCTGCATCCTCTCTACACTTTCCCCTGCCAAACAGTCATGACTGATAAGGATCTTGGCGTGGGTTTATCATCACACAAGTTGGTATCAGGCTTCTGCTACCGAAAGGCTGCCTCCTCCACTCTCCTTTAAAAATCTGCTTTGGGTTTTACTGTGGTTACTTGTGAGACTGAGATTCAAAGTGTTATAAGCTTAAATGAAAGGGTACAATGTATTATAGTACCAATTCCAATTCCCATTTGTTAAATGAAAGCTTCTTCTACCCAGATTTGTCTTACCTCACTTCAGATACTTGGACATTAGATGTCTAACTTTACCCACCTCCTAAATTCCTGCTGTGGTCAGTGATACAGACATGCAGCACTCCTTTGACTGACAGGCTGGCTGTGGAGACATGGCATACTGCCAGGCGATGCTGCCTCCCTGTTTCTTCCTTAACTAAGATTTGATGCCTGACTCCTAGAGAGTCAAACAGGTGCATTCCACCCCAGGGAACACCAAGGGACTGAATCAACTTCCTAAACATGAATACTTTTTATCTGCACAAAGAATCTGTAAGTAAAGATTGTAATTTAGAACTTGAATTCAGTACTCCAGGTATTAGAGGTAGGTGAATTTTTAAGTATAAAGTAATATTGCATCACAGTGTTGACATATATAAACATCCCTGGCTGAAACACATTGTACTGCTTACCTGACCCCTATACCTGATTATTTCTCAGGAGAGAAAGAATAAACATGTTGCATGGTGTATATGAAAAAATTTCCCATATAATACTGCATGTGACAGCTCTAGTATTTTTTGGAGCCACAAGTCCAAATGTGGAGATAAAGATTAATGCATTGTGGGTTGTCCCCTCCAAAGTCTTACCCAAATTTGGCCAAATTATGTGCATTTGGAAACACCACTTCATATTGCTCATCAGAACATCTGGCAGCTGTTAACCTCTGTTAATTCCATCTGGTGTGGATTATGCCCTAGTATAGTTCCTTCAAGGGCTGCACAAAACTCCCTGCTGCAACTTAGAGGCTACAAGTGCTTGTTCTGTGCTCTCAGCAATCTCTGCCCTGGTCCCAGCAGCACTGACTTGCCTAGTGACCCACAAAGAGCTAGGTTAGAACTGAGGGAAACAGCAGACTGGCTCAAAAGGAACCTGGGACTAAAACTGGGGAAGGCTGGGGAGGAGAGGAGGGAGGAAGGACTTGTTGCTGAAGCCAAAAGTGGAGGGTGCACTATTCACTAGAGCAGACTCAGTGTCTGAGTTGGGCATAAGGACTGATACTGGTCTGCATCAGCCACTTCTCAGGAGGGCAGTAACCAGGGAATGAAAGCTGGCACATCCCTTAATGTCAGCCAGTGTCAGGCATGGAGCCCATGACTCATGCCTGGAGAGTTCATGTGATTCTGTTTGGCTTTGAATTACTACCAGAGAAAAAGCCTCCCAGAGAACCCTACTCTCTCCCCAATCCCACTACATACCTTTCTGTTTGAAATAACAAGTCATACCACAAGATATCAGGTCATGATTCAGTCCTTCAATCTTTTGTCATAGAGATTGTATCTGGAAAATAGACTTGGAAAAGAGGCAACAGACATTGGAGTTTTTTTGCTTTTGCCAACCCAGTTGTGCAGGTATCCTGCACATACCTGCATAAGAATGTAAGGATTTCAATAATAAAATAAATATGGCATCATTATTATTTTTCACCTTTTTGCTTACTGTTTCCACTATCCATACATCAAATATCGCTCTGAAAAAGGTTCTTGTTTATAACACAAAGGAAAAAAAAAAAGCTGTACATTTCACATCATTCTATGAATTAAGGAAGAGAAAGAAAGAGCTTGGTAAATGAGAAGACTTGCTAATACTGAGCATGGACCTGGAAAGGAATTGCAGGCCTTCTCATTGCTTGTCTCAGTTGCATTTATTCTTGTCACATGAGTGGTGATAGAAATTGTGTCCATCAGATTCTTCTTGAAAAACAGGGAACAAATACAGCAAAGCATAGAAGTATCTACTTTCAGTGCTCACTCTCTTCTATCTGGTTCTGAGAGCAATAATAAAAAAAGAAAGTTATTAATCTCTTTTCTTTGCCTCCTATCTTTGTCATTATTATTCACTGATAGAAGGAGGAAGGGGGAAGGAAGGTTAAAAGGTGAAATTGTTTTGTGCATCATCTTAGAAATGAACTAATCCTCCCAGACCCCTTCTCATTTCCCCAGCTGTCAAGCGAGTCTTCTTTTCAGCTGCTACCAACCAATACAAGATTTTCTGAAGCAACATGTTGCTCTGACACTTTCCAGATTCCTATTTTTTAAATTTACTATAAGAAAGCAACTTTCAGCTTTTGATATCTACTTCTTGCCTTGAAACCTGCAGTAAAGAATAAAAATTCCATAAAATGAAATAAATCTAAGGCTTCTTACCACCCCCCATCTGCTTTTTAATCCAAACTCATTGCCTACTACCATTCTTGAATTTTTTTCTCCCTTCTCTTTTGTTTGTGATGGAAAATCCAAAACAGAGGGTTTATATTTTATGGATTGAAACAAGCCATCCAACAATAATGCCACTCTCCTGCTGAAACTGTTGCCACATCATTTGTTCACAGATGAAGGCTCTGTACATTACTCATAGGCTTTGAGTTTACAAGGTCAGTGAGTGAAACAAAAACATGGGAGATAGTGATTTAAGAACTTTGATCTGGGTGTAAAAAGAAGGCCTATCATCCTCCTGTGTAGGATATTCCACTAAAGGTTAATGGAGCAAGTCAATCAAAGTTAATACTATGCTTAATATTACAAACCTGTACTAATAGTAGGAAACACTCAAAGAGGCCCTTGATAATATTATGCACTGTTACCCTGAAGATATGAAGAGAAGGGCATACATTAGTCATATCATATGTCTTCTAGTTGCCCAGTGAACCTTTATCAGAAGTAAAATGTTTAAAGCCTTCATCCATCACTGGGGCAACCGAGATGACTAAAGCATGTAGAACCCAGCAGTCAGAGAAGAAGAGTGCCAGAGTTCTGCTAGTTTGTCCTGACAAAATGTGCCTCTGGGTGCATTCAGAGAGAAGTGATCTGCAGCTAATGTTTTGGGAGAAGAGCTCATGGATCTGCCCACCCTAGTATCAAGCTTGGGCTTGTTTGTAACATAACCTTCTAGGACCGACAGGCTAAAAATTAAAAACACTAAGTTTACAACCTGCTTCTGTTTGCCTATTTGCATTATATATTTAACATCCCTGTCAGCATATCATTTGAGAACAACTTTTTTTCAGTGTGGTCATACCCTATTAACTCTCATGCATATCAGAAAGGGTTAGGAATTGAAAAGAAGTAGGTGGCATTAAAAAGACAAGGAAATGCCACTATGCTGTTGTCAGAGCACTGCGCTGCTCACCTAAGATGGATTACATCCATCTTTGGATAGAGAATTACATCTTCCATCACCACTCCCTTCTCCCTGGGCCTGTGCTCAGAGGCTGCAGAGCTCGGGCTGATGCAAAGGGAGACCCTTGCACTGAGGATGGCCCAAGTGGCACAGAGGACATCTCGATCTGGGCCCCATCTCTGAGGACAGTTATGGACACGCTGGACAGGCATTGCTTGCAGGCATCAGTTCAGCTGAAATTATTGATCTTTATGTTCACTTTTAAGACTCCGTGGCTGAGACTAGGAAGGCTTTGTAATAACCATGGCAGGAAGGGTGCCCTTCATGGTCTTTTCTACGTTATGAGGACATAAAGGTGTACCAGGCCTACAAGCTTTACCTATAAACTGTAAAATCAACTAGCTTAGCTGAATAAGGGCAAGATAGGAATAAAGTATTCTAGATATTTCATTATTGCAATGCACCCTCTGACAATCATTCTACTGCTGCCATTGCAGACATGTCTTCAGTTTGACTTTTTTTCTGCACCTCAAAGTCACGTGCCACTTAAAGAACTTAAAATCATAATCTGTCTTTTTAGAAAAATCACTTCACTGTACACTGTATAGGGACTGCCCTGCTGAGGGGCTGTCATAACTCAGCAAGCAGGAGGACACAGGGGACAGTGCAGCATTGTTGATTGTATATTTATGCTTCATGACTAAAATAACATAACATAAACCTTTTAAAATATTTGCTTCCTCCATGGAAAGGCTACCTAAGCATTATTTCCAGGCTATTTCCTCTCCTAGACAAATATTGCCCTTTGGATGCAGCTACTTTTAAGAACACTTATCGGCTCATATAAGCTATAATGATGTTAGAGATGTACCAGCATGATGTGCAAGAGTGATAATTAAGGCACAATGTGGCACCTTACCTTAGCCAGGGAGCAAATAAAAATGGCTGTTTAGACTTGAACTGGATTGTATTTAGTAACTTCAGGCATCCTCTCCTGGATGCCCAGCTCCTAGTTAGCCTGGGCAGAGCCAGATCAAGTTCACTGAAAAATATGATGAACTGTTACTGTAAGGGGTTTGGACAGCAATTAAACTGACCCTTTCCTTATTGCACACTGAACCAGATGCTAGTGTGTCTGCAGGATTTGATTTTCAGTATCTCCAAGCAAAGAACAGGAGAGGGACAGACCATAGTCCAGGAGTGTTAGTGGTGCTCTACCCATTTTTAGTTGGGTACGTCACAGTTTTCATCCTAGGTTCACAGGGAGATTTACAAAGAAGGTCAGAACCACAATTTTGTTAGAGTCAACTATATTCATTACATTTGCTTCCTTGTTCAGCTTCAGCATTCCTGCAGAATCAGAACCAGAAGTGAGGACCTATCTCCTGCTGTATCAGTCATGCCAGGCCAGGCAAGGCTCTGGGACTGGAATACAGCTGGCAGGAGAGACAGGGCCAGCTACATTTAGCCTCTGGCCTTTTTTATCTTCCTTAAGGCTGTGAATGCACCGGAGTGCATGGGACTGTTGCAGAAGATGCAAAAAGATGGCTCAGGTGTGATCAGGATACCTGAAACACTTTCAAATGGGTAGTTCAGAGTGGGTCATACATTTACACATTTTCATGATATCCTGTTTTTTTAATCAGCTTACATGCATGGCTATACATAAGCAATAAAAAAACCCACATGACAACCCCCCTGACACTTATTTAATTGCTGAAGGAAGCAATAAAATGGCAAATGCAAATACAGCATTAATTTGTTGCATTTTTGCAGCTGAGCACCCATATAATACACTTTTCAGAGTTATCACACCAGAAGCCTGAAACATCTTTGGGCATCGTATTGGTATGAAAGAACATACATTTTTCTTCTAGTGTAGAAAATGCTATGAATCATGCATATGCTCTAAATTTTCAGGTTCTAATATTCAGATTTAACAGCTTGATAATCACACAGTTAAATGCATTTGCCTAATGTAAGTTCAAAATTGTGGTAAGTTCATCATGTATTGTAAAAATAATATGAAGCAATTTAACTAATTTATACCTATGGCCAGCTCCTTCTGTCTTTTTCCTTTTTTTTTTTCTTTTTTTTTTCTGCAGAGCCAATGGAAAGCAACATAGCCCAGAAGGGTACCTTATCTTGGAGGCAGCAGCTGATTTTTCTAAGAGCAGCATGCTATTTACTTGAATCTGTTAATTATTCAGCTTTCACTCAGACAGTTTTTAAGCAGTCTCATGTGACTCTCTTAACAATCAAAATTCAATCTGTTGTGCTGGATCTCACTGCTGAAACCACTTGGGTGAACATTTGTGGCCACGGAGACTTGAATGCAGGATCAAGACCTACACTGCTTAGTCCAGACTGGATGTGTATCCTCAGGGACTCTTTGCTTTTTATGAATTTGTAAAGTGTAATTTGACTTTTTAATGATATTTAGGAATTCAGAAATAATTTCTGTGGTTATCAGCTAAAATTGCATATAAATGAAATGTTGCAGAGACTATTCCCACTGGTAAACCCATTTGCTAGAATATTCATGGCTATAAACATCTGAATGCAGGTAGAGCCATTTCATTTTTAAAAGGCATTTTCCCAGGTCTTTTGTTCAATAATTTGTCAATGAATGTGCTAAATTGTTTGGTATCCCACAGATGGGAAAACTAAAGTGATCAGGCTTGGTGCTTGGTGCTGTTCATCAGAAGAATTTTGCATCCTGCATTGGATTCTTAACTTCCCAGCTGAGAGTAGTGAGTAAATGCCTCCTGCCCCTTCTTTTCCTTACATCCTCTGCTGGGCAAGGCTCCAGGCCTGCATCACACTCAGATGGATTCACTGCTGTTACGCAAGAAAGGGCCTCAGCTGTTAGGGAAAAGCAAATTCCTACGGATGTGGGGGATGTGAGGGAAGGAAGGAAGGCAGGGGCCTTATCTCCAAAGCTGCCACCACATTAAAAACATCTAAAAGATGTGCTAACCAATACAGGATCTATGAACTCCATTCTTGCTTCCATTTTAAATTTCTTGTCTCCTTTCTCTCACTTCAATAATAACCAAATTAAACTGTTAAAATAGTAAATCTTCAAAGCTCTCCCTCTCCTGTTTTATTAATGCAAATTCCTACCTCTTCCTAGGAATTGTCATTGACATTTGAAGGAATGGAGCAGAATACTTTACATGAAGATTTTTATTCGTCCATAAAGGAAACTTCATATCATGGATGTTATCACTGATATTATTGCTTTGTATTTCTCAGTTGAATTGTCAAGAAGCAGCAACTTATGGGCTTAATAATGTAAGGTGTACATAGTGTAAATTTCCAGACATTAATAATAATAATAATAAAAAAAAATTAAATTACAATGGGTTATACAGAAACATCACATAAAGAGGATAGGATAAAGTGTGCTCTTCTAACTAGGGACAAGTTATTATCTCAAATTCAGGTTAGTCTACTTCATCTCTTCTCCCACAGTCCCACTATGTTTAATGAAATTAATCTTAGTATCAGTCAGGCAGTCAGTGCTAGGATGATTTAGGATTTCAAATCTATTCTCACACACCCTGCCCCCAAATTAAAGAACTGAATGTAACCTATTATGTTTCTGACTAAGAAAAGTTGCAAAGTTGACTAAATTTTAATTGTCTTTGTAAACTTTGTAGGTGAGTTCTAGTTTGACTAAAACTTTCCAACAGACCTTTTAACACAACTGGGTTTAGTATTGATACCTTTGACAAAATAAGATGTAATTTACAGAGATATTTTTATTTCTTTTACCTCACTGGCCTCTATGACATCACTGTTGAATCTGATAAAATCAGTAAGGGCCATATATATTTTAAGAATTGTGTAATGCATCTCTCACAATGTTTTATTTTGATCCTACCATTCATTCTAGAAGGTCCAAGACCATTGCCATCGGTTAATCTCTCCTTTATCACTGGAAAGTAGTCCTCTCTGTAGAGTATACTGTGCCAACCACTGCACTGTGCAGCATCAGAAGAGGTGGGAGGAATGTGAGTATTTTGAATCCAAACATTACAGTTGGTAACCCCCTCAATAAGTCTATTACAGGAACTTTAATAACTATCAGTTGGCCACAAAGTCAGTGGCATTACAAATGCCATTGAGTGTTACTGGGGTGTATGTGTGGATCCTGGTACTTTGCACACAGTGGTCCAGAACCAGGCATAATGAGAATCCTGTTCTCTCAGTTAGGGCATCAAGCACAAATAGAATTAATTTTAATGACATGTTTTCTATTTGCTTTCTTAACTCTTGAGTTCTTAACTATTGGCTTAATGAGGGTCTTTCGCTTTTCCTTTGGTTGGTGTGAAAATTGTCAAGCTAGATCTTTTTGACCCTGGATAGTGCCATGAACTTTATTACTAGCAAGTGTCTGTTCCATGCTACACAAGCAAAGCACCTCACAGCCCCCTGTGCAATCACCCTAGCTGTGCCTTGAAAGTTTACAGCTGTATTAGACAGAAAGAAAAATGGGGAAGATAGCCCAGGAAAGGTGATGGGTATGAAAGAAAATGCAGAAAGTAATTTCTTACGATGATTATTTCCTGTAAAATGAAGGTTGATAAAAAAGGCTACGTCTGCTCTTTTGTTCATAGGAGAGTTCCAGAAATGTATTAGAAAGTTCCAAAGCTTCTTATAGCTGATATAAGCCCCAACTTACCTTGCATATTCTTAACAGCCTACCACTTTTTCTCCTAAAGTGAACAGGGTAAGGAAGAGAAATAGAGAAGAGAGAGTTCTTCAAACTGAAAGTTTTTCAGTGTAGAGACTAACTTGTTAGTGCTCTTCACCTGTGTTTGTGTTGTGCCCAGCATGGTGGGTCCAGCTACTAATTAGAGTCCATGGGTGGCTGCTGGAAGAGAAAGGTGGAACAACAGAAAATAGTAATAGCACAGAGGTAAGGAAGGGCAGCAGGGGAAAGAAAGAAAAGTGAAAGAAATTACTTCTGAGGAGATGTTAGAAGAACAGCAGGATAGTACTTAGCACTGTTTTTACTATGTGACATTTTTGGAATAAAATGAAGAAAGATAGTAATGTCTATTTATCATTTTCTGCTTTTGTGCTAAGCAGACTAAATCTCTAAACAGCAAATTATTTCTTTAGCAGAGTTAGAGATTTGCACAGACGTGACATTAAGCAACTAATCTTTATTTCTCATTATGTCCTTATGCAAAATCTTGTCTAAGCTACTGTCTGGCTAGATAGTTGTGTGAGTATCTGCTGGTGCTACAACTTCTGCCACAGTGATTCAGAAAGGAAAAGGAATAAAGAAACACAATGAGGCTGCAGCCTCAGATCTGAGCCTTTTCTGCCCTGCTTATACTTATCACCCTTATGCTGTATTCATGTTATGTCATAAAAGAACACAGTCTGATAATCCTTTATGCCACTCTTGAGCAGACAACTAAGCTTTAAAACACATTCGTTTGTTGAACATGGTGACCACAAATAATAATTATGGTACTTATTTCAGAAAAGATAACGCAGCAAGCAGCAGACTACAGCAACAAAGCTTTTTTTTTTTTTTTTCCCCCCTTTTTTCCCCACATGCAAACTACATGAACAAAATTAAAAGCTCTTGATGAAAACAAAAATAAAACAGGAACCCTAGACAACTCAAACAGAACATGCGAGCTATTTAAAGTCTGGAAAAACAAAATTCAAAGCAAATGGCACCATATTGAACAATTTGAAACCAGGTTGTTTTACTTTAAATGGCACTCAACTGATCATTCTGTTTACTTGTTCTGGGTTTGTAAATTGCCTTAGCTGCACATGTTTTCACACTGGGATCATCAGTCCCTCCTCATAAATTCTTTTTCTCATCATTTATGGAATTTTTTTTTTTTTTTTTTTTTTTTCCCCTCTTTCTTTATTGGACCGGGAGTGGGAGCAACAGAAGAGAAGTTAAGCTTTATAAAATCTCCTCATAAATTTTTACGTGACAAAGATTTCATCTCGCCTAGAGACACAGGACACGAAAATACCTGAGTCTGAGGTACAGATATGAAAAACAAAAAAACCCCAACCTAAATATTTCTAACCAGTGATTTATAGATTATACCAGCAATTCCTCCAAGCCAATTGGCATTCTTGTAAAGTTTGTCTTTTTTAGGAAACTGGATTGGAAGCTTCCAATCAGTGTTCAGCTCTGCCTTTAGGTACTTGTTACTTGCAAATTTAAAATCAGTCCCCCTTTTTCTCAAACACTGATGAGTCTGCATGGAGAGACTGTAAAGTAAAACATGATGATTTTTCCTTGAAACTGCACTTGAGTGGTGCTAATGGCAGAACTTGAAAATTTACATTTTGACAGAGCTTTGCTTTTAGGATGGAACACCCAGGAGATGGAAGAGCTGATTTTCACTGTTATGGGACCAACATGAAATATTCTACTTGAAGGGAAGAAGAGTTTTCTCTGAGACCAAGCCTTATCTATGAGCTAACAATGATTTATTAAGCTCTTATTAGAGATTTCTTGACCTATCTGTATCCAGTGCCTGCTTGCTTTCTGAAGTTGTTTAAGGAACATTTCAGGTTCAAGTACAATTTATAGCAGAAGTTCACACAATTCTTTTTTCACAAGTTTGATGATCCTATAATCCATGATCAGTAAAGTCCTTTTAGAGACAGAAAAAGGGAGAAACAATCTGGCCCAGCTGAAGAAAAAAAGAGTAATCAGATTTAAAAAGTAATTTTCTCTGAATGCCTTAGCATTTTTATCTGTGTTGTGATAGCCTAGTATAGTTTTGCTTTGTGTAACATTTCCAGGGTTGGGGCTATCATAAAAATAATGTTAATAATAATGCTGAGCAGTGTCCTTGGCTCTGCACACCAGGCTCTAGCAGTAACTATAAACATCGAGTGTTGTCAGTCCTAGAAGCAGACACTGTCTGAGAAACTTGATGTTAATTTCACCAAGTGCAACTACTTACAAGAGACTTAGCTGAAAGCAAAAGTACAAGACAGAAAATTACCTTTATCCTGGCCCAAACCAGGACAACAACCCCAACTTCCTCAGCCTGGCTTCATAGGGGAGGTGCTCCAGCCCTCTGATCAGTTTTGTGGCTCTTGTCTGGACACGCTCAAGGAGTTTTATGTCCTTCTTATGCTGGGGACTCCAGAACGGGACACAGTACTCCAGGCAGGGTCTCACAAGAGCAGAATAGAGGGGGAGAATCACTTCCCTTGACTGGCTCACCACACTCCTTTTGATGCAGCCCAGGACATGGTTGTTTTTTAGGGCTGCAAGTGTACATTGATGGCTCATGTTAAGCTTCTGGTCCACCATCACCCCCAAGTTCTTCTCTTCAGGGCTGTCTTCAATTCTTTCTCCTCCCAATCTGTACTGGTGCATGGGACTGCCTTGAGCCAGGTGCAGAACTGTGCACTTGGCCTTGTTGGACTTCATGCAGTTTGCACGAGCCCCCTTCCTGAGCCTGTCAAGGTCCCCCTGGGTGCCATCCCTTCCCTCCAGTGTGTTGACTTCACCACACAGTTTGGTGTTGCCAGCAAACTTCCTGAGGGTGTATTTGATTCCACTGTCCATGCCACTAACAAAGATGTTATATAGCATTGGTCAGAATACTGACCCTTGGGTAACACCACTCCTCACACATCTCCCTTTGGACACTGAGCCATTGATCTCAACTCTTTGGGTGCGACCATTCAGCCAGTTCATCGAGTGGTCCATCCAGCACATCCATATACTTCCAGTTTAGAGATCAGAAAATCATGCAGGACAGTGTTGAATGCTTTGCAAAGGTCCAGGTAGATGATGTCTGTTGCTCTTTGTCTGCTGAGGCTATGACCTCTTTATAAAAGGCCACCAAATTAGTCAGGCAGGACTTGCTCTTAGTGAAGTCATGGTAGCTGTTAACAGTCACCCCTTTGTTATCTGTATACCTTAGGAGAGCCTTCAGGAGGATCTGCTCTTTGATCCTGCCAGGCACAGAGGGGAGACTGACTGGCCTGTAGTTCTCTGAGTCTTCTTTTTTTTTTTTTCCCCTTTTTGAAAATAGGGTTATATTTCCCATTTTCCAGTCAGCAGGAAGTTTGCCAGACTGCTGTGACTTTTCGAATATGATGGCTAGTGGCTTTGCAACTTCAGAACATAACAGTGTCACAAATGCCACAAAAGTTGCATTTTTCCTTCACTTCTGAACAGATCTGCATATTTTATTGTTAAGGGAAATACATCAAAAACCTCCAAAATGGGTTGAGAAAAACATAGGAATGAAAAGTCAGCATCTGGAGCAAGTTCATAATATCCATAGTCCCTACTGTAACAGACAGAACTAAAAGCACCTACTTTTTATAGTTTTGTAAATAAATCCTTTTAAATCTAACCTTTGTGAAAATTTTGAGGAAGAAAATACTCCCACAGAATGAATTATCAAGGTTTTTTTTTTTTTAATGCTAGCTATACGTAAGTCCACTTTTATTGTTTCTCTTCTATGTTGTTTTCTCTTCATTTCCATAGTAGAATAAGAAAAAGAGGCATGGCAGAGAAAGCAAAAAGTGGTAGAGAAAGAACTCCTCCCTCCTTCCAAATTTCAAAAAGTGACTGGCTGCTGTCTGAAATGCAGGATATGTACAGCTCTATTTAGAGAAACCAGCAAAACCATGGCATATAAGAATCTTGATGACAAACAAAATGTGCCCCATTTCACATGTGGAGTCCTATGAAAATCTAATACTTTTTGTTCCTGCTTTGCATTCACACAAATACTCTGTTCATTTCCTTTTCACCCTCAGTATGCAACTCTTCATAAAAAAAGCCACAAAAAAATTTTCCCCATACTGAAAAGAAGGGGGTGGTTGGATAATATCAGTCCTCCATATTTAAAACCACATCAACTCCTACTTGCAGAAACAGTATGGAAGATGGTTACTCCATCATTGCTCTATAATTCCAGAGAGAGTTCCCTGCAGGAAAATATCTTTTGGAAAGAGCATGCAATATTATAAATGGCTATGTTAGATTTAGTCATCAAAGGATGATATACAGCAACACTTCTAAAAAATCAAATAATACATCCAATACTTTTCTATTGCAAGATTAGAAGCCAGCTTTTGCCACTAGCACAGTGCATATACTACTGCAAATGTATGCTGCAAGGGTTTTCTTATTATCTATAAAATTGATTTTCTAGATAAAAATTATGACACAGACCAGTGAATTCTGACTGGACTGTGACACCACTGACTTACTCCAAAAGCTGTAATTATGCCCAGTTATGAAAAGTCTTCAATAATCTGTACATATTTCTGCACATTATTATATTGCAGTGCTAGCACAATCATTAAAAAAAAATCCGTATTACAATGCTTGTATAAAAGGACACAGTTTGAATGTAGCTTGAAGGACTGTCTGTTATAGAGAAACCCACATGAAGTTAAAAAAATGAGACCACAACATCTAATCTTGCTCATTTGAGTATTTAGATTCAGTTTTGTATTCTGGAGCTCTATTCATAAGTATTTTTCTTTATGTTCTGCACATATTTTTCTTTAATGACTGGTAAAAAAGTCATAGAAAGGAACCTTCAAATGATAGTGTCAATTTTCCTTTAGCAGAAGTAATAAATTGCACATTGGAACATTTTCAATACCGTAACCTGAACCAATACAGGTGAGGCCTCTCGAGAAAACACTGAAGAATCCACAGTGAAATAGTAGTCTCGACAACTAGATATTAATCATTATTGTCTCTTCACTCTGTTCAAGTGATACTTTGTGGAGGTTTATGAGTATTCTATGCAATTACTTTCTGGACTGGCTATAAATCAATAGACATTGCAGTGTTTTCTTTCTATTGCCTCTTGAGGTACTTCTCTTTCCAGTCACCTCAGGTACACCTCTCACTAGAAGAAAAAAAAAATCCTATGTTTAATTCATCTTGGGCCACCTACATAAGACTGACATTGACTGTAAAAAAAAAAACAACACAAAACCCCCTCACATAGCAGAGATTTATGTTTCCAAGTATCTCACTAACTTTCTGCCTTCTGAGAAGGCAAATGAAGCTCAAAACCAAGTTCCAAGAAACATCTTATTTCAGTCTTGCTAATTCCAGATATTCCCAGGTTATGAATTTTTACATTCCTACAGCCACATGCCTTTATTGACTTAAAGAGGTAAATGTCACTATTCTAGGTATAGAAGTAACTTTCTGGCTTTTCTGTTTCCCTTTATGCATAGAAATGTGGTCTTACTTTCCAATTTCTGCCCAACTTCATGAGGTTTGAAAATTTTCATTTTTTTAAAATGACATCCTCATATCCACTCACATCCAGAAGCTAAAATATGAAAGAAAAAAAAAAAAGACACAAAACTGGTGGAGTCAGTCACAGTACTGTCCATCAAACAGCAGATATACTTAAAAAACTAAGTAGTGTGATTTCCAAAATGTAGCAAGATGAACCAAAGAAGTATGATATAAATGTCTGGTGTTTCTGGGAATAATGTGTATAGATTGATTGCACAGTAAAGTGTTGCAGAACCCTTTGCCAAAATGAGCAGAGTCAAATGAAAGGTGGCTGTCCAGGATTACCTAAGCACACATCCAGGGAAAGTAAAAGAATGGACTCCACAAGGAGCATCCCCCTACATCTGATACCCCATCTTTATAACCACAGAGGTGGCCTCAGTCAGTCCCTGTGACAGTCCTGATTTACCTGAAAAAAACCCCCACAATAAAACCCAACAAAACCTAAGTGAAACGTTAAAAATTTGCTCTATAAAAAAGAGGAGGCTGCAGGTATAATCTGGAAGACTTTCAGGGGTTTTGCCAAGGGTGAGAGTGACAAGCTTGGAGCCAAGGCAAACCTGCCTCAGCTGTTGCTATGGAGTTCAGCTAATGAAAAAGAAATTATTAACCTTGGCCTTTCACTTTGTGCTGATTTTTATTGTGCTTTGTTTTGAGGAAGCTGTCTATGCCACCTGGCCTATTGCCACAACTCCAAAGGGAGGACCTGCAGCTGAGGCTGGACCAGCTGGGAGCTGCAGGTGGGGAGGGAAGATGATGAAGCCCAGCCTTGGATTGGGCAGTGATGGGGAAGAAATTCAAGGCCCACAGCCAATGAAGATAAAAGGACTTTATCTTATGACTGAAGGAGAGTTCTTGATGACACTGGGAGAGCAGCATGTAACAAGCACTGCACTTACTCAGCAACCGGATATTCAAAACTTCTGCAGGTCACATTGTTTGTCTTCAAATATGAAGTTATCAAACTAATTTTGTTGAAGCTCAAGTAGAAAAGACAAAAAAGGCCAAAAAAGTTGTTCTTTCATGTGGAGTTATTAAAAAGTTTCCTTACCCTTCAGGTAAATGGATTAAATGGATTCTCCTCCACAAGGCATTTTGTAGAAAATAGAAGCAGAGCATCTGTGGAATTCAACATAGACTAAAATGATCTCAGAAAAAAAACTGAGTAAGGAGGTGAAAATATTCACTAAGTTGATAAACATGAACTTCAAGGCAGTTACTGAAGAGCAGAGGAATTTCACAGCATAGCAACTTAAAAAAAAATTTTAAATCAATATCTATCAAGAGAAGTACAGATAAAACGAAATTACTCCAACAATATATGGTGAAGTGACAGGTCATCAAGAAAGAAATAGTAATTCCATGGAGACCTTACAGATGGCACAGATGTTTCTCTAAATATATCTTATTGCTGCAATTGATCAACCCAGAGTAATGGGTATGGGCTAAGAATGTCAATTTCCCTGGGAAGTCTGCTCTAGTTCATGGGTCTTCAGCTTTGTGCACCCACTCTTTGGCACTCCAGGGAAAGGACAAGGTGTAGAGAAAGTAAAGGACTCTGGTATGATCTTCCAGAGATCCTATACCTTAATAATAGTTGAGATCTTTCTTCTAGCTCTTCCTTCGTAGCTAGAAAGTCTAACTCCACACTGTCTGCCTTCTCAGGCAATGTAGCAGCAGACTAAACAGAAGTTCCTCAGGGCTTTTTTTTTGGAGGCAATTTCACCTTCCCAAGCAGGAGAGAGGGAAAAACTTGGCAAAAGGTTCCATTCCCAGTGTTTGCCAGGGCAAATTTTCAGATACTTTTAGTCTCAATGACTATCAGCATCAGATTGCTTAGTAAAGAAACAAGGACCGTCTTTGTGCTAGCATAATCCATTTGAGTTGTAAAAATCATTCTCTATATGCTGGAAAACATCTTATTTTCCAACATAGAACACAAAGAAGGCTCTGACATAAGTTCCAAAGTTGAAACTTTTCAGCTGCAATTTTGCTACAGTTTAAGTACTTCAAGAACTATATTAAGTTTCTTACTAATAGAATCTACATTTAAGATGTTTTATCTATACGTAGAAGTCATTTATCTTTTCCTTAAATTTTTAAAAATCAGCAATACTGAGCAAAAGATAAAAAGTATTTAATAATCACAGTGCATAAATACAAACAAATCCTAAATCAGGTCAGAATAAAACTTGTCCATAACAAATAATAAAACAAAATATAACAAAAAATCATAGAATAACTTGGGTTGAAAGAGGTTTCTGGAGAACACGTGGAGCAATACTCTGATCAGTTCTACCTTTTTACCTGGCACTGGTTGCCAGGGCTATTCTCTAGTGCCTGGGTCATCTGGCTTAATATCACCAATCACTCAGGAGAACTCTACTGATATTAAGATGAATAGATTGTTTTTAAAAACTTTTTTCAGGGTAGATGACATTCAATATAAAGTGAAGCAGATGGAAAATTAAATAACTCCACTGATACATACGCAATAATAGGCAGATAAATACCTCAGTACAATCTCAGATACTTAAAACAGGTGCATCTAACTTGATTCTAGCTCATCCCCTCTCTAAAAAAAAAAAGATTTCAGAAAAGTAGGAGCTGTAAATGGTCTAAGCCTTCTCTGATTAAGCTTTCTAAAAGCACTAAAGCCTGGAAAAATTCCAGTGTCTCTGACATGTCCAGTAGCTTTCCACTGGAGTACAGTGCCAGGTAACTCTGTGCATTCAGTAATATTTCAGTACAGGGGAAGAGCATCTTCCTATTTTATAAAGGATATATTTGTAACTCTAAGATTTTTGAGTGAGTGATGTAAGAAAAACCTTTGAATTTGTACCAATAATTTTTTTTACTTTTACTTTCATGATTTTACTTTGAGGGCATGGTTTACCCTATGGTTTACTATTAAATATGGTATGAGGTGGCTACAAAGAAGCACACACTTTTAAAGAAATAGCTGTAATGAAGAGCTGCATCTTCAGAAACGATCAAAAGAACGTTAAGCACAATCATTTAATACAAGCAATATCCAAATCCAAACACGCGTTAGTACTTATTAACAGCATCAAATCTAATGATTTCCAGATGAAGTGACAATAACTTCAGAAAAGATCCTTTTGAAAGAGAGAAGCACTGAATAGAGAACTCTGCCAGCTTGAATGCAAATCTCTCTGTCTCACAAGGCAGGAGAATGGGAGAAAGCTGTGTCATGCAGTCTGTCTGTACAGAAGCACTGACATGGCTGAGACAGGCAGGCAGACTTAGCCACTGCTCACATCAGGACTTTGGGCCATAGTCCCTGTAGTTAACTGATCCCAGAAGGAAAGGCAAACATTTACAACCATCAGAGCCTTCGAGTTATTTCCTACTGGGCTTTATGAACCGAAAAGAGAGGCAACCCCTCCTTCCCGGCCACTGAGCAGGGGTGGAAGGCAAGCTTGACACATGGCTGCAACATCCCTGCCCTGGGGTGGTCACACTGCCCTGGCACACACTGCACACCCCCGGCACTGCCCTACCCGTCCTTAGAACTCAGCAAAGCTCTTCTCTCTGCAGCAAAGCTCTTCTCTCCACTTGCCCATCTCTGATCTACCCAGCGTTCTGTCTCACCTGACCGCTGACAGAGACCACATGAGTAAAACAGCCTCTCAGATGAGTTGTTACATCTTTGAGGCAGTCAGCAGTCAGTATTTACCAGCTGAGGTTGCTCTGGACTTGTGGTATTTCTTTGGCATTCCCTGTAATTAAGAGGGGGTATTTAATGCTCTGTTGGTCACTGCAGCAACAGGTCTGCCTTGTTCTGAGAAGAGGGATGGTATCCTCTTTCATTGCACTCATCCACATTTGAACATCACAGCTTTAAAACTCAAATACACAAATACACTGGTGTGTGTAATACACTGAATACAGCAGATCAGCCTTGCTGCAGTGAGGCCAGAAAATGTATATTCCTCAGGAGGAAAAGCTGATTAAATTAGAGAGACTTGATTTTATTTATCTCCACCAATATGACATGGAATTTACCATATCTGCCTACTAATGTGGGTTCATTTTTATTGCATTGAACTAATCTAGGGCTGCATCCTTCGTTCCAATATCAGTGGGAGTGTTTTCATTGGTCTCAGCAAGCAGTAAATCTACAGTTCGCACTGAACTGTGCTTTTCTCTGCCAGAATTAAGTATCTGCAGATATTAGACGTTCTGCAAGACAGGATGTGGGGCTGAGCACAGCATCTCTTGTGATCAGCCAAATATGTGACTGCAGTTCTACTTATAAAAATAACCTTCCTGTAACACAAGGATCATTCTGTGTGCGTGTGTAAGCTTCAAGATGGCAAAGTCAACCTTCATCTGAAACCACGAGAAAGGAAGATTTTCAGAAATGAACAAGGAAGTTTTACAGGATTTTCCATATGAAACAGCTAACTGCATTCAAAAATGTATCCTCAAAATATATGCTGCTTTTTTCATTTTCTTTTTCCTCCCTAAGCTTTCCCTTTTGATCAAATTAAGCAGCCATTCTACTAACAAATACTTGTGCTAAACAGCCATATGTTCATTGTTAATATTAGTCAAATCAAATTAATTAGTTTTAACTTTCTCTTCTCCACAAACCTATCAAATTTTCTATCAAAATTACTTTTATCTTTAGCAATTGTCAAATTGTGTTTAAAATTATGAATTCTCATCCATCAGAATCTTATACTCGGAGTCTTATATGTCTATTTGTTTAGAAGTCAATCATATAAGCAACCCTCTGAAATAGTAAGTGAGACTAGATGTTACCTGACCATTTCAAACTGCCAAATCCTTCCTTAAGCAAAGAGATTTTGGTTAAGCAATGTATTTATTTCTCCTCCCAGTATAGAACAAAACTGCATCTTTGCACTTGCTGAGTTACTAAATGCTTGGAATTTCTTCTCTCAGCTCTGCTGATGTAAACAACTGGAGTGCCAGGAAGAGGAAAGCAATTATTACATGAAAACTTAAAACACCTTATTGGATGTTGAGGCCGTATCTAACGTTTGTAGGTAAACCACCTATGCAGAAAGTTTGGAGGTGGGTGTTATAACTAACAAGTGTTTAGAAAATTATGAATATATTTAAAATTATTACATAATTTTCATGTAACTCACCATCAGTACTAATGTTGCTCTTGGCAACAAAGAGAAGTGGAGAGGGGAAAGGTGCCTCCCAATAGACCACTAACACTTTCAGCTGTTTCATTGTTATCCTCCCTATTGCTGACTTTTTTCTGAAGATTTCTGTAGCACTGGAGAAAGAATACATTAGTCCTCTAGATACTGCCACTGCTGAGTATATAGCAGGGACACCCAGCTTTGTTGACAAAGTTCGTATTTCTGCAAGGAGTTCTCAGTTTCTCTTGTGTCAACACTGACAGCATGTTCATGGTGATGGTCCTGACAGCCCTTGTGTAGATTGATGAATAGGAGTTTGATGGAGTAGTTGTTTAGACCAATGTTAAATTATTCCTGAATGTCTTTGTATGGAAGAAATCACTACTCCAGCAAGATACTAGGTTCCATCTATCATTCAGTTACTTTTCCAACAGCTCAAAAAAAAAAATCATCTGTAGACAAGAATAGATACCGAGGAAGAAAGGTGAAGACTGACTGGTGGGCAGGCTGACCAGCTAGTTAGCAATGGTGGGAAGGTGAAAATAAAACATTCTAAGGTTATTTTGTCAAATATCCTTTCAAACTGTAAAGCCAAAAACTTTAATTTTCAGTTTCTCGAAGCAAATTAAAAATTCTTCCTTTCCAACTTTGGATATTTGAAGTCTCCATGAAATACATTTTGGGAGTTGGGAGAAACTTGATATGCTATGATACTTTTTTTTTTTTGTACATGTGTACATAACTTTTTGTACAATGTACAAAAGTTAACTCATACATTAGCTAGGGACAAACAGGATGAGATGACCCATGAACAAAATGCATTACTGCTGTTCTACAGGCCTTTTAGGACAAAGGACTGGTCTCAATCAACATATTTATTTACTTAAGTTTAAAAAAATTGAGTAGCACCTCAGATGGCCATGAACTATGTCTGGAAGCTATGATGTCACAGGATGTCTATCACCTGTTGGGATGGATTGGAAGGGTAATGTTGAACTGAAACCAAGTGCAGAGGATACCTATCAAACATCTGGTTACTTCTTTTAGCTATATGCAATGAAACATTCTTACACCAGATTAAGGACATGGCATAAAAAGTAATGAATCCTAAAGCAGCAGGAAAAGCATTTTTTCAAACATAGCAGTTAAGAATAAATAAAAGAAAAAAATTAGAAAAAATATACCACAGAACAATGGAGTGTTTTCTGTTGGAAGGGACCTTTGGAGATCATCTAGTCCAAACCCCCTGCCATGGGCAGAAACACATTCCAATATATCAGAAAATACCGATAAAATATTGAAATAGGGCAGATCACATGATTTTAGACACATGATTTTTTTAGAGTATGAAATGGCTAAGTTTTTACCATACATGACCCTACAGAGTAAGTAAACTAAACCCACAAAAGTCCATGCCTGCTGATCAGCTATTATACTTAGGCAATTCACTCAGCTAGCTAAGGAGGCTGATATAACCAGCTTCTCTAAGATGAAATGGGACATCTAATTATGCACTTTTATAGCTCATTATGCCTCATTTTGAGCTTGAAGCACAAATTAACTCAGGGGAATTTAGTGGCTCTGTTAAACTGGAGGCCATATTACTTAATCATGGAAGTCCTCATTGATGTTAAAAATGCATATCACTGATGCTATCTTAAATCAATACATTCAATATTTAGTATTATTATTCTATTTTTAACATTTTCAAAGGTTCTTTGAAGCTGCAGCCTGGTGGGCTCCTGTTGCTGCAAGTGTGGTATGAATGCAGATGCCTTAGGTGCTGCAGGGAGAGGCAGCCTCCATCCCAGAGGACAGCTACTTGTCACAAGTGGTACTGGGAAAGGAAGGTCAAAGAATGGGAAGGCATCAGGGAGCAAACCAGGGATCTCTCATGACTGTGCAGCTCCCAGACACTTCCATGTTAGTTTAGTGCCTGTGCAATGGGCCAGATAGTCATCCCTGAGAAGCCAACTGGGTGGCCAGCCACCAACCTGGACCTGACATGTTCCACATCACTGAGGCACGTGGACCACATCCAGAACAGGGGGAAAAAGTGAGCTTCTCACTCCCCTGGCCCTTACTCCTGATTGAGTGCATTGTCAAGGGAAGGGATCAGCAATCTGAGGAGGGGGTGATGAGCAGCAGTCATCAAGCCTGGGGCCACAAGCTAGTGGAAGGACTAAAAGCCCTGGTGGATATAGAGTAGGATTGTTCTCCAGCCTTCATTGCAGGAAGATCCCCTGCTGTGTTCCTCTTCCCCCCTGAAAGATGAAAGTAGGATCCTGCAGGGATGCTGATGCTGTGTTTTAGGGCCCAGAGATACCTGAGGGTGCCCATGGACTCCCTCCACTGCACACACAGTAGGGCAGTGCCCAGACCATGGGGCAGGGGCCAGACTGCATCTGATGAGTAGATTGGGATTCACAACTCTACCATCAAAGTCCCATCTCTTCTCCTGCAGGGGACACAGAACTCAGACTGGATCTCCAGCCCAGTCCCCACTTCTTCTGCAGCAAAGGAGAGTGGTGGGGTCACATCGGGCAAACACCAACAAAACTGATTTAACTGACTTTTACTAAGGTACATAGTAATAAAAAACCAGTCTTTTTTATCCTGCATAAAGACATAATGATATCAGATGCCAAATCCCCTTTGAAGAGATGGATTCCCCATCACTGGACGCTTTTAAGATTCGGCTGGACAGGGTGTTGGGCCATCTCATCTAAGCTGTGTTCCTACCTAGAAGGGATGGACCAGGTGATCCTTGAGGTCCCTTACAATCTGCCCTTCTATGATTAAATCATAGATCTTCAGTATTGTGGGAAGAGATTTACTGAAATAGGTATGAACAGCTTGCCTTCCCATCAAGGGAATGGAGTGTTTCAGGACACCAGAAAGCCCACGGTAATTTATTTAGCTTTATGCAACCGTGCACTTAAATTTACTCAACATCTGTAAAGCTTATCACGATTTTCTACCTCATCTAAAGCGAAAATGTAGCCAGTGAGCCAAAGCATTTTGGATTGTGATTGTGTCTGGCACGCCGAAAGGCGCTTTACTCTTTTTTTTTTTATAATTTTTTTAAAAAAAAATATATGTAAAATCTAAGACTAAAGTATTTTAAGGTACAATTTAAGACTAAATCGGTTGGTATATTATTAATTTATTCATTTTATTTTGTTGGCGGCGGCGAAGTTGCGGGGGTGGTGGCGGATGCCGTGAGTGGCATCCGGAGGCGCGCACTGCCTGCCACCCAGCGGCCATCGGGAGGGAGGGAAAGGGAAAGGGAGGGAAAGGGA
>JAAWXA010000004.1:29338035-29400728 GCA_038090715.1 Florisuga fusca | reverse complement strand
GAAGGAAGGAAGGAAGGAAGGAAGGAAGGAAGGAAGGAAAGGAAGGAAAGGAAGGAAAGGAAGGAAAGGAAGGAAGGAAGGAAGGAGAAATGGGGAGGGGAGAGGAGGGGTCGGGACGGTGTCAGCCTCCTCGGGAAAGGTGTGTGTGTGTGTGTGTGTGTGTCGAGGGGGGCAGGGGGGACTGTCCCTTTACCCCCTCAGAAAGTGGGGGTTCTCGTCCTCCTCCCCTCTGTGCTGCTGGTGATCCAGTACCTCCCAAACCAGGGTCTGTGTGGGGTATTTTGGACCCAGCAAAGGCTGTGATGCAGGTTTTAACAGAGCACCTGTGGAGGCCGGGGCGGCAATGCTATCACTCTGTGGTGACGAAATACCCTTCTATGGCAACTTGTGCTTGGAACGTAAAAAAATGCTCTGTATGCACTTTTTCATTGCTGCTAAAAAACCAGAAAATGTTAAAAAGAAAAAAACAACACACAAAAAAAGCCAGTCAGATCCTTAAGCTTGAAACCATTATCTAAAAGTGTCTGTGTTGTATTTTTTTATATATATATATGTATGTATTTCTTATAGTTAATTAAATTTGGACATCATATAACTAGGGAAACGAGGGGGTTCAGTTTGCTGCAGTATCGAGCCGATTCTACAGCAGACTAAAGAAGGTTAAAATGGCAAACACCTTGCCACTAGAGCTGCCTCTGCACGTGTGTCTTCCTACCACTTTTCCCCTCTTTCACTATAGGTAAATGCACCTCAGCCATTTGCAGCCACCCCTGACTAGACACCAGCTGGGCCCATTTCAGCAGGCTCTGTGCCATGCATGTAGATGCCTTGGGCTGGAATTATTACCTGTGCACTGCCTGTATCTGTCCTGAGCACACCCCTGGACTTTCCTGTGCTGCCATGAAGAGGCAGCATTAAAGTAATTTATTGGTTGCACGTCAGTATAACGTAACTCAATTATGAGCAGATATTTCATTACTTTACATTAAAATGAATGAGTCAACTAGCCAGCAATTTGAGGGATCTAGATGAGAGCTAACCAGGAAAACATAGATGTCTACCTTTCAAGTAAAGCATTTTTTCCCTATTTGATTTAAAACTGTGCTGCTACCGTTAACTTCCCGTGCAAATACCACAAATACAGACTGAAGAGCAACACTTGCAGTAATTAAATGCCAATGAACAGGGATAAATAGAATATTTGCCTTTCTTATCATATGCTTCATATCCATGGCTAGGAGTTTTGTGCAGTCATTTAAGCAAATAATGAATCAAATTTCAATGTAGAAGAACCTTTTGCTTTATTTACAGTTTTACAAATCAGGCAGGAGTTTTTCTTTTTTTATAAAACGAACATCAGATGCTGACGTTCACTAAATAGCCTGTATTAAGATTATTTTGCTAAAAACAGCTATAGAGTAAAAGCATCCATTGCTGGTAGTGATTAGTGTGACAACCCCTCTGCTTGACTATAGCAGTGACAGTGCCTCAGAAAG
Organism: Florisuga fusca; assembly: GCA_038090715.1. NCBI lineage: Eukaryota > Metazoa > Chordata > Aves > Apodiformes > Trochilidae > Florisuga > Florisuga fusca. Next base: position 29,399,232 of record JAAWXA010000004.1, on the reverse strand, counting down.
CCCAGGTGATCCTTTCACAGCCTACAAAACTTTTGGAAGCACTGTTACTAATGGCACCTGAGACCAAGGTGCTACTGAATTAGATGCTAAAATTAAACAGTTAACAACAGCCATGCTACAGTTCTGATTTTGAGTGATTAGTTAAGGAAGGTTTTGCTGTCCTGGCACTGCCACAGGAAAACCAACCATTTTTCAATTTGTTCAACCTGTTTTTAAGTAACAAGCTCAAGCCCTTGAGTTCTGCTGAAGTTCATTTTAAGTGGTAAATCTACACTTGGTCTGAGAAATTAATCCAAAAAAAATCACCCGAATCCCTGTGCCTTAATCTCATTTTAAAGCACTTTGTTTACACTTTCGCTGAGAAGTACTTTGAAGTTAGAAAGAAAAGCAAAGGCATTCATTCCTTGTCTCACACCTGAACAAAGAACCACCTATGACCTGAGGGACTTGCAAGCTGCTTATCTGCAATTTCCAGATGTTTCATCAGTCTGACTTGGGTGAACAGCTCACACTCCAGTTTCTATTAGTTAGTGAATAAATTACTTTATGCCAGCTGGGATTTGTTTTTGTACCAGAGGTGATGCTGCCTCCCTCACTACTGTAATGTGGTCAACAAATATTGGTGAGCAAAAGCACTGAGATGACTGCCACAGGAATGCCACAATGCTGTGGCACAACACTTGTACTTTTTTCCTTCCCTTCTCTCTTTGGAAGAGAACAGGATTGACTTTGGCTTTCTTTGATGTATGAGTATCCATAGCTTCGAAATTAAGAACTCAAAGCATCTGCCCCAACAGTTGATTTCTACCTATTCCCAGTAAAAAAAAAACACCAAACAACCACCAAACCCCACAAAACATTCATTACTATCTCAACTGTCCTGTTCTGCTCTATCAGTGCTCTTGACAGTCACATCCAAACTAGTACACATAGTGTTGTTATTGGCTGGATGGAAACAGCTGTACAGAGAAGTCTAATAAAACACTGCTCAACTTTCTACAGGTCCATTTTGTCCTTTCAGATGAAACATATTTCTCAAGGCTCTAAATGTAAAATTTAGAATAATTTTAAGATGCACTTGAAAGAAAACTCACCCTGAAACCATAACCCAAACCTCATAAAAACTCACTCATAAGGGACCTGTGTCTGACATTCTTTTAAGAGTTTCTGCTACAGCTGACTCTAGTTTCTCAGGCAACAGCAGAAGAAACCTCTGGATACAGTCTCAGCAAACTAGTTCTGCAAGAAGCCTGTTACTGCACCATAAAAGAAAAGGAACAGCAAACAAAAATGAGTGCACATGGGGGTGTTTGTCAGCAGATCCAAGGAGTCAGCCCTTCAGCTTTTTTAATTTCTAATTTTACTTGCCTTGCCAGTTGTGTTTTCTTTCACAAACAGGCTTGTAGTGGTCGTCCTTTTTAAAACTCTGCAGGTTGCCTCGTACAGCTTAAAGCAAGCGTGACATTAGTCTGTCTCAACTAAACCAAACCATGATGCAGGACATGCCTTTGAAATCCATGAGAGAGATGTCTCTGATTGCTGTGCTGCTTCCATCACATTCCTATCCTGATGTCTACTACATAACATGGCTTGGCAGGAGCAAGTCAGCCTCTGGCTTTTCTCAGCTAACAGAGGCTACATCATCATCCTCCATAGATTCCTCAGCTTTGCATAACTAGCAAGCTTCCTCTCTGAAAACTTACTCGTATCACATGCCTCATGTCTTCCATCTCACAGAGAATGGAAATGGAAACTGTTGCATCTGTCAAGGGATAAAGACTCTGAAGAGAATTCCCAAACAAAAGAAGAAAAAGAAAGCGCTATGAGAAACAGCTAACACAGATCTTCTCCCCTTATTATGTTACTGACCAAAGAATTTGCTGGCCAAACTTAAACATTTTAAGAGTGGAAAGTGGATGGTTCTGCCTTGACTTTTTAATGATGCAAAGAGCAACTCTCACATTAACTTTCTAAAGTATGTAGAAAACTATAAAATGCATATGCATCCTAGAAGAATGATTTTTCAAGAGGCATTTGCTTACTGAGGCTAATAGATTATGGTAATAAGCTATCATTTACTTATCTTAAAAGTAAAATAATTCTAGCTATTCTAGAAATAATTCATCTAAAAAGCTGAAGCAAAGGATGTAATAAATATTTTCAAGGCACATTACAGAAAAAAAAGGTATGCATAATATTGATTATATGCAAATACAGGACCATAGAGATCTATGATGGTAGCAAAGGCTTGTATCTTTTACTAGAACAACAGAGAGATGGATAAAGCCCTCACAGACTTTTCTTCAAGTTTGAAATGCATAAAAACCCTTACAGACCTGATTAGAGCTGGCAATCTTCTACTAGATATTAATATAAAAATAATTTATTTGTGAAGAAATGTAGTTTTAGGGCAGAAAAAACTCTTTGCCAAATCTGAAGTATTCACCATGAGTTATAGCCAAGAGGAGAAAGAGCTGGAATGTTAAAAGGATTTATCTTACTTCTTCTGAAATGGAAACAGTGACTGAGCTCATAAACAAAAGAGACAGAGACCCAGCCACATGCACACAGATCACGTTCCATTCACAAAGTAGCAGGCAATCCTCCACAGCCTAAAGCAGGACAGCAGTGAAGTTTGGGCTCAAATGTCCTCACATTTGGTACATCTGAGTTTTTCATATTCTAGAGAGCATCCCAACTGTATTTTGATCATTCTTAGGAACAACTTTCTTGCTTGCCCCAATAACCTGTGCTATATTTTAAGCTCACTACGTCAGTGGGAGGGACTGAGCCAAAGTCAGATATTATGCGACCATAGTCAAGAGTAGCAAGAAATAAAAGGATGAGGAAAAAAGCAGATTCCTTGCATTTCCATGTCTGATCTTTTAAAAAGATAGTTTGACTTTGAAAATAATTTTTGCAAAGACAAGATTTTTTGGACTTTACCTCTTAATTCCATTATGTTCAAAATCTCTGTTTCAACATGATATTCTAATGTACATGTAACCAAACACCCATATGCAGCAGTATTTCTTGTTACACAGAGCAATAAAGATTTCATTTTGAAAAACATCCCATTTTCAATTCAGTTTATGATCGTGGGCATTTTCATATGATTGGAATCAAAAGAGAGCCAAGATGAACGAAAAAACAGCATAAACAAAATAGATGACTAGATGACATGATTTATTAAAAGAGACTAAGAGATTTACTGGTTGCAATTTATGAAAAGGAAAACAATCACAGCAACATTACGAATCTTGATTTCTGGTATTTTTAATCTCAAGAGATAAATGCTGTACAAAATGAACTGAAATTAAAACACACAGCTCACTCACTGGTGAAATACAGCTGCCTCTAGGATGGGAAGCAGCAAATGCTGATTGGGACAAACCTCAGAGGACAGCAGGGATGGGGACACTGTAAAAGCTGTATGCTGCAATATCTGCTCCCATGGCAGAGAACTGAGGATGACTCCATTAAGACCAACAATAACCCACAATGCTGGCAGTGTAGAGGCAGAGGCAAACTTCATTCCTCTTGAACCAGTAATTCTTCTTCATTATCTAATATCTGTCCCAGCTCCAACACTGGGTGAGGGATTAAAAGCTCAGGAACACAGACACAAAACTTTTTTATGGTTTTCCCTGGGCAAATAGCAGGACAAACTGACAGAGATTATTCCCCACAGCTCACAGGGTGAAACTGCGAGCATCTTCCCTGGCAAAGAGAGTGCCAGACACCCTGAGGGAAGGGCTTATGACCTGAAAGGTGTTTCTCAGGCAGACACCAGCTTCAGCTGAGCTCCTGTCTCCTTCTCACCATCACAACCCCCAGCTGGGCCTATTAAACACATCATTTCTCAGGATTTGCCAGGGTCAGATTGATCCCATCTCTCTGTGGTGTAAGAAATAGCATTAGTGAGGACAGGATCTGAGTGATTCAGGACACCAGGAAACCCCATCCACAACGGGTGGCTCAGTCATATGCCCTGTGTCTTGCATGTCCTTCTCCCCTTCTGTGTGCTGGGAAGGTGCCTCTTTGGATACCCGAGTTTGTGATGTGTGTTCTCTTCCTTCAGATTAAACACCTACATGTCAACGGAGGCACAGGAAAATACCAGTTAACAGAGTGGGATTCTTGCCTGCGTGGCTGCTTTGCCCCGGTGTGTTCTTGGCCTCCAAACAGCTCATTATCAGGGGTGAGAGCAGCAACGCAACAGCTGAGCAGCAACATCTCGCTCTCAACACCTCCAATACACTTCAGATGGGGAAATCAGCTTGGAACGAGCAGAAATATTTCCTGACCCAGATTCAGGCATTTTATAAATTTCAAGCCTCTTCCCAGCTGTAGAGATAAACACTGTGCTGAAGCAAGAAGCAGTGATAGCTGTCAGAAACCATCATCTTTGCCCTCCCTCACTGTGTGTGTGGCACAACAGTTAAGGAAATTTATATGGGGTTTCACAACAGAAAGGAACACGGGCTTTGGTTCTGAAAGCTTCTCTCCTTGCTTTGTTTCACTGTTTCTGCCGAGCAGTGCAGTGCTGACTGCAAAGCTGTGCTGTAATGCAAAATGTTACCCAGCAAACCATTTGCTCAGGCCCCAGACTAAAAGACACCTCAGCAGAGAGATTTCATCCTCTCAATTTCCATCTCCTTCTGCAGGAACCGACTGGTGCCTCCAGGCTTTCTGGAAGGTTCCTGCAGTATCTCATCCTCTGCAGCGCCTGTTGTCACCCTGTGTAGCCGGTTGGTCACAGGGGGCTGGGCAGGGACTTCACACCCAGTAGCATGGCATGCTGCTGTGACATCCACTGTGGCTACCCAGACCACTGAATTAGGAAAGACCAGGAAGACTTTGCAAGACAAATTTAGGAGCTTCGTTAAAAAAATAAAAAAAATCCGTGTTAAAAAAATCCCTATTTAAACCTGGGTAACAGTGTTCTGCAGGTGGCAAAAGCACAAATTTCACAAGACTATGTTCCATTTTATTGAATATATTTAATTCTACCATATTAAAAAAAAAGTTTTTAATATCTTCTAAGAAGAGATGTCCACTCTTCTGAAGAAGGCAGCAGGGTTAATTATTGACCTTGGTCACTGCCTGGGACAAGAAGGTATTTATACAATATAAATGTTAATTGATACCTGAGAGTAAAATTCCTAGAGGGGAAAATTGTATGAAGGTTCTTCACAGGCTTAAAAAAAACCCCAATAAAGTCTTCTATAGGTATAATTTTAAAATTGAAATGATTTCTTATGAAATTTTGATGACAATTCTGAGAGTACTTTCTCCTGGATCATGTATCCTGGCCAAGCAGGTGTGACATCTTACAGCCACACTAAAAAGCTGCTGTTTTGTGGGACATATTTCATGGAATCCCAGAATAATTTGGGTTGGAAGGGACCACTAAAGGTCATCTAGTCCCACCTCCCAGGAGTAAACAGGGACACCCTCCACTAGATCAGGTTTCTCAGAGCCTTGCCAAGCCTCATCTTGAATATCTCCAGGGATGAGGCCTCAACTACCTCCCTGGGCAACCTGTTCCATTTTTCCCCTACCCTCATGGTAAATTTTTTCCTAATATCCAGTCTAAATCTACTCTCCTCCAATTTAAAACCTCCTCATCCTATCACTACAAGCCCCTGCAAATAGACCCTTGCTGGTCCATCTCCAGCCTTCCTGTAGGTCTCCTTCAGATACTAGAATATCACAAAATCACAGAACCATCCGGGCTGGAAAGGACCTCTGAGATCATCAAGTCCAACCCTTGATCCACTGCCACTGTGGTTACCAGACCATGGCACTGAGTGCCACATCCAGTCTCTTCTTAAAAACCTCCAGTGATGCAGAATCCACCCCCTCCCTGGGCAGCCCATTCCAATGCCTGATCACCCCCTCTGGAAAGATTTCTTCCTAATATCCAACCTAAACCTCCCCTGTCAGAGCTTAAGTCCATGCCCTCTTGTCTTACTGATGGCTGCCTGGGAGAAGAGACCGACCCCCCCCTGGCTGCACCCTCCTTTCAGGGAGTTGTACAGAGTGATGAGGTCTCCCCTGAGCCTCCTCTTCTCCAGGCTGAACACCCCCAGCTCCCTCAGCCCTTCCTCACAGAATTTGTGCTGGAGTACCTTCACAGCCTCCTTGCTCTTCTAGATACTGTTCAGACACTGTTTCATGGCATCAGAGTTGCTGCACTGGAACTGTGCCCTCCAGTCAAAAATGATGCAAAGGTGATCAAAGGACAGCATTAGTTGTCAACCTTGGCTCTAAATTGCTTTTATTAATTTAAAGATTATGGTGGTGAGATAGTAGCTATATTGCCAGGGATATCTGGCATGCTCTATATTTTTCTCCTGTTACTAAAGTAAAATGTTTACCATTATCTAAACTAAGATGAATGGTAAAGTTAGGTTTCCCACTTCCACATCCTCCATCCTTTTCCTTCATCCTGTTGCAATTCCCCCCACATCCTCTCTATCGAGTCCTTCCAGCCATTATCCCAATGCAGAGTCTGGGCTCAGGCACTGCCAGAGTCATTGATGACCAGTCCAACAGGCTGGGGTCATTCCTGCATCTCTGCAGCCTGGGAATCAGTCCTGTGAGCTCTGCTGGATGGAGGTGGGGGATTTCCTGGGTGCTACTTTTTGCCTCCATCCCTGGGTGGCTGAAACCTGCCCAGCTCTCTCTTCATCCCACATGGGCTGAGCTGGAGAGCCCCTGGCTGGCTGAGGGAAGCTGGCACTCTGTCCTAGTCCCTGCAGGGATGTCTCTGTCTTGCCCACCCATGGTTTCCAAAGGGAACCCACTAAACTCTGGAGCCAGAAGGGTCACTGGAGCAGAGCCATGAGTCAGCATGGTGAAAACTCCCCTTGCTCTCCCCACGGCAGGGCCATGTTTTTTGATAAATTCAGTAAAAAAGCCCCCAAATGCAGCAGGGGCTGAAAATGAACCAGCTGAAAAAGTCTAATTGGATTTGGAAACGGGAAGCCTGTTTCAAAAGAAAATTCCTGGGATGCTTCTTTTTAAAGTGGCAGCAGCAACCTCAGGAAAGCAAGAATGCATCTGCTAGAAAATAAAAGGTAACACACAGTCTGACCACAGGACTTACCCTAGCACAGCTCTGTTGTCCTGAAAATGTCTCAGATCCTTGAGAGCAAAATCATCTTCAGTACAAGAAAATCAAAGTATATTGCTGGAGACATTTCTGAGCCAAATTGTCACACAGTGCCTTCTCACTGGGGTAAAAAGGGCTTGTGTAAACCTAGACAGGAAGGCAGCTTTCATCCAACTAAGACAGGCAATATTTTTTTGACAACTTTTTAGTATGATTTTTGAGATGCTGGCAACTTAGCCAAGTTCCAATGCTGGTTAAAGTGGGTTGTAATTGGACTGAGCAGCTGAAGGGAAAGGGCTCTGTTTATATGACAGTGCTATATGCTGGCTTCATCTGAGACTGGGGAACTACTGTGCTGAACATACTGGAAAACAAAACCTAGAATAAATTATAAGTCTGAACAAACAAGACAGGCAAAAAAATTATTACCCTTACTGGCTGTGACAGAGTCTGTCTTGCATCTAAATCAAAAAGCTTTCAGGGGACTACATGGTTTTGCTCATAGGGAATTATGGTAAGCTGAAACTAGAGACAAATTAAGAGATGGTAAAAAGTTGAATGTCTCTATTACTTAAGTGATTTCTTCAGAGGGCCAAATTATTTCTAGCCTCTGGGGGGATTTGGTCTACTCTACAGTACTCATATTCTGTATGAGAAAGCCGCAGTCAAAAGCTGCCCTGCTGAGGGATTAAATGAATGCTTTTGCAGATCAGTGACTTTTTTTTGAAGTTGCTTTTGTATCAGTTGCTTTGCTTTCAAATCCCCAGGTCACACGTTAACTGTAGAGCTGTTTTACTCTAAGAATGTATGTGAAACACACATAGAGGAAAAATCTTGTTGTGATTAGGCTGGGTAAATCTAGAGAAAGACTGAGCTTTCCTCATTGATTTTCATTCTCATGAAGCTGTCACTTGCAGGTCAGCTGTATCTGATACAAACTGCAAATTTATAAAGGACATGCAAATGAAATAATTGCTTTATTTAGAAATCTGTTATTCTAAAGAGTAATAATTTTTGGTCTGGACATGAAGATACTCTGTGTTATATAATATCTACTAGCACCAAGATACAGCAATGAAAGAAAAAACAATAGATAGGTGTATTGCAAATACAGACATAATAAAAGAGAAAAGATTGATAAAGTGTCCGGATGCCAGCAGTTCCAGTGTATGGTTTATGTTCACTTTTTACTACACCCTCTTCCCGTTTCCCTGAGACCTTATCTTTGATGAAAAACACAAACATTGTTTAAGGTCTGACTAATAGCCATGAAAATAAGGACAGATGGAGACTGACATGAGAACTCCTATTTCTGTACATTCTCTGATGTCTTACTGGGTAACGTTGCTGAGTGAAGCATTACACTTACATCTGGACAAGAGATGATCTGCAATTGCTCAAGTTTGATTTTTTTACCTAGAATAGGATCACTTTTTACAAATTCAGGTAAAATTTATCAGCAGTTATACACAAGCAGACAGTTCTTACTGGGTTAGTTGAAATTACTAATGTTAAGTGTTCAGTACCCCTAACCCTCTTTGGTGTGTATTTAGGCTGACATATAATGCAGCCTTTTTTTTGTTTAAGAGCTGAGTGTCATTTAAAATCAGGCATCTAAGCAAGCTCTTGTACTAAGGATTTCAATATTTGCTTTCCATAAAAACCTCTTTAAAACTTAAAATGTTCCTTTGCACTTCTTTGCAGGAAAAGCAATTTGCTAATATCAAGTATTAAGGAAAATTTGCACAAGGGCAGGAAAAGCAAATTTCTGTTTTGTTCAAACAAGACACTCCCTTCCTCAATTTTTGACTGCCTTTCTTTGAAGACTCGTAGGCTCTTAAACTCAATTTACATCTTTCAAGTTGAATGAAGCACAATTTCTCACCACTTCCAAGTGCCTAACTTCAGAAGTAACCGCGTAGAGATACATACCAAATCATCTCAAAATTTATACAAAAGCTTAGCTTCAGCCATTGCATGTTTTTCTTCAACAGCTTTACTTATGTAAGACGGTAAATGGGTCCTAAAGCACTGAAAGAATCAGAGGTCTGAGTTCACAGCAGTACTTCTTTCCTTTGAAATTCTTTCTATCCTCCCTGGTCCACTGAATGTGTCTGAGCACACCTTGTCCTCCATCATCAAACACTGAACTGCAAAATCACACTGCAATGTGACTTTGCTATTTACAGTCCCTTTGAAAGGTTTGTTATTGGACAAATTGTAAAAGCACCAAGATACTTCACCAACAGTGAGAAAAGGGTTTTGAAAGAGTTCTGCACTCTGGTTAATTGGATCATTCATCACTGAAATCTGTCTTTAGAGCATAGTTAATATTTGCTTCACAGCTAGTCATTGGTTATTTTATGGGGACGCATACATTTATTTAAAAAGATTATTGGCCTATAATTTTACAGATTTCTGCATGCAACCAATTATGTAACTAGTACATTACTATTAATAAAACTTCCTTCCATAAATCAGCCAGCTTGAAAAAATATTTCAGTCTAACTTCTGCATTTCAACCTTTCTAATGTTTTGTTTTCATTCCGCATTTTTGCAACCTCTGTTTTTGATGGAGAAGGAAAAGCAGGACTCTGGCAATCTAAAACACATTTCCAAAGTTGTGATAGCTAATTCTTTAAAGAATAACCTAACTGGTCAAGGCACTTGTGTAGCAAAGCAAAGACTCAGTACACCAACTTCATGGTGCATCTAGCCCCATCAGTTCAAGGGGCAAGGGACCAGAGGTCATTGCTGAACCTTAACCTCTCTCACAATGGCATGCAGAACAGCCTGGCCAATTTCCTCTGAGTTTTATTTAGCAGGCATGTGTCCAGCATGGGAAGCAGCCTTTCCCACAGATGTTTAGTATAAAAGAAGCTATTTATCAGTGAGAGTTATACAGTCAGGCTGTGATCAGAATAGATCAGGTCTCTATGTAACACAGCAGTTCCCATGTTCTCTGAAACAATGGGTTACAACAGCTAAATTGAAAGTAAGTTGTGCCTGAAGCCTGTTTTCTTGTATTATTCTCTTTTAGAGGACAGTGATTTACACCCAGTACTCACCAGGATTGATGTTGCTGGGAGAATGGGAAGGGTCACAGGACAAATGGTGGCACTGTCCAAGGTGACCAGCTGAACAGACAGGGTTTTCTGACAGCCCAAGTCCCATCTCTGCTAACCATTCCAGCAGTTCCCTTTAGCATAAGCATTTTTCTTCCTCAGAAGCTTTCTAACATGTTTGTCATGACACTTTCCTTTAAAAAAAAAAAGAGCAACAAAAAACCATATTAAGTCAAAGTCCCTTTCCCAGAACAACTGGACTCCATCATCTCACATATATTCCATTTACTAGGAGAAGAACCTCTGCATTTGTTTCATGTGCACAAAATACCTCAGCCATAAATCATTGTGTTCATCTGGGACCACAGGTATCCTGGGTATTAATACATGTTAAACTGAGATTGGACGAATTCCCCATCAGGCCTATGAATACCCCTGAATGTATGACTTACTTCTCTCTAAGATAATGAGACTGATTGGTTAGATGTGTTTTTGATTTATATCTTAGCAGCACATTGGAAAACATTTGGATTCAGCCTGCTCTCTCTTCAGTCATTTGTATTTTCCTCAGACATTTTTCTTCCCTTGTGTGAGGCCCATGGTCTTCAACAATCCCACAAAAACTTTCTAGCATCTTTGTAGACTTGAACCATTACCTTGAGTATTTCTACCTCTGCCTTCCCTTCTAAAGCCACATGGGCCATTTATAATCTCAAAGAACAAGAACATTTTCTCTTGTGAAGTTTGCCTCGCAACCATGATAAATTTAATACAATTTACTGATTTACTGCACTGATTAGACTGAAAAAACCTGTAAACCAATCACTCTTGCACTTGCAATTAGAAACAAAAGTGTATAACCTTTCTGGGGCAGGCAGGAGGGAACTGACCCAGCCTGTGCTTGTGATCTCCATGTGGAGGCTGGAGGGTCCCAGTGATCACAAAGAGATTGTGAGTCCCAGGAGAGCCACCAGCTGCTCCAGCACTGGCTCTGCTGCTGCATCAGCCTGGAAAATGTCTGGATGCAATGTTGCACTTAACTCTGAAACCCTGAGCCCATGGAGATGGAGTGTCAGAGCTTTCACCACGAAACCCTAGTGAGTTTCAAATTAGCATAATAAAAGAGAGATGCTTCAAAGACTTACACGCTTAACCACATTTGGGCAAAATTTCATAGGCAAAGCAGTTTTTCCACAAAGAATACACACATGGCTCTTCTTGTCTGGATGTCAAGTTGCTGCTACAAAGCATGACAATCTTGTCTTGTCCCAGTAGAACACTTGTAAGAATTCAGGGACATGGGAAAATGCATCATGCCACAATTATCCTGAGAACAGATGACTTCTTTTTTGGCAAAATTTTTAAAAAAACACATCAGTAACCGTAAAATAAAACTGCAAGTGTTCACCCTGAGGCAGAGGCTTGGCACAAGAAATTTCAGAGCACTGAAAACTAATTTACTCCAGCAGAAGTAGGATTTTACAAGGGAAATTGTTGGCCAAATATAAGTATTGGCCGCATTGCCAGCTCTGCTTATAAGAAATAATGCTTCTATGCAAATCATCCACTTCTTGAAAGTTTAAAACCCCCAAATGTTGTACCTCAGACAGATAGCCAAAAGGAAAGTTTTTTACTTCGGGAGATGCTAGCCATATTTTCAGTAATGTCTTTTCAGGAAAGGCTCATAAAAAAGTAAGAAAAAGAGAACTCAGCTGGCACAGTGTTACTAGAAGCCACTTGGAAATTCCTCCATCTGCTCTGGTGCCACTCTTTTCTATTCCCTCAGTTTCAATTAGTGTTACATCTTTCCCAGGCAGGGTGAGGCCCCTTTTGGTCAGAACTCTTACCACCTCGTCTGTCTTCTTGGTTTCAGCACAGCTCTTTCAGGAAACCTCTAAAGCAGTCATATGTTACTCCATTTTGCTTGAGCTTCTCCTCAGCCCGTGGCTACTGATGTGACTGCAATGTCTCTTCACAAGGGACAATGGAGAATGAGGACTAGACAGTGTTTTGAGCCTCTGTGCATGCAGACCCCTGCCATGTTTATGTCCTTCATGGGTGGGGTTTGATATTTTTCTCAGAGACAGCACAGTGCATATCTTAATGCACTCACTTTGGCATTTTGAGAAGAAAAATAGTATTTTCTTTCTGTTCTTCGCCCTCTGCTCTTTTATAGCATGGGTTATATACAGAAAAACTGTTAATTTCTAACTGTTGTAATCAAAAATCAGAGCATACACAGGAGCTTGCTCTTGAGACACAAATCTATACAAAAGCAGACTTTGGGTTTTTTGCTGTTAGCTACAACTTGCTTTTTACATGGGAAATGTGATCAGTGATGCTGTAGTCTAGGTGCACACCTGTTTTAACCAAACATGGATACCAAAAATTTTGTGTTCAGTTATTAAGACCAAAATGCAAGGGTCCCAAATAACAATTTGCACTACAAGACAGAACATCCCCACCTCAGCTTTCGTAGTGGCCCCTCTTGTTGTAATGAGGAGTTGCTACCAAAAAATTCTTCGACTGATCTATCAAGTTACAGTTTTGCTGTCCTTCTTTGACTAAACTTGGTGTAGCAGGAACCTACTGACACTCCGGACTCTTTTCCACTTGTGCATGCTGGAATAGTAGAAGATCTTTGTCTTTTGACACTTGCCCAAATATTTATTTCTACATGTCCATATCTCTATCACGCTTAAAAGAGTCATCATAGAGAAAAGTAAAATAACTGGGGGTGGGGGGCATCAGAAGGGAGGGGAAAGTCAGTAAAAGAAGAGAGTTTAAAAAAAAGGGATCAGGTAATTTTTGACATGTAGAAAAATGCAGAAAACCTAAAAGTCTCCTCAGATCCTGAAAGCAAAGTGAATAATTTGACAAAGATATAGCTAAATCTTGCAAGGGTAAATACGATGCATTTCAATATTTCAAAGCTAGCTCATATTTCATATTTAGTTTTCTTACAAAAGACAGATGAGTATTCCAGCATTAAATACATTTCCCCCAATATGCTCTTTTATATTTTACACACAATTTGAAACATCTGGTAAATGACTTGATTTCCTGAAGCACGGGCAGAGAGCATGCCTGGATGATCCACTGCTGTTTGTTACATGTTTCTCTCTATGGAACACTTCCCTTCTTCCATTTTTTCCCCATTTCTGTTGTGTCCTTTTTCTGAAATGACAACACTATTCTGAAAGCACCGTAACAGATTAGAGTATTGATTGTGCTGTAAAAATGAAACAATATGATGCAACGTTTTACTACTAAAAGATGACAACATTAATATAATAGGACTTCAGAAATAAGTACTGTTTTCTTGAGAGTGATGAACTAAGATGCCGCACTACTGTAGTACTTGTGCTTATTTGGAATTTGTCATTTATTTAGACTGACTTTTTTTGACAGGCAGCTTGGTACAGAGGTGTTATCTGACTCTTAGAACTTGTGAAATGTCACGTAATACTATTTATCTTTGAATACACACCCTAGTCATCTTTCCCACTCACATCCTAGGTGATACATGAGATTTTTCAGTTTTCAGCTACACTTATAAGTCGCACCTAAAACCAGATCAGACTTTTTATTGCAGTAAAAATACATCCTCTTACAGTACTGTATAGCCATCTAATGGCTACTTTCTGAGGATGCCACCTTCAACCTTGCAATAAGAAAGAACTTAATCATAACAAGACTTGGGTAAGAGTGGCTGAAAAGATGCCTGATGGAAAAGGACCTGAGGGTGCTGGTTGAGACCCAGCTGAATATGAGCCAGCAGTGTGCCCAGGTGGCCAAGAAGGCCAACAGCATCCTGGCCTGTATCAGAAATAATACGGATTGCAGGAGTAGGACAGTGATCATCACCCTGTATGCAGCACTAGTGAGGCTGGACCTTGCATAACTGTGGTCAGTTTTGGACCCCTCACTACCAGGGCATTGAGGTGCTGGAGTATGTCCAAATAAAGGCAACGAAGCTGGTGAAGAGTCTAGAGCACAACTTCTCCAAGGAGAGGAAGTGGAAACACTTGGGATTGTTTAGTCTGGAGGAAAGGAGGCTGAGACCTTACAGCTCTTTACAACTAGCTGAGAGAAGGTTGTAGCGAGATGGGTATCAGTGTCTTCTCCCAAGGAACAAGTGATGAAACAAGAAAAAACGGCCTCAAGTTGTGCCAGGGGAGGTTTAGATTCGATATTAGGAAAAATTTCTTCATTGAAAGGGTTGCCAGGTACTGGAACAAGCTTTACATGTCCCACTTCTGGGGACATGGTAGAGTCACCACCCTTGGAGATATTTAAATACATGTAGTTGTGGTGCTTTGGGACATGGTATAAAGGTGAACTGGGCAGTGCTAGGCTAACACTTAGAGCTCACCTTTTCCAACATAAATGATTCCGTGATTCTATGATTCTAAGATATCCTTCTTCTCTTGTGAGCTCAGATGAACTGCATTAGGCAGACATGGGAACTGTTAACTTCAGCTCTTTGACTAGAAACACCATAAGAGATAGTAGAATAAACAAATCTCTGCAATGCATCTGTATAGCTAACAAAGCTTTGTGTTTAGTGCTTATTCTAATCCTAAAATTCACAAGATCCATGCCCTTTTTAAAAAAATTTTTAATCTGAAATTTGTTACATTCTTAGCAATAGAATTATAGCAGTCAGTATGCTCAAAGAAGTTGCATTCCAGTACAGCAATGTAATACTGACCTTATACCAGCCTGTGTTCCACTGGTCCAGATTCATCCCTTCAGTTGTTTTATTGCCATCTACATGCTAGCATACACATTTTTTGTCTAGAATGTATTAGGAATGAAGTGACAAGAAACTGCAAGCCCAGTCTTGTAAACCATCCAAGAATGGTGCTCTCTTGACATGAATAATTCATAGCAGAAGATTTTGCATATATGAGTCCACTAAGTGCATAATTTGAGTGTTTAGCTTTATGGACTGAAGATTATTTCTTTTCATTCTATCTGTGTGAGATTATTTTCAGGGTTAACTAAGAGTAAAGGCTTTTACTCCCTCAGACCTTTAAGCAGGTACTTGAATTATTTTGCACATGACACCTTTAGCTGGCTCAGGGGCTAGACTCAATGTAAAAATACAAACTGCATTAGAAATCCCTCTAATGCAGATGGTTACTACATAAAAAGCAAAGCACATTTTCACATGATAATAATTTTAGAAAATCTGGGGTGGGAGAGAGTTTGTAAACAAATATGGCCTCTTAGGCATCTTTTAAAAACAAAATACCAAAACATTAGTTACCACAAAATTCACCCAAGCTGAGTAATGACCACAACTGTTCTCACATTATATCACAAAATACAGACGTGTTCAGAAGGAGAGTTGGACACAAGTGACGAGTTTATGGAAAGGTAATAGGGAATGGTTCAAGAAATCTCTCCCTCTACAGACACCAAAAATTAAAGAAAACTGCAGTCCCCAAATTGGAGGATTTCCCCTGACAAAGAAGAAATACAATCTGTGGAAACTCATCAGATTTTCTGACTAGCAACTATTATCTTCAAAACCATAATGAAAATAGCACTTCAGAGAATAGGCAGTTCCTATTAATTTTATTTTTAAATGATAAGTTATTTTCTCACTGAAGTCTATAATAGGCCTACATTCTAAGTGAAAATTTGAGAGTCTAGAGAAGTTTCAATTACTCCAAATCTTTTCAGATGTTTTGCAAAAGCAAAGAAGTGATCTTACAACCATAGGTCATTGATGAAGAAATGGGCAAAGGGAGGAAAGGGAGTAAGGACATCCACAAAGACATCTTGTGTCTGAAGCCTAGCTTACCCCATCACCTCTTTACACTAGGCTGCACACTGGAGTCAGTGATGAAATTAAATTCAGTGATTAAATTCAGTGATCTGAACAAAAAGAAACAGAAGAAAACATAAACTAACAATTTCAAGCCATGTAAGAGATGTGAAGGGAGAATGCCATGTTTTGCATGTTAACTGGAAATGACACTGTCTCTTGACTCTTGTGCCTCACAGACTGCCCATACACTTTAGAGAAAAGCAGATTACAAATGACTCAACACCTTTATTTTATGTCTACTTGAACCATTATTGAGTTTTTTTGCTGTTATGACAGTTTTTCTCTTCTAAGAGATCCTGATTTGTATTCTTATTCCAATAAGTTGACACTTTATTTCTGTTAGAATTGACACTTCATTTCTGTTAGAAATAATATCTAGCAATGTGTAATCATCTAAAACTTAAAGACACTAGAGATACAAATTAATACTTTGTGGACTATGCTCTAGACAGAAAACTAAACTGCTGGAATCTTCCACAGAAAAAAAACCACAACCCAAACATACAAAGCCAAAGGGACTTGATGAGGGCAATAGATAAATTTAAAAATAAATCTGTTGATATTTCAAATCTCAAGTAGTCCCCCAAACTAATTATGTAATAAAGCACAAATAAGGTGAACCTTACTTATGCAAAAGCAAGATCAGAATTCCCTTAGGGAACACTACCTAGACAACATCAATAAAATCTTTACTTAGTTTCAACCTAAATGAAAACTGGTTTCTCTGATGTTGAGAGCACCAGACATGAAGGTGACCAGCTGCGGTTCCATGAAGCTGCTGGCAGAAATAATACATCTGTGAACCCACTGTTACATCTGTTTTATTTTGCTGTGTGGGATGAGATTGAAAGAACTTTCTTTCCGAACTGTAACTGGGTGAAAACAACTTTACCTCTGTCTTCAAGTCCAAAAGCATGCAAGTGCAAGAGACGAGAATTTTCTGTAGTACCAGTAGTACAGATTTAGGTTAGACATTAGGAAGGAATTCTTTAACATGGGTGTGGTGAGACACTGAACAGGTTGCTAAGGGTTGTTGTGGATCCCTCATCCCTGGAAGTGTTCAAGGCCAGGCTGGATGTGGTCTACTGGTAGGCATCCCTGTCCATGCAGGGGGGTTGGAACTAGATGATCTTTAAGGTCCCTTCCAACCAAAGCCATGCTATGATTCCATATATATTTTGGAAGAAGTGAAGTCCCTAGGTGGCAGCTGTGTTCAAGAGTTCAAAGGCAAGACTTTGTCATTGGAAACCTACTATGATGACTTGTAAGCAGAAAACCTCAGCTCATATATGTGTTCTTTCCTTCTTAGCACACAGATGTTGAAACTCTGAACCAAATTTTCACTAAAATATCAGATAATGCACTGAATTGATTCATAACATGAATCATCAATGAACCCTGTCAAAAGAGTCACTGGTCACTTGTCTCCAAAGAATAGAGAGAAGAAAATGAACTGTCTGAAACACCAGGTAAAACCAAACCTTCAGACGTGATTGGTCAGTCATTGAGGAATCTAGAGGAGCACATGAAAGAAGATTCTCAGAAACTGTGAATTGGACAGCAGGATGGAAAAGACATGGGGCTTCACAGTGCTCAGGAGTCACAGAGAGGAGCCAACGTGGGCAGGGATGGCAGAATCTTATTTGCCTCCTCAAAGGCATCTGAGTGGAAGAAGGGATTTAGGTAAGGGATTAGAAGTTGCAAAGACTCTGTGCTACATGCATGTACAAGCCAGACACTCTGCCCCAAGAGGAAGAGGACTGTCAAGTAAGTACTCAATTACCTCAAATTAGAACCAGTTACATGGCTAACTTGTTATTCTGCAAGCTGCTGCCTTAGGACATGCTTGATACTTTCTATTCATGTACATTAGCCTACCAAGAAAAATTTTAATAAGTAAATGTTGTGGCCCTGAATTTACCTGTGCTTTTATGCACATTTGGAAAAATCAGTTTGCCATACTGCATGGATAGAAACTTATTTGAATCTGAATGCACTGAAAAACTGTGCAAGACCAAGGGATGAAGAAAATAACTAGAAATTTATGAAAGCACTGGTAAGGGGAGAAAATCAATGTAACTAAGCTTTCTGCATGCCGTTCACAAACTTTTGTAACTGGAAATACCCATGTCTTTTAAGGAAAAAAAACCACCATGGAGACTGCAAGTCAAAAGATTTTATGAGAATGATTAAAAGGCCTTTCTTCTCTTCACATCTGGCTTGGCCTGTGTTGTAGACTTCATGCTGTTCAACTAAGTATAAAAATATGGAGACAGAATTGCTTAAAAATCAAGCAAATATACTATTAAGTCTAGGACAATAACTGGTATGTCTTCAAGATTACCACAGAAGTTGCTTATTCATGTCTATATATCTTTTGGTTTTTACCTATTTCCCTTAGCTAACAAAACCCCCTATATTTAAGAGTTTTTACAGTAAAAACCATTAGGTACTGGCTTAAAACTACTTAGTTAACTGATATGACACAATATTATAATATTGCATCAAATTATACAAGGTATGAAGAATTATTTTAATTTCCCTTGACCAGGTCTCATATATTTTGTAGGGTCCCATGTCATATAAAGGTTTATTTTCACAAGTATTTATGTGTTATGAATTTCTAGTATTTACTGGAAAAAGAAAGCAAAGATGGAAAAAGATGAAACCATATATCTGGTTCAATCCCCACTGCTTGCTCAAAGTCCTTCCATGAGTTTGTCTATTTTCAGACAACTCTGAACCAGTAAGAGAACTGGGGTTTATCATTGAAGGAGCCATAGTATTTTGCATGAGGTTTTGGGACAAGAATTTTAAAACTTGCCTTTCATGTGTTGATGACAAGTCATTCTTCCTTCAGTTGTTTCTTAAAGGGTCCATTTTGCCAACCTTTTACCTGTTTGAAGGAAGTAGGCTTAGGGAAGAGAAACTGAAGATACTATGGCCTAATTCTGCTCTCAGACTTTCTGCAGTGTCACATTTCTCTCTCCCTTGCTTCTGAATCCATGCCTTTAATGTCAGCAGGATAGGGGTATGTGGTCCAATGGCATGGAGACACCAAGGTTTAACCCTTCTCTGTGAAAGGAAACAGGGATATGCATGTCTGAACTTGTCAGGACATAGCTACCTGCCACGTGAGGTATCCAAGAGACATTTTAAATTTTTTAAACAGCCTTTACCTTTTTCTCCAGAAAAAAAAAATTAAAAATCCTTCATGATCATCCATCTGCCCTCCCAAAAAAAAAAAAAAAAAAAAAAAAAAAAAAAAAAAAAAAAAAAAAAAAAAGTTTAGGAAACTTAGAGGCAGCTGACAGGTACCTACATCTCTGAATTAAAACTTTTATCTGAAAAGCAAACTAACTGCTGGGTTTCATTAATTTGTGTTATTATGTAAATGTCTCTTCTGTTTAGGAAAATAATGGTTTGATACCATCTGTGCATTCCCCCCTTTCTGAAATACAATTTATCCCTTGCATTGCTCTCCACCCTGAAAGCAGCAGGAAGGTTTCAGTGCTTCCTCTATCTTAATGGCTTGATCTCTGTAAAGGAGGGAGACTTAGATGTTGAATTTTCTGCTTCATGTGAAGAGTCTGCAAAAGATAAAGAGTACAATGAAAATATCTCACAGGTATGCAGCTGAGAACCTCCTCTCTGCTTCTGCCTCCAGGAGCCCTCTCCATGTTAGGGTCTCCAGGAGGAGATATGGCCTCCTGCCTCCTCATCCGGCCTTACCTTGCTGCTGCCAGCTACCAAACACACCCCCTGCTGCCAACAGCCCTCAAATATTTCTGCACAGGATCCTTTTTCATATTCGCTGCCTTCTCTGGGGATGCTCATGTGGGAGACAAAGCACCGTGACTGTGGTTGAAAGGTGGGGGGATCATCCCTGGGCTGGCAGACATGGAGGGTACCCAGGGGTTGGCATTGCCCATTTGGGTTCCCTTTACCTTATAGAAACCTCTATTTACCTGGCTGACATTGCCCTTCCTGACCCAATGGAGTTACAGCACACCAGGAGTGCTGCCCCAGCTAGAGCTGGCCAAAGAGACACGATGAGGGCAGGGAAAAAATACATCACAGCAGACCCAGGGGGACATCAGCAGGTGCTCTTAGGCTGGAAGAGGCAAGCTGGTGGGCTCCAGCCTGCCTGGCAGGCTGTAGAAGCACCTCTGAGACACCAGCCTCATGACAGCATGGTGCCCACAGGTGCTTGTCCCTCCCCAGGCTGGGTCAGAGGGGACTCTGCCCAGCAGAGCACACAAAAAACAGTAGTGCCCTCTCTGAGGGCCCTGCCCACCCCCTCTGGGAGTCTCTGCATCAACATTTATTGGAGGAAGAGGGTTACAGATCTACACAATTAATATGCATCTTCCCCTATCAGGAGTGGGAGAAAGTGGAAGGTATCCAGGAGGAGCCAGTTGAGATGTAAAATAAAATTTGAAAGCTTAATTTGTCTAAGGGGCTGCAGGGACTAACATGGTATCACTGTTTTGTTTTTTTTTTTAAAGTGAAACTCATTCTTAATTTCAACAGGGAGTTTGAATTTTGCTTCAAAACAGATACCACATTATCTCCAACTTTATAAATTAACTTGCTCTCTCTCCTTTTATTTTAGAACTCTCTCGGCCCAAGTATACATTTCATGGATGGGAAAAAAAAAGATAGAAAGAAAGCAGGCTTTTCAATACAGGAAGCCAGTGGAGGAGAAAAGAAGACCATATGGCCTCGATAGTATAGCTGCTTATTGTACAATGTGCAAAGACAGGATTTTATGCTCTGCTCTTGTGCCTGAATAACACAAGGACATTTGTTAATGCAGAGCCCATCCCATTTGAAAGACCTACTCAGCCCTTGTCAAATAAAAAATAATTTCCAATTTCAAAGCAAAAGGCACAATAGAATAGTTTTCTTATTTGTACACTTACCGAGATGAAAAAAAGTTATAGACTGATATAGACAATAAGGGATAAATTATCTTTGCTCCAGCAATTACAAATAGGCTACTCATATTTCTCTTAGCACCTGCTAACAGCTTTTCGGAATTCCGTTCTAACATTTACAACACACACACCATTGCACAATATTTACATTTCAAACAAAAAGAGAAAGCTTCCTGCTCTCAAAAATCGTTGTTGCTGATAAAGCCACTTAATACTTTGCCTCTCAATCTCAGACTCACCAAAAGCATAATTTCACCACTTATTACGCACATAAAAGAACATGCAGGCTGTAAAGATAAGTACCCCAAAGGCAGAAAATTTAGTAATTAAAGGCTGTGTCACAATACACCTTAACCTTCATCACTTACAACAAACATTGCCCTGTAATTAGCTGTATTATTGTAGCACCGTAGTACAAAGGATTTTACAGACAGAGGAAGAGAAAGCCACTGCCCCAAACTGAACCAGCTGCAGCTAATTCAAGGGCTGTGGCCAACACGTCCCACTCAGTCTTTTCTTCCAAGGCATACATCTTTCATCTGCCACCTGGATCACATTAAACTAATCAGCACAGACCAAGCAGGGAAGGTGCAGGCAACCTCCTGGCCTTCTGTGCACAGATTTCCTGGCATACCGCTGCCTAGGAAGGGCACGGTCAGACCTCCAAAGCAGTGGAGCTACCTTGGGAACAGTCCTTGGGTTTATGAAACAGGAGACAAAAAGTCTCTGTCTTGTACTTACTGCAAACAAAATGTCAGCGCTAAGAACTTCGTCTTTGGAGACCATCTTTCTCAGCTGTGTGTATCTCTTGTCAGAGCCACCCCCAAGAAGATTTTCCAAGTCAGAGAGATTTATCTGAGTCTGTGGTCTTGCTCAGATCAGATAGCCCATCATTAAATGCTAGCAACCTAATAAATGGGCCAAATGCTGATCCCTGCTGCCATTGCTTCCTCTCTTTCAGCAGTATAAGGAGTCTGTGAAGCTTCCGGATCATCTTCCCAGTCCCAAGGACTTTCCACCCTGAGGTGACATAAACAAAGCTGCTCTGTGTCCTTAGTGTGGAGAAAACCCACCCAAACAGCCTCCGGGTTCCTTGCAGGGGCTGCCTGACCACTTCCTCCCATTTGCCTGTGAGGGAGGAAAGCTCTGCATTTTCCTGCTCTTTCCCTGTGGCCGTGTCATCCTTGCTCTGCATAAAACTTGGACAGATGGGGGAATCTGGAATATTTCAAACTATACTTGATAAGTGTTTCCAGTCATAGTGGTGACTTTAACAGTTTGGGGCCCAAACCTCTCTGCTGTGACTTTGCTAAGAGGAATGAACTGATCTTGTTCTGCTTACAAAGGGATTACATTGACCTCATGTGGCTTTACTGTTATATCCATAGGGCTGGACTCCTTAATCAGAAAACAGGTTTGAATTTATTGTTACTATGTAGTACTAGAAAAAGCATTTCATTCCCTAGTCCCTCTTCGTCTGCCAATATGCTGTAAGAGCAAAGTGTTGTGGAAAATCACTTCATCAGGAAGGAATCAAACTCTGTTGCGAAATTTTCCTAAAAGTAATCCCATAATCTGGCAGTTCTTTGAAGAAGTCGTGCATCTGTAATGTGCAGACATCTTATTGCTAGGGAACAAAGCTTGCCTGTAATGATTATTTGGTGTTAAATTTAAGCTAGAACGAGACTACTGTAACTGTTCCTTCTGCATGATGCTCCCTTCACATTTGGATTTCAAAGGACTGTAATATGAGACTGTTTTAAAATAGTATTTATTATTTCCAAAAATAATGCTGCCATCCTCAGATTTTAAAGGCTGCTGACTGTGCTTTGTCTTCTGAGACTTTGTCAGCTTTTCCATCACAGAGCCCGCTGAGCAGCATATGGAGTGGGTACTATCACCTTCAGCCAGCTGAAATGGCAAGTGAGGTGGAATTTCGACTCTACACAGATAAGCAACCAATACCCAGGCAAGTTATGTCCATAAAGATGGTTTTGGTGGAGGTGTCAGCAAACCTTGTATGCTACTCAGTTCCTGAAATATTTTGAAACCTCCCCCCAGGTTTTGGTGGCCCAAATATTTAAAGGTAGTGGATAACTATCAGGAGCATGGGTGTGTCTGTAAGAAAAGATGTTACACCCAACCTCCTTCACAGGAGGTTGAAATGAGGGAGAAAAGTGGGAACACTGACCTTGTGATCCCCTGCACCTCAGGGCATCAAGGAGAGGCAGTCAGTTTTTATTCTATAATCTAATCAGTGTTATTGCCTTCCTTTTCTTCTCAACAAACATGAAAACCAAGGGGGAGAGAGATACTGATTTCTGAAAAGCACACAAGAGAGAGAAAGCTACTTCATGTCTGCCTGTATGTAACTGGATTTGCCAACATGGCTTTAACCACTGGAGCTATTTCTGTACATGTGAAAGTATAAACCTAATTTAGGTCAGTGAATGAAATTTCCTTGTTGGTATAGCTTAGATCAGTTCTCAGAATAGAATAAGAGACTTAGGCCACTATAAATGCATCTTCATTAGGTTTTTTTTGCTGCTACAGCTATAACAAATTAGGTTGTGTTTTTCTTTTCCATGTTCTTCAATGACGTTACTATGCCAGCAATGCTTTTAAGAGCAAGCCTTACTTAGGCAGGTCTTGCATGAGTCTGTGAAACAGCCCCTAGCAAAAGCAAACAAGCTCTCACTTGTTGGATGCATAGGCAGACCCAAATCAAGAAGAGAACTGTCTGTCTATCGTATACATCAGGCTCCTGTGATTTAGGTCACTTGACATTCAATATGTCAGATACTCAGGTAGATGCAAAAACCCACGGCCATGTGGACTGTGGTGAAAAGCAGCTAAGCAGCATGCTTGTAAGTTGAAAATTCTCCCCTGGAGTCACAAAAATGTATGTGCCAAGCACTTATCTTTTAGTAGGTGAGGTCCTGAGTAAGAAATTATTTCTATTCTTTGAAGCATTTTCTTGGCATCCAACTGAAATCAAAAGGAAATTTTAGGATCCATTTTCCTGGCACTGAAAAGGTGCACCATGTTTTCACTTCATAGCTCCCAGCACTGCTCCACAGCAGACTAGGTCTTTATGGTTGTAGAGCTGGGACCGTCTGTGTAGCACCAGGTGAAGCCTCACTCTTCAACCTAGTTCTGTCAAGAGACCTTCCATCACCACTGGCATTGAAAAGTGATTCCCCCTCAGAAATGACAGCTGAAAACACCTGAAAGTAGGTGCAATAACTTCATGAAATTGTATTTTCTGTTCTCTGACACTTCTGGACAAGTCACTGAAACAGGTCTCTGCTGGAGACAATAAACTAGACTTTATCTTCTCCTGATGTAACAAGGTCCTCTGTGGTGTTGCCACCACAAAGCTGTTTGAGATGAATGACTTGGGCCTGCTATCACTATTCTTAGAAGTTATGCCTTGCCCGTGGTTTTCTTGCTCCACATTAGGTAGTCTGCAAGCAGTCTTTAGATCAACCCACTTCCAGTGGGAGCTCTCTCCCAGCATCTTTAGGGATTGTAGTTTGCAAACCTTCGCTTTGTTTTTTGTTCTTTGAACAATTAATTTGCATGCTACCAGTGAGAACATGTGAGAAACCAGTGAGGTGTAGGTTATTACATAGCAAATTATTTTGCTAGCTCTGAGCTCAGATCAGGCTTACCCTGGCTGCAAACTATGTACGATTGTGCTTAGCCCCATGGTGGATGGGTTTCTATTGTTCTGTGGCTCAGCAGCAGCCCTGCAGCCCAAGGGAAGTGTCAGTACCTGCAGCTGGGGAAGAGGACTGTGGCAAGAGAGGCTGCACTGCAATCCTGAAGCACCACTGGTACCAAGATGATATCACTAGCTTACTTTAAACTAGCTGGTGTTGCCAGTATGTTCATCTTCTCCCTCAAGTCTTTGCATGTCCCTACCAGTGCTAGAAAGTGAAATTTCTAAACCGCTGCAAGCAACTTGGAGACTGACTCAAGCGCTCACATTCCTGTCCAATTCCCAAATATTCTGTCAGTGTTGTCCGTGAACTTCCATCCAGAAACTCTCAAGAGCCCATCTCCCAAATGTGAGTCCAGCTAAAAAGCCCCACCTCCTGTCCCACAAGCACCGGGGGTGTCTTCAGCAGGACAGTGTCAGCCTCTGTCTCCTCCTCCTCTGGGCTACACCCCTAAGGTTCTCCCATTCATTCCTGGCACTTAATGCTGTCATGCAGGGCTCAGAGTATCTGTGGCACAGACTCAAATAATATCAATCTACTGATTTTTAAAGTAAGACCAACAGGGATCTAATATAAAATCTGGAATCAAGTTGTAAGTATGTAATTTAGCCTCACCGAAGGCGGTGTCCGGATGTGGATAATATCCATTACTTCACACTGAGCTTTGGAAACAGGCTTATACAAATTTTTGTCTCTGTGTAAATGGAAGCATTAGTTCTGAATTGCCTGGATTTTGCTAGCTTATGTCAGATTCAAAATTATTTTATGCAGGATTTTAACATTTATACTCTTTAATGCCTCTGACCTTCTTGACTGCCAGGCAGCTGCTTAGTGTCCCATTGGATCTGCTCCAGGTGGAGCTGGATTCAGATGTCACACTGGGGGCTCTCCTTTCTGATATCAACTATTATTCTTTTGAAAGTGCAAATAAAAAACCCTATAAATTAAAAGAATCAAGAGGAAACATGCAGAATTTTTTAAGGGGTTAATTTCTGTTTGTTTGTGGGGTTTTTTTTAATTCATCAAAGGCAGCTGAGTCTCTCTAGTGCTTCCATGCTCTGCACTTGTTCCAGCAGGAGGTTAATGAGAATGGAAAACATTGGTCTTCATTATTTTAGTGTATCCCCAAACCTGTGTATTGGTTCACTGGGAGAGAAAAAGGAGAGGGACATCACATCTCATTGAATTCACTTCTAAATATGCTCAAGCCTGATTGTGAAATCTAATTCCTGATACATATTTCAAAACTTTCCACAATTAACGGTTTCATCAAAGCCCCTTCCCTTTCCCTGCCTGTCAAATCAGAGCTGTACCCACCAGACATCTTTTGTTTATTAAAGTAGC
This sequence comes from Florisuga fusca, assembly GCA_038090715.1. Taxonomy (NCBI): domain Eukaryota; kingdom Metazoa; phylum Chordata; class Aves; order Apodiformes; family Trochilidae; genus Florisuga; species Florisuga fusca. The sequence continues at coordinate 29,373,196 of JAAWXA010000004.1, read as the reverse complement.
TGCATACAAAGGCCAGTTTTGTAGCTCAGTTTAAACAGTACTTCATGGGTTTGCTGCTGAAGTTACTTATTAAAAACTCTTTGTAGGCAAAAGTGGATCATATGTGTGAGACTTCAGTAGGATGTGGTCAATACCTATGCAAATTTGAAGTAATTTCTGATATAAATGATGTCCTGGTGATGTCAGATTTAACCACTGCCCATCTGCCAGACATTGCAGAATGACCCACTTTTTAGTGCTTAGCTGTGTATGTCTTTGTGCCTCTTAAGTGTGCCTTTGAGCCTCTCTCCTTGACTACACAGCCCCCATTTTTTTGCCAGTCTGATTGTCAGAAAATTGAAGAAAAAGAATAAGAAATACAGAAGTGAATTGTTTTAAGGTTTCATATTTTTATGATGTTTTCAATTAGAATACAACATTAAAAGCTTGCTCATTAACATGTGTTATCTTGACAGAGAAAATTTAAGTTCAAATAATTGAATTTCAGTTGTCTTCTTATTCCTAATTTCACCTCCAGTTTTGTACATGAAAAATCTTGGAGTGGCAGTATACATTTTAATTATTTGTGAATAGACAGGCATATTGTATTCATTATACTGAAAACTATATTTTTGCACAATTAAAATGGCCACTGCTTGTAGTTTGCCTGATTATAATGTCTACCATATGACTTCCCTCTTCCCTTAGCTGCAATTGTTCCCACTGTATTGGAACAACCGGCATCTTTTTCTGCCTGCAGGAAAACATAGTTGAGCACAACTAATATTCCAGAGAATAGTAATTTTCAAATATAATACCTGGGAAGAATCATGAGCTGGTTAAAATTCAAAGTAGTTTTGTAGCACTCAGACACAAAAGTACAGTATAATAAGGATGAAGACTTTGCACTGGTTCAACTTAGATTTGGGATGCTTGAGTTTAAATATCATCCAGACATCTGGAATCCCATCAGTTTATGGCCATAGGCTGCAATATGACAAAGGACTTCCCTTTATCCCACTGGAGCTATCAAACACATGTAGTGAGGTTGCAGTCAAAATTACTGGATGAAACTGTACTTCTATTGCCCAAGATTAAATCTCTTTTGCACAAGACCCTCTTACACTCTCGGGTACTGTAAAATAGATTTGCGAGTCCAAACAATGCTACTTTCATCTCCAGCAATCATCAGTCTGCCCCAGGCTCTGGGAGCACAAGCATTTATTAAAACACCATGTTTATAGCACCACTTGTTATGAACCTGATAACTATGTTTTGACTCCCCTTCTGCTGATATAAGTTGTTTTGCATTTTTAGTGGGACTATCAAACATGAACGCGTGTTTGTATCTGCTGTTTTACTATGAAAGCATCAAGCTTTGGTGCTGCCATGGAAAAGCTATCGAGCAGGCACTGCCAGGAGAGGTGGCGATCTCCTGCTCTGCTCTTTTTGTGCTTCCACATGGAATAACAGTGCACTCTGTTTATGCAAAATGGGGCAAAATTAAAATGTTTATGCAAAATGAGGGCTACTGCTGAATGCTTGCTTACACTTCTAGCCTAGGCATGTCCTGCGGACTCGTCTCTGTTTTCAGAGGATGTGGGGGAGAACAATTGGTTTGCTTCTATTTGGGTGACCTATACTAGTGAAAACTTTTCACCTAATTATACCCTCTTTGCCTTCAGGCCTAAGCAGTTGTGACCGTATCAGACAGGATTTGATCTTTGCTCCAGATGGTGGTTGGTAGGCAGGTTTGCAGTTGCATGGGATGAAAAACTTTCCCAGGTGTACAATGTCGAGAATAATGTCAGGATGCTGAAGCAAAGTTGTGCGAGCAATTTCATAGACAGATGATGAGCACAGGGTATGTTTGCTGAGGAATCTGGGCTGTTCTTCTGAAGCTGGCTTTCCAAATGTCTTAAGGAGCATTTTCTCCTCCATTCGCACACCTGGCTATTGGGCTGAGACACTCTGTGTAAAGTCTTCCCCCCACCTAGACCGTATCAACTACTTTTCTTACAATGTTGAACAAATCATGTCACTTAACATCTGCTTATCCACTTGAGATGTGGCAGTGCTCAAAGTGGGGTCTTGCTTGTTTGTCTGTACAAGTTATGCCATACTTTACTGAAACACACACCGCGCTCAGAGATATTGATTTGAATGAATGCTGCTGTGAAACAAAGAAGGAAGGAATCCAGTTGCCACGTTACAAGCTGTGTGGAGCTGCATTTCAGAAAATGAAACACAAGCTTTGCCAGTCTGTGGCATTGGAAAGGACTGCCCAGGGAGGTGGTGGAGTCACCATTCCTGAAGTATTTAAAAACCATGTAGATGAGGCACTTCAGGACTTGCTCTAGTGAATAGGGTGATACAGATATTGATATATGCATATTATTTTTTTTATTGGGGGGTAATGCTGATGGTTGGCTGTGGTCATCTTAGAGGCCCTTTCTAACTGTGACAATTCTGTGATTCTGTGATTTCTTTACTCTGAAAGCTCAAACAGAACTGATTTCTTGTAATGGCATCCAACCTTTCTCTGGTCTGAAACCAGATGTATTACAATCAGTGGCAAAAGAGGATTTGAGCAACACTTGTTTTTACAACAATTGTACTAAAGAGAGGGGAACAGAAAAGCTGAAGAGCCCTATAATATACCTTATGTTTTTTCCTATATTCTGTTAACACATTTTCAAGCAGTAGATTTTATTATTTATTATTTTAACAGTGCCATAGGAAAACAGCTACCTCAGATTTTATAGCTGCATCATTTACAGTGCTCATCCCATGGAGATACCACAGTTTTACATCTAATCATCCTGGAAGCATAGCTATTTTCCTCTTCCAACTCCCAGTTATTTTCTAACTTAGATGGTGAAGCTGGAAGGTTGCATTCTGGAGATCTAGCCTTCAGACTGAACTTCTGTGCCAATGTCAAGCTCTCTAAAGCAACTGACAGTCTGGAAAGTTATTCCTCAGTCTCACGATGCCTGAAATGGCAAAGAACTATTCACTGCATTGCTTTCATTTGCCCCACTCTGCCAGAAGAGACATTACCAAGCCTTACCAAGAACTGGAAGATCACTCAGCCTTGAAAGCAATGAAAGCAAGGGTGATGAAGGAAGAAACATTTAATTCATTTAGATACCTGCCGCTCCCCACACTTGCTTGAAAATACAGATTTCATCTAGCAAGCCCTTACTAGCAAAACCCATTTATCTTATTACACCAAAATGTTAAAAAAAAAAAAAAAAAAAAAAAAAAGACTATAGCATCTGGCTTCTCTGAACCTGGGAGGAAGCCAGGCAAATCTGGCTCCAAACTAGAGTGAGGCTGTCCTCAGCTGAAAGGGCACTGGAAACCTCTCACCCAACCTGCCAAGCTGAACAGCTGAGACAACCTGGTTGAAAAGAGCAATTTTCATCTAGGATCTGAAGCCCATGTGGATGTCAGTGGAACCAGTGGCCCTGGCCTAAGGAGAGGGTGCCTGGGCTGGCAGAAAGCACCAGGTCTTACATTCACCCCCACACAAGCTTCCATGCCACTTCTGCTCCCCAGAGGCAGCCTTATGAATCATCAACGAAGTGCTGCAATTCCTGCTCACAGGAACAACCGTGCAGACAAAAAGCACTTAACTACCCAGTGCTTTGTAATAAAAGCTATGAATTTCCAGACTCTTGGTGCAGAGGATGTGTTTAATAGTGATCTTGATTGCCAGACACCTAAACTAAGCTTCCCTTTGCTGGGTCACCCAGAGCAGGAGAGTTCCTTGTAACTAAAGAATGCTTTAGAAGGGAGCAGCTCTTTGATTGCATTCCTTATTTAGTCCATTATTTAGGACATGCTTTCTATAACCTAGCTCTATTACAAACAGAATATAATTTCATGAACCCTATTCCTTTATAACAGATGCAACTGATGGGAATTCATGGTCTAGTCAAAGAAAAATACGTAGCCAGTAAACTATGACTTGAAAATGCAGCCTTGGTCAGCTATGCTACAAATATGGGTAACAAGTTAGTGTTACGTTTCTACATGCTCTAAGAAATGAATGCCACCATAGCAAATAGTCTGCCATTACATCATAATTTTTTTTATTAGTTCACCATTCATTTTATTATGCAGCTTTTAGCAGGAGTGTGAAGAAAAAAAAAAAAAAAAAAAGCTATTACTGCCATTTGTAAAATGGTAAAACAATGAATGTGTTTGATTTCTCTTGCCCATTAGGACGCCTCGCTTAGCTCTGGTTAACCATGGGGCTGACTGATCTAACCTGGGTAACACAAGTGGAGCCAAAGCATTTTGGAAATGCAGAACACTTCAGCACCTTTTGTTAAGAAGGGGGAAATGTGCTGCATTTGATCCTTCAGCATGAAAGGCGGTGCCTGTGAAACACCATTTTTCTCTCTCGAGCCTCCTTAAGGACTATTGCAAGAAGTGAGAGTTTGTCAGCACCTTAGGCCTGCTATAACTTATATGGGTAGGTCTGGAAGAAACTGGTTCCTCTGTAAGGGCTTTCCTAGCCTTGCCTTGAATGTTTCTTTTAGGTTGGTGAAAGCAAATTTGAGCAGCCAGCACCTCCTAGAAATCATGGGACCTCGCCCATTCTGTAGATTTGGCAGGGTCTTGATGTTTTGAGACTGTAGCTCCTTGGGCTCCTAAAGGGAGAGTGTCTCAGGCAACACCAACCAACAGCTCAGTGTTAGGATACAAAGTGTGCAAGAACAACAGCAGTAAATGGAAATAAAAATGCATTTTTTTGCTTTTGAAAATGTATATATTCCTGATTACAACCTGCTGTAGTAAAATATACATATATATATATGCAAATAAAGTTATCTCTTGTATTTATAAATACTTTAAAGTATTTAAATACAATAAATACTTTGAAGTATTTATAAACACAGAAAGGGATTCGCTCCTTCCTAAATAATAAATAAAATGTTCCCAAGTCTTTTTGCATGTCAAAGTAATGCTCAATGAAGTGTGACGTGATGAGAATTCTTCTATGTTCTTTAGAGGGGCCAGGATTTTATTCGTGGAATAAAGTGGGAACTATTTCTGCAAGACAGAGTCCAAACATTGGCAAAGGAAGTTTTAATAGATTTTTACAAGACACAAAGCCAAAAGTATTCATAAATGGCTGATGTCTCAAATTCCATGGCAAAAATCCTACTCAGTTCAACAGAAGATTTTCCCTTGACTGCAGTGGTCATGAGATCAGAAACGAGGGAGCAAAAATCAGATTCTTGATGCTTAGTTTGTAGTTTAAAATTATAAAACGTGTTACCAACAGCGTTAGAACAGCTCATTCATACAGTACTTCTAATTAGAAAAGCATGATCAGGAGGCCCTCCAGAAATCTGTGAGGGAAACCTCTGACTTCTAGTTAATGGTTTCAAATTTTGAATGCTTCTTTCCCAGTGGGGCAAGGTTAAGTGGAGCAGGTAAAACTGCTAGTTTTGTACATATTTTATTGGTTTATAAAAGCCTCTGACAGCAGTATGCCCTCTGTATGCAGTTATTAAAACCAGTAGCATCAGTCTGGTTGCACTCCATTTTTTAAAAAGATGAAAAAAGAGTGCTGAGCACCCTGTTAGTGGTTAAGTCTTGAAATACAAAATTACCCCTTTTACTGTGGTATATGACATTATGGGTAGAGTTTTCCAGTCTCCTTCACTAGCACAGTCAATTAGTAGCCTAAGCTACCAGTCATTTTCAAAAATGTGGTTTAGGTTTTTGTTGTTGTTGTTGTTGGTTATTGCCTTAGATTCCAAGCTCTTTCTGCTCCATGGGCCAGTTTTACTCCAGTGAAATAAAGACGCTCCATTTCCAAAATTTATAGGGTTCATTTATTACCTCTAGTAACATATTATACTGTATAAATACTCTATCCTTGTTATATGTCCTTTTAAAAAAGCGATAACTTAGAAGATCACATTAGACAAGAAGTATAAAAATAAATACGCTCATTATATGCATTTATTACAAATTATAACCCTTCCCAGAAGGGAGAGAAATATAAAATACTTATAAAGTACATAAAATCTATAGTAATATATTTTACTATATACATATGGAAAGCCATATTCTCTCATTGTCTATGGACTGGCACAAATTTTAATTGTGCTGGCGTATTGCTGCGGATGGACCTGCTATCCTTCAGCTTTGTCTTTTCGCCTTATCAGTGATTTGAGCACAACAAACCTATCAGAGGCCACGTAGAAGAGGTTCCCATTCATTGTGGGATATCTTTTTTTTTTTTTAACCCAAGTGCATATAGTTTCCATTGGCTAGGGTAAGGTAAAAGATTTGAAAGTTTCACTAAAATGCTCACATCAGTCTGTTTGACAGGATGGTAGGACCAAGCTCAAATCAGAAAAGCCAATGGAAGGCATACAGAAGGCAAAAAGAGAAACTACTCAGAGATGGTACCTGCTCTATAAAAGATTTCCACTTTTTCTAGCCTCTGGATTACTTGTCACCATGACAACATGAGAGTGGACAAGAAAAATGGACAGGCACATTGGGATAACATAAAGATACTTAAAAAAACCTGGACATTCTTGTTATTAGTGGAGTTGACTGACTGTTCTTGTATTTCTGACTCTTTACTGGTAGAGAATATGGCTTTATTTTCATATAAAACTATTCTCTGAAACAATAGCAGCCATAAATGATATAGTTAAAGCTCCTTTCCCTATCCTGTTTTTTGCCCTTTGTGAGGTAGGTAAGCCCTGACCTATTATTTTAAGCTTTTCTTCTCCCCTTTCCTTTTTCTTCCATTCCTACACATGGGGACTTGATCAGTACCACAATACAAAACCAAAAGAAGGGAGGAATAACCAACCCCCCAAATGTTTGCTTAAACACGATTTTGGGCACTGCTTGTGTTTTGTTTAATTTGTAACAGACTTTAAAAAAAAGGCAGTTATAATGCCCTTGGGCCTTATTTGCTGAAAACGAGTGACATGGGTCTGCTATCCCATCAAATTTTCAACTGGCAGGGTATTTTCAGGATGCAATACCAACTAAAGCTATTTGCACTGTCCCACCTCAATGGATCCTCACCATGAATTTTGTATGCAATAACACACGCGCTGCCTCTAGCCCTCTTTTTTTTTCTTTTTCAGTGCATTGTTCTGAAGGTAAAAAATAAAATAATGGTAAAAAAAATGTAGCTTTCCCAACTTATACTATTTAACTGCAGTCTGTAACGTTGCAGAAGTCTATCAGGTGTTTCGGTTTCTTGGAGGGCTCACAGCTTTCTTGCGGCAACACGCTGCCATCGTAAGAAATACACTTCAACAATCTCTTCTTGAAACCTTTCCCGCACGTCTTAGAGCAGGGTGACCAGTCCCCCAGCTGCCACTGCGGGCAGGGGACATCGGCACAGGGACGGATGTCACTGGGCTTCAGCTCCTGGGCACAGTCACTGGCCAGACGCCCCTGGGGGTCCCGGCACTCCACCGCCCGCCTCTGCCAGCCTGAGCCACATGACTTGGAGCACTCGCCCCACTCCTCGATGACCCACTCAGAGGAGATGATCTCCCTGATGGCATTGAAGGACTCTTTCTTTCTGCTGGGTGCCTTCTCTGATGTAGGCTGTGCAGGCTTCTTGACAAAATAGGTGAACTTGATCTTGGGCTGTGGCAGGTCACCCACCGTGAGGACCTGGATGGTCAGAGGCTCCTTCAGAGGGCTGAAGCTGCGGATCCTCTCCAGGGCAGCAGAGGAGCCGCTGTACCTCAGCACGCTGCCCTTGTAGGTGATGTCCTGCTCCAGGGTCGACAGAGTGTAATCGCCGTTGAGGACGTAGGTGCCATCTGCAGCTTTGATGGCGAGGAAGCTGCCGTCGTGTCTCGCACCCCTGTGGTTTCGCTGCTTCACCTCAATGTTTGTCGCCCCGGCTGGAATGGTGACGACGTCGTGGTAGCCAGGTCTGCCCAAGACAAAAGAGAGAGACTGATTCCTCTGCTCTTCCCTTTGAAAGGGAAAAAGCTGCCCTACACAAGGCTGAGATTCGTTTGAGGCCACACCTCGAGTACTGTGTCCGGTTCTGGGCCCCTCAGTTTAGGAAGGATATCGAGGTGCTGGAGCAGGTCCAGAGGAGGGCAACCAGGCTGGTGAAGGGACTCGAGCACAGATCCTATGAGGAGAGGCTGAGGGAGCTGGGGGTGTTCAGCCTGGAGAAGAGGAGGCTCAGGGGAGACCTCATCACTCTCTACAACTCCCTGAAAGGAGGGTGTAGCCAGGGGGAGGTTGGTCTCTTTTCCCAGGCAACTACCAGCAAGACAAGAGGGCATGGTCTCAAGTTGTGCCGGGGGAAGTTTAGGTTGGATATTAGAAAGAATTTCTTTACGGAGAGAGTGATCAGGCATTGGAATTGGCTGCCCAGGGAAGTAGTGGATTCTCCGTCCCTGGAGATATTTAAAAAGAGACTGGATGTGGCACTCAGTGCCATGGGCTGGTAACCGCAGCGGTAGTGGGTCAAGGGTTGGACTTAATGATCTCTGAGGTCCCTTCCAACCCAGCCAATTCCATGATTTCTATGAAGCAGAAGAGTTAAGCTCATGAGCTACAGACCTAATGAAATCAATGGATTAAGGGATTTGCATGGTCACATCCCAGATTATTGCTATAACAGAGGTGGCTTTCTTTCACTGGGACCTCACTGTAAGTTATCTTCAGTCAGATGGCTCCGACAGACCTAATCTCAGTTCCAACGACAAACTGCAGCAAGATTGCACCAACTTGGAAACCCTAAGCTTACACCCACAAAATGTTCATCAGAACAAAGTAATAGCAACAAATACTTACTTTGCTCTAACAAGAGTGCCAGACACTTTCTTGCAAGTGGATCCATTGCCACCGCATATACCGCATTTGTCAAACTTCTTATTGGATCCTATCATACGGTCGCAGCCAGCCTTCACACACTGTCCTTGGACACAGACAGAGGTGGAATCAGGGCTACATGGGGTACCATCCACAACCTTTGCAAGAAAACAAGAAGTAAGGCATCTGATTAGAGGATGTACATTGCTTTGAAATTGCAAAATACAGACACACACAAAACGCAAACTATGGACCAGTGGGAGATCTGCAGCACCTGTGTATTCAGGGCCTTTGAAACTAAAAACCAAATGAGCCCAAAAATAGTTGGATGTAAACAGTGCTACTACATCTCACCTGCAAAAATGGTGCTGTGGTGACTGAAGAAAACCAACCAATTTCAGTTTTTATTAATGTCTCCCTCCCCCCCAAAAAAACCTACAAACCCACAGAAATGTTTTAATGATTCCATATAAAGAAAGAACATCTTTTTCTAAAATAACTAGAAGGTAGTCATGTCCTTGAAGTACAGGACAAAAATTGATATTAATGGTATTCAAAACATCCTTTATTTCTAGGATTTACAAAATATGTTTGTGTCATCGCTCTGGTAGTTATTGGCTCTCAATTTTTTATGACAGTGAGTTCAAGTAGCTATGCAAGATGAACATTTTTCCTGTTGTTTATTTTAAGCTGTCAGTGTATTAGTAACCACTATGAGAAAGCACCAAAGTTTTGGCAAAGAGCCTCCACAGTTCTTCAAACATATCTCAGAGTAATCAGGGCAGTGGAAGGAAAGGAAACAAGGGTGGAGTGGGTAGAAGAGGCAGCACATATGAAGTAACTGGAAGAACTGTGCCAGAATATTTAAAGCATGCTTGCAACTGCTCAGGGTGTACATGTAGGAAGAGAAGGAAGAATCTAGTTTGAATATCAGGAAGATATAATTTCAGATTTCTGCACTCCTTGACTCTTAACTTCACATGAAGAGTTAAATACAAATCCTGTTCACTATTAAATGGAAAAGGTATGGTTTTGAAATACCTTTGGCTGTAAAACGAAGAAGTATCCTGTTCCTTTTGCTCGGCAGACCAACTTGCATCTGTCCTTTGGAGAGACACCAGCAAACTTGGGTGTCCACTCCACTGCAGGTCCACTTCCAAAGGGAGACTTGGAAAACTCATTGTGCTTTTCACATTGTTCCTCCCTAAAGGTTTTGCCTACAGGCAGAGAGGAAAGAGGGGTGGACATTAGATCACCTTCTGAACATACTCTTCCTCCACAGGATAACCTTCCTCTGCTTCAAAAATGGGGAAAAGATTACCGTCATTGTCTGGACAGTCCTCGATGTTACATGATCTGTATTGCACCCTCTTCCCTTCACAGTATTTCCCCCCATTCCTTGGGACAGGATTGTCACACTCCCTGAAGGAGTACTGCACTCCACCGCCACAGGTCCGGGAGCACTCTCCCCATGCCCCCCAGGACCCCCAGCTCCCATGCACTGGCGTCTGGAACAACAAGAGAAAGCAGAACAAAAAAGTTAACACAGTAAAATAAAACCAAGCCACCTAAACCACAATCATGCTCATTTCTATCTAAGCCACTTATAAAAAAAAAAAAAATAATAATCTAAGTTTGTTTTGTTAGCTAACTGCCCTCATTTATTCAAGGCCTTTTAACTGATTACTCCCACTGAAGCATTATCTGTGCTAGTTTGTAACCCAGAGTATCTTCTGATTTCTTTTTTAATACTTACATCATAATGCTTCTTCTCAGTTTTATTCACACACTTGCCATTCATGCACCACTTCCCTTCCCCACAACTGGTGCCGTCTGCCCAAGGGAAGTGTTTGGTTTGGCACACAAGCAGTCCTCCAGAAGTGCCAGTACACCACAGTGTTGTACACGTACTGGCTGCATCGGGGCAGTGCTTGGACTCATCTCCAAATGTAAATTGGCACTGTCTGTTGGCATCATACAATGTGCCAGGCAAGTCAGAAGGAAGCTGGATTGGTTTGTGGGGCTTGTCCAACAAGCACTCACCTGAAACAGAAGAAAAAAAAAAGTAGATGATACTGTCAGTAAGCTCAGCTTCAAAAGGGAAAACTGTGTTTCCATCTCTGGAAATGCATTTGCTTTGTCATGTAAGTCTTTAAGCCAATTCGTGCCACCATTTTTGTAAAACTATGGTTCTTCTAAACTCTTTTGCAGGATGTAAAAGGTTAACTCTATGCTGCAGCAGAAAGCACCCTGCTGAGAAAGATTAAAAAAAAGAAAAAAAAAAAGAAAAAAAAGGAAAAAAAAGGAAAAAAAAGGAAAAAAAAGGAAAAAAAAGGAAAAAAAAGGAAAAAAAAGGAAAAAAAAGGAAAAAAAAGGAAAAAAAAGAAAAGAAGAAGAAGGAAAAAGAAGAAGAAGGAAAAAGAAGAAGAAGGAAAAAGAAGAAGAAGGAAAAAGAAGAAGAAGGAAAAAGAAGAAGAAGGAAAAAAAAGAAGAAGGAAAAAAAAGAAGAAGGAAAAAAAAGAAGAAGGAAAAAAAGAAAAATCAGTTAGCCGGGTTGAGGATGGAGGTGCAGAAACTAAGTTACACGTACTAGCTCTCAAGACTAGAGCACCTCAGGATCAAGTTCAAGAAAATGCATGCCACTAACATCAAATTTTAGCACCCCCTGTGTTTTCAACCCTGTGTATGGAATTTCAAGTATTAGCAAGTGTCTACCATTAACTGCTGTAAACAAATCTGTTATTTTAAGTGTGATTTAGCCCCAGCATCACACGTTTACAACACAAGTTTAACACATTCTTGCATATTTAGTTTCTAGAAACACTGGTCTTGAGAAGTTACAGGAGAGCAAATTTCCACGATTTACAACTGGAACTGCAATGGCCATTTTAGAAGGCAAAGTGACAGCACTGAATATTTTGTGCTCCAGGAATGCTTATCATGTTTTAAAAAGCCTTCTCTCAAGAGCTGAGGAGAAGGCAATTCCAAAAGTGACACAAGTCAAGGGGCATGAGGTATGCTTGGCTGAGCAGGGATGTTCCTCTAGAAAGCAGAATGGAAAGGAAAGAGTGAGGACATTGTAACCAATGACAGGTGACATGAAAAGACTTCAGGGGGAGAAAATTCGTGCAGACAAAGTGTGATTGAAGTTCAAGATAGCCAGTACTGTGAAGGAGAAAAGGGGCTACTCATGAATAGAAATACAGACAAGGCAGAGATGTTCATTGCCTTTTTCAATCCCCAAAGTCCTGTTGGACAGCTGTGACTGGAGTGATGATACATTCCCAGCCAGCTCTGCAGTTGTTCCAAGGATTACTGCTCCAGCTGGGGGCACAGATATCTAATGAGGCCCAGTGGGATTCATCCCGTGGTGCTAAAAGAACAAGACTTCACTCTGTTACTTTTCTCTGGTATGGGAATCTGGAGAGGTCCCAGTTTTCAAGAAGCGTAAGGCAGAAGACCCTGGTAATTACAGGCCTGTCAGTCTCAATTCAGTGCCTGGTAAAATCACGAAGAAAATTATTCTGAGAGTTACTGAAAACCAGCTGAGATACAATGCAGCCATGGTCACAGCCAACACGGGGTCACTACATTTCCTTTCACAACAAGGTCACCCATCCAGCTGCTCAAGGGAAGCCAGTAGATGTGGAGTTTTATGAGTTTTAGCAAAGCTTTTGATAACTGTGTCTCAAAGCATCCCTTCTGGACAAAATGCCCAACACACACCACGTTGGGGGAACAACTGGCTGATGGGTGAGGCTCAGAGCAGATGGGGTGACATCAAGCTGGCAGCCAGTCACTAGTGAGGGTCCTCAGGGCTCAATTGCAGGGCCAGTGCTCTTGCATGTTTTTATGAAGGATCTGGACACAGGAGTCAAATACACAGTAAGTTTGCTGAGGGTGCACTCAATCCCAACCCCCAGATCCTTGAGAAAGGTGTTGTACAAATCCAGNGAAAAGAGAGGGAAAAGAGAGGGAAAAGAGAGGGAAAAGAGAGGGAAAAGAGAGGGAAAAGAGAGGGAAAAGAGAGGGAAAAGAGAGGAAAAAGAAAGGAAAAAGAAAGGAAAAAGAAAGGAAAAAGAAAGGAAAAAGAAAGGAAAAAGAAAGGAAAAAGAAAGGAAAAAAAGAAAGGAAAAAGAAAGGAAAAAGAAAGGAAAAAGAAAGGAAAAAGAAAGGAAAAAGAAAGGAAAAAGAGAAAGGAAAAAGAAAGGAAAAAGAGAAAGGAAAAAGAGAAAAGAAAGAGAAAAGAAAGAGAAAAGAAAGAGAAAAGAAAGAGAAAAGAAAGAGAAAAGAAAGAGAAAAGAAAGAGAAAAGAAAGAGAAAAGAAAGAAAAAAAAGAAAAAAGAAAGAAAAAAGAAAGAAAAAAGAAAGAAAAAAGAAAGAAAAAAGAAAGAAAAAAGAAAGAAAAAGGAAAGAAAAAGGAAAGAAAAAGGAAAGAAAAAGGAAAGAAAAAGGAAAAGAAAAAGGAAAAGAAAAAAGAAAAAAAAGAGAAAAAAAAAAAAAGAAAAAAGAAAAAAAGAAAAAAAAGAAAAGCAGTAAAGCACTAGAGCTTAAATGCCACATGAATGGAAAGCTTAATAATCTTACCATGACCATTATCCAAAAATGTTGTAATCATGTAGGCACTACATGGAGACCAGGGTTGGCTGCGATCCAGATTGGAAAGCATTGATGCCATCATGTGGAAATCCCGGCTTATTCCATTAATACCAGCACATTGCTTTGCATCATCATGAGGCATGTTAAACACGTGGCCTTTAAAGAAAAAAAAAAGCAAGACTGAGATTTTAGGAGGTCTGTCCTATGTATTACCAACTCCATTTCAAACATTACTCTCGAACTGCTCATTGTCTGGTCTTTTAAATAGTAACCTGAGCAGGATACTGCCAAACTTCTAGCAGATAGCACTATATTTTGACTCCCTTCATAGGCTTCTCACATCCTTTTTTTTTTTTTTTCTGCAACAGGTCAGATACACAGCTCTTGAAGACAATGCTGTACAGATTGGATTTGTTTTCTGTTCAACCCTGCTAGGTGGCAAAGCTTTACTTCCTCCCAGCTGCGCTGGGGAGTGCATCGTGCTCTGTGCCCTACAGTGCAAGCCCATGGTGCAGGCTAGGAGGCTCTTTGCCTTACAGCATCCAGCTGGCTTCAAGTAATCACATGAAATCGCCTTTCAAAGTTTGTAAGTACCTAGTTCGTGGGCTGTTGTAAAGGCAGCCTGTAAACCATCATCTTCTATGATAGAGCAACTGCGGTTCAGATCACAAACTGTTCCCACATCAGCCATCCCAAGAGTATCACATGTCTTGGCACCGCAGAGGTCCTGTAAAAAAAAAGGCAGTTTCATTATTAATCAGATCAGAGACTCAACCTTGGCAAGAAACAACCAGCCCTGGCAGTTTGCCTTTACTTATGGAAAGAGCATAAATATTCAGCACTTCAATGGATATGATGGCAAAAATCTGTCTTTGGAACATACACAAGGGTAACACGAATAAATAAAACACATAATTTCCATCCTAAATCTACTGAAAATATACAAGGCAGAAATATGTTGCACATACCGTGAGTCTCACCTGAGATGGCACAAACAGAAAAACGAACAACTAAATAAAGACCAGCTGATTTTATTTTTAGCCTATTTTCCTGAAGCTGTGATGACACAAGACTGCCTCTGAACACCTTCACAGAAGTATCCTAGCAAGAGGGGCCTCTGAAGGTACGGACTGGTGGGCATGGGGATAGATCTGACCTCTGTGTCTCTCACCTGCCTGGTGAAGAGGATTGCCGTGTCGTAGTGCTCGGCATGCCGGTCACTGGGTGGGTTATGCTGCCTCTGCCAGCTGCAGAAGTTTCTCAAAGTCAAGGCTGCGTTGGATGAGATATCAGGTCCCTTCCGCTCCTCATAAATCACCATGATTTTCACTACCACGAGGCTGATGGAGTTGCGGATGCTGGGGTGCTTGTATAGCTTGGCAGCCACAGAGAGCAGCGTCAGGAGATAGTGCTTCAGCCCACTGCCATGGAACTCAGCCATGGACTGGTCCGCTACCAGCATTGTCTCCACGTAGCGGGGGCTGGACACGAACCTCTTCTTCCTTCTGCTTCTCGTTTCTGCATTAAAAAAGAGAGGGGGGGGGAAATGCAGGTGAATTGAACACGTAAACACTGCTGCAAGAGACCATCATAAGAACACCAAACCCACCGATCCTCAAGATTTGCACACAAGAAATGTGCCTCACGCACAACTCCCGCCCTCAAACTTCGGAAGCCTCGACTGAATACTCCTCCCCCCTGAACACCCGGCACCTCCCGCCGCCCCTCGGCGTGGGGATGAGGGCAAAGCAGCGGCCGGGGACCCACCGTCAGCTCCCCCCCGGCCTGTAGGGGCGGGGGCGCAGGGCGAGGCTGATCTCTCCCCCCCTCCCTCCATCACCGCGGAGGGCGGCGCGGCGCCCCGACGGTACCTGCGTGAGCGGCGGACTCCGGCCCTGCAGCCTCCGCCTCCCGCCCCGTCTCGGCCACGNTTTTTTTTTTTTTTTTTTTTTTTTTTTTTTTTTTTTTTTTTTTTTTTTTTACATTCATGCCCTTTCACAGCCCTAATAGCTACAGTCAGCCGTGCACCTGTACTTCTGGGAAACAGTTTCTTTTAAATCACTTAAACAGAGACATTTACGTAGGTCCAGCCAATATTTTCCTTTGAAGCCCTGACCAACCATAGTAGTACGGCTAATCCTTTTAATTCTTTATATGCAACTTGCGTGTGATGTGCGCAGCCCGAGTAACACTGCTTTCTCCTTGTTGAGGCCTTTTTTGGAGGATGAGGGCAAAGGAGTGGTGAGCAAATGTGGGAGTGGAAACAGAGGCAGTGTACCTGTTGGTGACAGCTCTTGGGCTTCCAAATTAAACAGATGCCTTGGTGTCACTTGCAGTGCTTTACACAGGTGTAAAACTCAGGCTGAAAACGAGCTGTAGCAAAATTCATCATCCTTGTGACAGAGCAAACATTTCTAAAATTCAACATATCCAATCTTCAATCCGGATGTAGTGTCCCAGTTGTAATCCCACAATATGTAAAGCAAAGAGTTTCTTACCAATTTAAACCATGTCAGAATAACTCAGAATAACTCAGACCCATGCTTCTCTGTCAGCTGCATGCTCTCACTTCCTTCTAAGTTCTAAGAATACATGTGTTTCACATGGTGTTCTGTAAGTTATGAAAGTTTAGAAATGTACTTTTTTTTTTTTTTTCAAAAAATTTATGGAGAAATGAGCACAATTTTCCAGTTAGTTATTCCACAAAAGTGCTGCTGTGCCACATAGGGATGAGCAAATTAAAAGTGGGCCTCAAAATAAAGGGTTTCTCTTGGTATACAGCAGGAAATGCTGGACTTTTAAAGCAGAGCCTTGGCTTTAACAGGCTGTGGCTGCAGCCCATTAATGCATTAGGAGCGGAAATACCCACTCAGTCGTAACAGAGGCCTAATTTTTTGCTTGAGTCTGAGATGTGTGCCAGTCTCTCCCCTTACCTTTGAGCTCTGCAAATGTGTATCCAGCTCTGTTTTGCTTTTCCTAGGACAAAAAATTTGCAACAAATGAGCACGGCATTCACTGCACTGTTTATTTTGTGTTGTAGATGATACCTACCTAGCTGTATGTATTTTGATTTTTTTAGGAACTACAAGTTTAAAAGCCTACAGATATTGTATATGAAACGTAATTGAAAAGAAAGCATTTCTACAGTTTGTTTTTAAACGGATGTTCATTCAAAAGAGCTACATTTGTGAAGATACTAATCAACAATACAAAATTTTCCTAGTCTGTCAGGGTAATCAGTGTGATGGATAGATAAGCAGAGACTACAGCTAGGCCACCTCGGTGTCCAAGTCATGCCCACTCTGCACCTTTGTGGTAATATTTTGCTGTTATTTTTTAATGTAAAATCTCAGATTTTAAAAGGTCCTGACCACCTTAAAACCGGTTTTTTTGCTGCGAAAAGCCTTCTCGATCTTCCACCAGGTGGCACTCGCCTATAAAAAAAAGTTTCCTCGAAGAGTGTGTCACGGTTCATCCCCCCAGATCTCAAACTGTGGTCTGGTGGAAAGGCTTGGCTTACACTTTGGTGCTGTTCTTAACAATTCCACGATTAAGGCGAACGTTTTCCTCGTCTTTATATAATATCCAAGAAAGTCTTTTAGTAAAATATCCGGCAATTGCTTTCCCTCCCGGCCTCGTAGCTAGATGTGCTGCTGTGAACACAAAGAGGCACAGAAGGGCTTTGCACTGCAGTATGAAGGAACATTCATGAGAGGTTTGCTGCCTAGCAAATGTGTCATGTTGCCACACACCACCCGTTTGGTCTTGCAAGTGCTTAAATCTCTTTTTGTGAAGAACCCCTGTCAGTTTAGACAGATTATTCAAGACTATGCACGTGTCTGTGATTTGCAGTCATAGAATCATAGAATTGGCTGGGTTGGAAGGGACCTCAGAGATCATCAAGTCCAACCCTTGAAATCTACAATCGTGTCTCCTCTGTAGCAACTGCAATCAAGATTTAGAAATCTAAACGACTTGAACGTTTGCAGAATTTCGCTTTGTGGAGTAAAAACCTAGAAACGTCATAAACCTTCTCTTTTAAATAAATTACTAGTTCTTGGGGAAAAAAAACACCAAACCAAACCAACCAACCAACCAAAAAAAATCCAGGAAACGTATCAAAAAATTGTACCACAGAAAAAGCCACCAGATGGAGCTAGTAGATCGTCGTATTGTAGTCTACAGTGCAAGCACAGTTTTTTAATGGATTAGACTGAAGTTTTTTATCAGTATCTGAGAGGTATTAGCATTAGTGAAGTTTTAATTGCTTTGCCAGTGTTTATATAAACTGCTGTTTCCAAAATTAAAAAACAAAACAAAACAACAAAAGAAACCCTAGTCTTTTCAGCCTATTTGTGTAAATGCTGCGGAATGATTGCCTCTTTTAAAAGTTTATAATTTAGAATTAAAACAGCAGATGGCACATTCGGCCCACTGAATAGGGGAATAAACATTTGATGCTGTTAAAAGCATACTCAAAAGAGTACTTCCATAACCTTAGGACATTTTTTTGGTCAGAAATTTACCTGTTCTTGCAGAATTTTTTTTTTTCCCATTGCTGCCTGTGACTACTGAAATGTTTGCCAATAACCAATGCTCCTACCTGAGAACTCTTCTTAATTGTTGAGTGGCATGACTGCTTTAGCTTTGGGAATCCATTGTCATTCAGGATGAATGACTGTTCTCAACAAGATTATTTGTGGACTGTTTCTTTATGATGTCTTTTGTGATATCCATGATTAGCTTCTTATTTTTAAAATTTATTATTGATTTTATTGTCATTAATGGTTTTTTTTTTTGTTAAGCAGGATAGCAAGGTTAAAAGAGAAAATCCAGTTTGGACTAAGCATTTTTATACTTGGAAGTAATGGGAAAAAGCCATCATTATGGCCATCATAATTTTAATGAGAAATATACCCTTTCCCTTCCCTCCCCTTTCCTTCCCATTCCTTTTATTGTCTTCTCTATTATTTTTTTTTATTTTTTTGAGGAGAATCATCTGCTTTCCTATAATTTCTGCCTGTATATGAGATAATTATGAAAGTTTATGAAAAAAAGTAGATGCAGAAATTTTAGGAGGCCCCATATTTTATTCCTAAATAGCCTATATAGGCTTAGATGCACTCAAAATGAAGTATCACCTATTTTTTCTGCTTTCCATTAGTAAACTTTTATGAAAATTGGATTCGGTGGGAACTTGGTCTACCTCTAGCTAATCATAAAATCAAACGTTTTATTTTGCAGCAAGTATAATGCACCAGACTCTGGGGCTCAGGATTTAGATTAGTTCAATTTAGAATCGTAAGGCAGCCAGGAACCTTGATTTAGTTTAAACTCAATAACATCTGTAGAAATAAGAATCCATTTATTTGGTGCTGGTCCTTATTAAAATCACAAAGAAATTTCCTGTAGATATTTTGCACTGACTAACGTAATACCACTTCTATCATTTCAATGCAATTACAGGCATTATAATTGATGACAGAATTTCTCTCTTAAAGAAACCTTTTATTTGGCAGAGGGAGGATCATATGTAACCCAGGTAACCTTGCACATCTCATAACAACAGTGTTATCAACTGTCAAGCTATATTTCAGCTGAATTTTTCTTGTGATGAAAAAGGTATTGTGTTGTGTCCACAATAAAATGTTTTCCACCTTTTTATCCTTTGGCAGGAGTAGAGGGAAATGAAGAATAGGGAGGGCAAGAGTCAGTTACAGACCACAGGGACTCCAGCCATGGGCCTCACTGTTTCCTTACTGTTTATCCTGCAGCCCTAAAGAGTCACCTGTGGCTCTCTGTGTCCTCCTTATGTTATAGCCAGGAGTCATAGTCTTCTCCTGACACTAATAGTTTGTCAGACCCAGTGATGAAGGTGGCAGTGTGAGTTGTGGTGGGACTGATGTGGAATGCCTTTCTGTTGCTGTGTGCATCCAGAGGGGGAGACGATGCATGTTCTGCAGTGGCTGATGTGCCCGAGATGAACTGGGGCTGTGAGAAGGGCCAACCTTCGGCCTTGACCAAGAGTTGGCCTCATAACTCAAGTGTATTAAGTTCATAACTTAAGTGTACTACTGTCTACTGTAGTGTCCCTCTCTGATCTGAGACATCAAAGGCACCTCCTGGCAGTTTCTTGTTTGATGTGCTTGTTAGGATCTGTGAGCTAGAGCATTTTAAGTGATTGTTCCAGTAATAGTGGATGCAAAGCTGTGCATATATTCAATACTGTTTTCCTGGCTAAATCAACACATAAGGAATGGCCTGGCATTTAATTTTATGTTAACCTATCCCTCCAGCTATTATCAGCCACATACTGTAGCAAAAGTTTGTTATTATAACACTGCAAGTCTGAAGAGGGATGTCTGCATAAGAATGTGAATTCAGACATAATGTATCACACATAAATCCACAAGCAAGTGGTTTAAAAGATTGCTGAGGTCTGATGTATCTCACTTTCTGGTGGTAGAAGAATTCCTACTAAAGAATTTGTGTCACAATCTAATTTGCTTGTGAACAGCTGACCTAAATCCGAATTTTCATGGTGAAAACAACTGCCAGTGTCAAATATACAAAAAAATCTCCCTGGAAAGAAGGGATCAAATAAAAAGAATCAGGCAAAACATAATGTTGCATTATAGTATGTCTGCAAAAGTGTTTCAGAAGTTAAATATAACTAATGTTGGCTTCAAAGTCCCTCAGCAACTGGCAAGGAGCACATTCATGCATACCCTGAGCTCCATGACATTTTGATATTTTTATCACACTGTGATTTCAACAGATACCACACTTTCTCCGTGTACTTTGGACAGTGGATTTCAAAAGTACTGCAAGAAGTGTTACAGTTTCCACCAAAGTCCTCATAATGAAACTGTACCTATTAGACTTTTTTTCCTTCAAGACATCTGTGTGAGTTAGGAGCTAATTACCATCCCTTAGCAGACATGAGGATTTGCTGTGCTGATTCCAGAGCTATTTCCATCTTGCTTGATAGTGCTTTGCTTATTGCTCTCCTGGTCTTCCTGGACATGTTCTGGTCACTCTTTATGACCAGAGCATATATAATATTGATACTGTCTATAAAAATTATCAAGAAATTTGAACATAAACAACAAATATTTTCAGTAGTATTAAATTCGAAGCTGGCCAGTTCCCTTGCTCTAGCACTACCATGCAAACAGTGGTGCTGGCTTTGCAGAAGGTGTGATGTGTTCTAGCAAGTGGTGGAAATGGGCACCTGAGGCTGGCTGGCAAGGGAAGGGCAAGAAGCTTTCTGAGCTGGTGTCACTGTCCTGCTGAGTCTATTAGCTTGATGCAATACTGCTTCCAGACCTAAGCTGCCACATAGACATCCTACTGTACTGAGCTTAATGTGCATGAGGATGTACTAATATGAGCATCCCTTTTATTAACCTTTGTTTTCATCTCCATATTCTCCCTGTGTAATTTTAATCACCTAATTTACATGCTTTACCTTAGCCGTATTTTTGTTTTGTCTGCTCTTGCCCCACCCTTCCTCCCCATTATGCTGGATAATCAAGAGTTGGCAGCAAGTGCATTTTAAAAAAGGCAAAAAAACATTAAGGAAAGTAATATTAACTACTCTGCTTTCCAAACAATCGATAGACATGTGTAGACTTATCTAATCCATGCTTTGCTAAAAGCTGGTTAAGTTTTCCCCTTGGTTTGTTGGGAGGGAGCTGGCTCTCTTGAGCTACAGTTCTTGGGCCTCCTCTGGATCTCAGATTATTTACCTACTCTGAGAGGGTTCCCTCTTTTCCTCCGTCTCCCTATCCAAAAGGCCTCACCTTTCCTGTGTTTGTCTGAAGATGGCCACTGCTGGATAAATGGCCTTTGTAACATTCATGTGAAAACTTTCCTTTTGCTTGGCACAGCTTTTTTCCCTCTTGAATAACCATGACACCTAGCAAAAAAAAGTTAGACTCTTTCTAACTTTGGTTATAAATTCATGTGTGTGGGGTCAGCATAGTGTCTGTTCTTTGTTACAGTCCAACACACTGCTTGAGATAACCTATAACCACAGTTTAAAGTACAGACTTTTATTTTCAGGTTCTCCACCACCTATGATAGAGATATTGCACTAATCATAAAACTCAAGGTAGTGCTCAAAGCTTTTGATTGCAGTTTTTCTCCTTTTCTTGTTCATTTGACATGGGTCTTGCCTTTCTTCACCATGTGAAATATTTTCCTGCACTTACTATAATGAAAGAGAATTCCCCAGACACCAGTCCCAGGGAAAATGGGTATCTTTTATAAAAGTTAGATATCTTGGATTTTAAAATTGAAGTATCTTAGATCACACTTATGGCAGGCCCGAAACCCTTCACCACCTTCCAGAAGAGTGAAAAAGAAGAATAAATTAATTTTTTCCAAATATGTGAGCCTCCTCAGTATGTTGAGGACATAGGGCTTGAATTTATTCAGGTACTGACCTTGCTTCTTTTTCCTTTTGTGAAAATGACAATATCTTTATGTGTCTGCAGTCTGACATCTGGACCACTAAAAATGGCATCTCTGTAGACTCTGTGTGACCAGATGGGGCTACTCTTTCTTGTCAGGGTTGGCACAGAGGTGGATTTTATGAACAGTCTTGACCTTTTTTACATGTATTTCAGTACCTTCTCTTGCATACGAGGTAAGAGTTGCCATCTTAAATCCTGTTTTGCTTTTCAGTAAGAGCCTATGTTGGCTGAGCAGCCACTGACTTCCATGAGACTTCCATCATGAAAGGAAAAAAACAGAGACCCCTCAGCTTACTGCTGGGGTTCTTTGTCTGAAGTCTGAGGCTTTGAGCCAACATGCAACAGTAGCTGTTTGAGAAGCAAATGGGGAAATGCCTTTATTAGTCAAAAAGCAAAGTGAAATTTTGGGGGCAAAAGGGTAAAGAATTGAGCAACAGTTCCACATTTCTGCATCCAGCAATTGAATAATGAACCTCAATAGCTCTGAGGTTTCCTCTTGTAAAAAGAGAGGTCTTGATATGTCAGTGCAACTTTTTTTAAGGTCAAAAGAGCTGCTAGACCAAACGTTTTCACTAGTCTTTGTGCTACCTGCAAGCATATGTAATGGAGATGGTCTGTTAACTTCTGTCTTGCTGTCAGGCTGGACCTGTATTACAAAATTGAGAAAGTGCTAGCCAGCCAAGCATGAAATACTCTTGCCTGCTTTTGTTCAGAACTGATGGAAATAACATGTAAGCAAGTAAAGATTTCAGCAATACATACCCCAAGAGAGAGAACCTTAAAAGGCTGCTTCACAAGAGCAAATTTGGGGATTTGCATCAGGATCTTTATTTAGATGCTTTAATCCAGGCATTCTTCAATCTATCCTGAGACCTAAGGAAATATTTCAGAAATGCTCCAAGAGATTATATGGTTTTAAATACATTCTATGTGTCTTTCTTTAATATTTTCTCCTTAGCTGTGCTACGAGCTTCTTTTGAGACCAAGGCACAAACTGCCTAAGCTCAAATCCAACAAAAACCATAAATATGGCAAAATCAGTTACTGAATCCAGTAGCTGGGTCTACTTCATTTTATAAAAGCTTGTTGGCTTTCAGAAGCCCTCATTAATTACCTCCATCTAAGCATTACATTTTTCATTCCCTTGTTAAGCTTATATGGCATATGTCATTCAGGAGTACCTCCTCAAAACTTATTCAGCAATTAGCAATAAGACAAAATACCCTTGTTACATCATTGCAATTCACAGACAGCCTCTAGCTCTGACAGAACTTGTTTCAGCTGTTTCAGGACAGGGCTCATGCTGTTGCTGATCTCTTCTTGCTTTTTGACAGTTTAATCTGCATTTTGAACCGGACATGGGATGGCTACTTACTATTTTTTTCTACTTTCAGTTCCCTATGCTTTCTAGTATTAGCCTGGAACTTTAAGATTGCTTCTTTGCACTTTGATGTCAGGGAAAAAGCAAATGAGAAATCCTTGTTTGCTCTCAGGAATAAGGGCATGTAAGTCAGTAAGACTTGTTTAGGCGTCTTGGGATAGAAAAAACACCTAAGGATGTTAGGTGTTAGGTCTGGATATATCTATATGTCAGTGCTGACATGCTGTCCTAGTCACAGGCTCAGCTGAGATGGAGGCAAGGCTTCATTAGATTTTGTCTAACACATTGGGATGCTCCTTTTATCAATGAAAGGGGTAAGATGCAAGTTGTAACCGTAAGCTTAGGCTAAGAACTATAGGGTATTGTGGCGGGTTGACCTTGACTAGCTGCCAGATGCCCACCCAGCTGCTCCCCCATTTTTCCTTCCTCAACAGAACAGGGGGAAGAAAATAAGATATAAAAGCTTGTGGGTTGAGATAAAGACAGGCAGATCAGGTTTCATTTACTGTCGTGGGCAAAACAGGCTTGGCTTGGGAAAAATTAAATTTTTACCATTTAAAATAAGAGATGGATGGTGAGAAACAGACAAAACCTGGAGGCTCCCCTGATTTAATTTTTTTTTTTAAATTTCTTTTTTCCCACAGGCTTAATGTCACTCCTTAATTCCCAACACCTCTACCTCCTCCCACAAGTGACACAGGAGGACAGGGAATGGAGACTTGTGGTAAGTCCGTAAAAGCTCCTCTCTTTTCCTCCTTCCTCCTTCGATACTTTCCCTGCTCCAGCATGGGGCTTCTCCATGGGCTGCAGTCCTTCAGAGCAAACCTGCTTCAGCTTGGGTCCTTCCCACAGGCGGCAGAGGATGGATCCCTGCTCTGGCACCTGGAGCACCTCCTCCCCCTTTCCCCTGGGTGCTCTCAGGGCTGTTTCTCCCACTTTTCCCCTCAGGGCCGGGCAGTGTTTCACCCTCCCTTACAGGGCCCTCCCCTGAGGCACCGCCATGGTGCCTGCGGGCTCAGTTGGATCCGGCTGGAACCGGATGTGGCTGGAACAGGGCAGCCCCGGCCGCTCCCCACAGGGACCCTGCAGACCCTGAC
Organism: Florisuga fusca; assembly: GCA_038090715.1. Lineage (NCBI taxonomy): Eukaryota > Metazoa > Chordata > Aves > Apodiformes > Trochilidae > Florisuga > Florisuga fusca. The sequence continues at coordinate 29,348,819 of JAAWXA010000004.1, read as the reverse complement.
AGACCCTGGGGCGCGCATGCACCATATGTGTAGTCGGAATGAAATCTTGTTGTTTTCATTTTTTTTTTTAAACTCATTGGTTTTTTGCCTTCTTTCACTGCCCTCACCAGCTGCCCCTTCCCCGTTGCCTCTTCCCTCTGACAATTCCGCCGCTACCTCGGGGAGGCACCAGGGAGGGGGCAGCAGGAACAGGCAGAAAGGTCACCGCAGTGGCATTGTCTTCGCCGCTGTCACAGGAAATAATATCCTCAGTTTTCCTCATCGTCCCATTCAGAACGTAAGATTTTCACAGGCCGTATCAAAAATCTATTACCAGGCTCTCCGTCCAGGAGTTAATTAATTTTGTTTGACAAAACAGGTCACACCATTTTCACTAGTCTCAGATGGACAGTATCCCATTTTCGGCTGTCCCATGCTGACTTTCCCTCTGCTCCCCTCTGAGGAGGGCAGGTGAGGAGAGGAGGCCAGGCACCTGTGGCACTCTGCTCTCAGGAGCCAGGATCGGGCTGGTGGCCATCAGCAGCAGCGGGAGGAGTGAACACAGGGGCCTCCCTGTGCTGCTCCTTCCAGTTTTTGGAAGTTTTTAAAAATCGCTTTCATAGTTCACTGCAGAGTCATGCTTGTTATCTCCCCAGCGGATCTGGAGCAGCTCATGTGAGCCACTCCTCTGGCATACAACCGTGCTTGCACAACTCCGTATTAAGGCTATTAATACACTTTGCCCACATGAGCAACCCTTGTTGCAGCAATGCAACACGTAGCTCAGTCACATAATGTTAACAAGAAGAACTCGAGCAGACACGTAGGCCCCAATCTGGGAAATATTTATGGTTAGGCTTAACTTCTAGCATCTTGCTAACCCCTCGAGTGTTCACAGGACTGAAAACTTAATAAAAAGTTGGCTAAAATACTCTGTTTACAAATGATATCAAGAGGAAGCATGTGCAATGGTTTATATGAGAAATGAAGTTTTTTAAAACAAAACACCCATCCATCGTCTCTGTCAGTTTATGCCATAGATGCTATAAGAGAGCATGGAAAGAAATAAGCACACACTAGTAAATCAGTATCTGGATTTGTACTTTCACTCTTGTTACCAGCAGGACTTCTGGAAAAACATAGTCCTTGCTTAAGATCAAACACCAAAAAGAGAGTCAGCAAAACTTTTTCTTGTAATTCCCATTTAGCATCGTTAAACTTCTCCATTTCAATGGAGAATCCCTTATGCAAAGTCTTTGCAAAGGTGTGTTGTAGACAGGCTCTTTGATTTCCAGTGAGTATAAGCTAAGCATGAGAACATGTATGTGCAAGAGATGCTTTGGACCCCTGTAATGTGCTGCCTGCACTATGTTGCCAACTCTTTTTAGCATCACTGTTTTGGGTGATAAAGAACTAAAAGCAGGTAGTGCGGTGGGATGTTCATGAAGCCTTTTTGTTCAGTCTTATTTCCATATGGGGAAGTCACAGCATATTTGTCTGAATGGGTCAGATTGCCAAACGCATACTTTAAAGTTAAAAGTGAAGCTTAAAGCAAAAGTAGAGGCTTGGGCATATGATTAAGGTTGATCAAGGAAAAACATCACAGGTTTTGAAATGTCTTGAGTCTTCTAGGGAGACTATAAAGGAGAGGGAACAGGTAAAGTTGGCATGGGGAAAGCTTTTCCCTGTGTTTTCACTCACTCTTTTATTGTTGAGTTCCACCTACTGTTTACATAGATGATTAGAAGCATTAATTAAAAACATATTTAAATATGTATTTAAAATATTGCCAACAGAACAAACCAAATTAGTTCCACATGGAATAATTTATTTTAGCAGAATAAATAATTTCATTGCCTGCACAAACATAGCTGTAATTTCTGATCATAAGCTGGGGATAGCTGGAAGACAGGTGTCATATACTCCTTCCCACTGGCAATGACCCTCTCCTCTTGTGAAAGAGGCCTGGGTCTGATGCCTAGTCTGGCTGCTGGTTCTCTGGCATCCATGGGGAGTACAGCTGAGGCAACCCCAAAGTCTTTGGGTTGTGGTTGCCTGTGCCTGCCTCAGCTATGTGCTGAAGCCTGGACAGAGGGACATTTGCATGCTCCTTGTGAAATGCAAATGGGTGAAGGGGCACAAGAGTCTCCTCCAGCTGCCTATGGCCAATTCAAGCTGCTTCAGGCTTGGTGAAGCTTCTGACTGAAGCCATGGGGCTGCTGGTGGGTTGCTCTTCTGTGGGGTGTTGCTGAGAGCAGGGAGGCCCTGGGCTGGTCTAGGGGCAGCTTGGGATAATCCATTGGAAGATAATGAGGGACATGGGCTGGGGAAGACTTTTTGGGCTTCTGAAGCTGACACCACAAGGGGAGGCATGGTCTGCTTACATATTCTGCAACTTCAAGGATATAAACGAAAGCAGTTAGAGGAACCTCTTCCCTTCAACGTTTGAGCTTCCATAGGAGGGCTCCATCTGTGCCTGGACTTTGCCCTCTTGTCCTTACACTTAAAAAGTGGAACTGGACAATTCCTAATCAGCTGGAAAGTAGAAAATCTGTGTTTTTCTGTGCTGCTTTTCTCACCAACATTTTTTTTTTTCTTGACTGTCTAAAAATCTTATAGGTTGTTGCTCAATAACGTTTACGAACTGGGTGTAGTATAAAAATCCTAGCTACAGGGCAAATATGCACAGCTGTCACATGTAACACACCTTTTAAAACAAAATCATTACCAGGTATTTTAGCAAACACAGAGGTAAAATATTCCACTTTATAAACCCATACATTTATATAATTCTAGCTATGCCAGTTGAACTGTCATTGCTTTACACGGTAAATATATGAGCTAAAACAGGTTGTGTAAAGAAATTGCTAGTAAGACAAAAAAAAGTGAAACTTAATTTGACTGAGAGGGCCCTGCCAAATTTATTAGTTTGGGTTTTAAAGCTCTCCAAAAAAAACGTTCTCTCTTTACCTTTTCAAAAGAATTCAAACTCAAACATAGTATTAGAAACAAGCTGAAAAACCATAAACACTCAAGCTATGACATAAGACACTGAAAACTTGGAAACTGTAAGAAGTGGCAATGTTAACTTGTGTTGTTTCCTTCAGAAAGTACAGAAAAGCAAAAGTCAATTAAGGTGAGGCCATCCGCTGCTAAACTTACAGACATTTGTTGCTTTACATTAATCTCTGTGGCCCCAGTGCCACAGTATTTTTCACGTATCGTCAGACAGCTGTGCTGGAACAGAGGCCCATTGACTTCATGTCATTTGAGCATCTCTTTTGCCTCCGAGGGCTTTGATCTCTGTGGCTGGAAGTGTCTTCTTTGGTTCTGTCTACAGCAGAGTCCCAGCATACCCTCCCTGCCTTCTTAGCACAGTGCAATTCTTGACTATTGCATCTCTGCACTGAGCTACGGAAACAGATTCTGCATTATTTTAACTCCTCTTAGATCATTTGATTGTTTATGGAGTGAGAAGTCCCAAAAGCTCTAGCTGTGAGCAATGTCTGTGGTGCTTGTCCACAAGCTGGAGATGTAGTTATTAGTGCCAATGAAAAGAGATCAGATTATTGATGTTGGGAGTGCTGCATCCATAGCCTACATGGCCTCTCACAGGTGCAGGTTCCTGGTAAGGCCTGCTGTGGGTGCACATGGACAGACCTGCTTACCAACAAGGGGGATGGAGATGAAGGGCACAGTGGCTTTAAAACTGAACTTCGTGAAATTCAGAACTGAATTATATGTAACTGTCTCCTGCAACAATAGGGGAAGGATGGAAGTACCTTACAAGACTCATGTCACTGAAATGCTACAAACTATCCATGCATAAACTCCCTGCTTGGGTTTCTTTCAACATCCATTCAACATCCAAACAAGCTTGCAAGCAGTGTTTGATTATCCAAGTGTAGGGGAATGCAGACCTTCTGACACCTCCGAAAAGCCTCCAAAAAGCACTTGGATTATGAAGCAGTGCCTGGGGAACACTTCCACACAGAGATAAGTTTAATTGCAGACATCAGCATTTTACTGGGGAGGATGCTGTTTCCAAAATTTTGCTGTGTGTGCATGTCATTTCAACCTTAACATCTAGCAAAAAAGGATCAGCTGGTGCTCTAGATTCCAAGGCCAAATGCTGTAAATATCTACAGTAAATGCTGTTCCACACATGAGTAATTCCTTTGGCTCTGTCTGTGCTGTCTCTGGGACCATGAGTCAGGGAGCACAGCATGAACCTTGACCTGCTCTTTGTGGGGCTGTATTGCTGGCAAGGGGATATCCAAAGCTCAGCTACCTCCAAAGCCCTTTACTCTCTCTGTTACACGTGAGATGAGGCTTTGCTATGGGATGTAGCTCATTTGTCCTGGGGTAGAATGGGATAAAAGATAGAAAGGCCTTTCATCTTGTTAAGGGAAAAGGAAAGCCTGGTGAAATCACAACCTTCTTCACTACACTGAATTTGTTCTTGCCTAAGATGAAACCAGTTGACCACTGACCTTTTCACAAGGGCATTGTCAAAGAGCCCTATTGTAGAATATCTGTGGAAAAGACAGGAGTTTATGGCTTGATTTGGTTATTAGCCACCAGGCACCATGCAAGTAGTATTTGTTGTATGCTTTTAATTCCATGGCACCAGTATAGTGTTGGATTTTTGGATGCTTGGTTTTTTTTTGCATTTTTGACATCTGTTTTCAGAACTAGTAAGGAATATGGAATAAAGACAGAATATAAACAATTAATTTAATGTGTTTACTGTTGATCTCAGGAGTCAGAAGAAAGAAATTTGGTGATATAGGGTGTGGCTGGGATACATAGATAGTTATCTTATAAGATCGAATGAACATTGGCCAAAGTTGGAAAAAAACATTGTTTCTAAATAGGAAAATATTTTGCTGCTGGGGATTTGGGGATTTGTGTGCTAAGAAAGGGCTGGGGGTTTTCTTTCTGCAGCATGGGAACACTCCCAGCAATTCATCCTCACGTTGAGTTTCTTTGTCATCTGACTGCTGCCACTCAGCTGTGTACGGTCTTCACTCAACTGTGGCTGTGGGGAGGGCTGGAAGCATTTTCATGCTGGAAGAGAACTGAAATCTCATAATTAGAGGCACGTACTTATAAAAAATAACCCCTGGAAAAAAAATTGAAATGCTGCTGACTTGAGATGTTACATAGATATCTGCTGCCTATCAAGGTTATTTGCAGTTTTCATGAACCAAGCAATGTAAGCAGAGGGTGAAATTTGATTCGTTTTATGAGGGTGCACATATTCTCCCCCAACCTAGGAATGTGGTAAAGGAGACTGTAGAAACTGAAGTATCTGTCCTGTTTCAAAGAGCTACTTTAGGAGAGGTTTCTCCAACCCATCTCCCCTTCATTTCTGAAATCTGGTGTAACACTGATCCTTCCCATCCCCAGCAGCTCCACAACAGCCTCGTGCCTAACAAGAAAGGCCTAAAAGTGTATTTTCTCACCCAGCTGTCAAGCATCAGTCTGCCTCTGTGGTGTAATTACACCGGCTGTCACCCGTTGTACCTCCTTGCCTTCCTTTCACTGACTTTGCCAGGTTGGTCCCATCCACGGTGGCAAATAGTGCCTCTGCTCCCACATCCCTGCCTAGTACAGCCTGAAACCCGATTACAGCTCTCATTCATCTCTGCCCATCTGCTCTTTAGAGAGCTCATGCATATTAGAAAGCAAAGTCTCACAGAAAGCTGTAATCTAGGATAAAACCCTCAAGCTCTCTAGAAACCAGTTTAGGGAAGCAGTAACATATGGCTTCCTAGCCACGTGAGTGATGGCAAATGTGTAACTGATTTGATTAAGCTGTTCTGTAGTATTAGGACCACCCAAAAGATGGCACTAAACAACCTTTAGTCACACACATACACACACATGAAATTTTCTGATGCTACTCAAAGAAGTAGTTCACCAGCTTAACTCTGTAATTTATGTGTACAAAAGTAGAAGTCATCTTAGATAATTCTATGTTAGACCAGGAGAAAAAACTGAGGATAAACACTTTTATATAAGCAGATAAACTTTGTACTGTAAATATTACTTTATTAGACCCACATGAAAGCATTCTTATTTGTGTAAACATGACAATGTGACATTCGGTGAGCCAGTGCAAATGTGTTAAAATTACTTAGGGCTTAGCCACTGCATTTAAAATATTTGCTTCTTTAGAAGCTACTGATGCTATTGCTGTACACTGACCTTTGTAAATCTTTGGATACTGGGCCAAAAGTGCTTTTATTTATGTGGCTGCAATATGGAGTCATTCCACCAATGCTCATGGAGTGACATGGAATGACAAGCATTAGCAAGGGGAAGCTCTGGCCTATTGTCACCACCTTTTCTAGTAGGTAGAGCTGTCTATTTTGAATTTTAAATCATCTGAGTTGTCTGCAGTGGGAAGAACAAGACGTTTCTACTAGTCACTTTCCATTTTATGATGGAATATTTGAAAGGGAAAAAAGAGTCCCTTTCATATCTATAACCACTGAAAACTCAGTAATGGGATCTACTTTATAGTAAAACCTAAAGATGAGTGTGTTCACAGGAAGTGCTGGAGGAGGAATCCTCACACACTGCAAAAGTAATTTTTTGTTATGACTTCAGTTGCATTATTTAAATACAATACTACATGATAATAATTAATTCTACAAAAAAAAAACCAAAAAACCCAAACAAACAAACTCACAACAAACCTCCACCTTTGCTTAGAGCAGAACCCAAAAGGGGTTGAGAGGGGCCTTACACAAATATTTGCTTCCCCTGAATTACAAGACTTCTCTTTTGAATGGGATAAACCTAAAGTAGAACAATAAAAGAAACTTCCCAGGTACTGGAAGAGATGTAGTGAGAACTGAGCAGTGTAAAACCTGCCTAAATACAAAAACTGCTTTCATCACTTTCTCCAAAGCTTCCCTTCAAACAAGTCTACTTTTTTCTCCACTGTGCCTATCTAAAAGCCACCATAGCTGCATACAGTGTTGAGTTCTTCATGGCTCTATGCACTCATGAAATTAAAGGCATTTAAATCAACTCTATCAGCTCAGAAAATGGAGTCAAGGTTTTACATTTTGGGATTTTTTTTTTTTTTTTTTAATGCTTCGGTATTTTTGACATCTTAGGTATATAATGTGGCTTATCTAATAATTTCATTCTATTATGTTTATATTATGACCACTATCTGGTTATAATTGAAAAAAAAAAGAAACTTAGACGTTGTGGTTTTAGTCAGGGGATGACCTGGACTGTACTCAAAAGAATTTAGTGGCACATGCACAGAACTGTGCACAGACATGGGAGCACCAGCTGGCCTGATTACATTTATTCACTATGGGGTTAAGAAGCCAAAACAGAAGAGACAGTGGAAGTATACACACAATGAATGGTTGAGGACCTGGGTTCTCTTTGTTTTGATAACACAGCAACGAGATGTGTTCACTGAGAAATTCTGCACAATGTGTAGCCTTGAAAACCACCAAATATTTCATGGTTACTTTTTGAGTCTCACTGTACCAGCTTGTTGAAGATAAAGACTTACCAATATTAGATGTGTAATGGGGTATTGAGTTGTATTAACATTCACCTATAATATGGTATATCACTGCTAAGTGAAAAAAACTCTCTCACATCTGTCCAAGGCCTTCACAATTTGATTTTTAACAACTTCGTACTAGTAAAAAATTCTGAAAACAAGGCATAAAAATTAGATCACTTCACTGGAATATATTGTGCATGGGGACAAGGGGAGCAAAGCATTTTTGTGACAATCATTGCAATATGTACAGCTTTCACATTCTGAGAGGTTTTTAATTCACTGCAGGTATTTTCTATTCCAAAGAGGATGTATGATTTCTTACACAAGCTGAAAGACAACTTTGCAGTGAAGCAAGAGCAGGAGAACTTATGGGGGAAGGATGGATGGTAGGGAAGGAGAGAGTCTGAACTGGAACATTACTAATTCTCACAGTGGTAGCTCACTGAAAAAAAATGCTGCAGGACAAACCAGTCAATTTTTGGAAAGAATTCTAGCCATTTGGAATTGAATTTTCACTTGAAAACTCTTTGGAAACAGGATATTTCTCCCAAGGACTCTCAGCCCTTTTAAAACATGGAATGAGATGAATTGAATTCAGCTTCAGACATCTGTATTGTAGCTGTCTACATCTGAACCCTATGTCCCTTGGTCACTAGAAAGAAATACACATTTGTAAGGTGCAGTTCATGTAACCTATTATGGACCTCTACTGTAGGTAGGTATGTACCATGTTTAAAGTGCCCCTTTTCTTTCTATTTAGTCTAAAAGGCATCTACAAAGTGTTTCAGATACAGATTTGAAAGTCCATAAGACAAAACCCCTCCCCTGTGTAAAAATGTATTTTTTTAATTCTTGAAAGACTATGAAACATTTGCTACAGTTTTATGTGTTTAGACTTAAAACAAATAATAAGAGGAAGAGTGTAATACACTCTTGGCAGGCAACATGCCACTAGAATAATCTCTGACAGCAGTGTTTGTATGGGCCAATTTGCTTAGAAGTCAACCATTGTACCATAAAGCAGTCTGTGGAGCAATCCGAGGCCAGGGATGGATTTGTCTGGTCAAAGGTGGAAGGCTTCTCCACAGCTCATCACCCAAACACTCCTTACTCCTTTTGAAGTCAAGGGAGAGAAACAAGAGCCAGAAACACAGATCATCTTATCGTAAGGTCAGTGGCAAAAGCCACAAGTCTTGTACGTTTCAAGTGCCTACTTTTCTCTGTCAATTAGCAAAGGTACCTGCCCTGACTAATTAAAAGGAACTTCAAGATTTGCTGTAGGCAGGACCGGTGTTTCTGTCTGCACTGAGGAGCTGCTTCTGTGGATGCATCTGCAAGAAAGGACTTGAGTGAAAAAAATAACTAACAGTGTCAACCTGATGCCTCAAGCAGCTGTAAGAAATCCTGATAAAAGAGGAACAGTTGTTTTATATCCCTATTTTGGACCTACAGGCCCACAGTACGTTCCTGGCTGTGCTTCTGCTCTCTGTGACTTAAAAAAGGTACTTACGGTTTTTATGTCTTCTAGTTGCTTCAGCTGGGAAACAGGGTTCAGGATATCTCCTGGTGCCTCCTTGTTTGTCACCACTTCATTTGGCCTCTGTAAGCACAGGCTAATTCTGAAACCTTGCATCTCGGCTTCCCAGCTGGGGGAAACTTGGGGATATTTGGTTAGGATTATGCTTCAAGTGGCACCATCTTCTTTTAGCTAGCTTAGTCCTAGGTCAAGCGTAAGTTGTTTGGGAGCAAATCCAAGCAATTAATTAATCAGTGAACTCTAGGAGATACGTGCTTTACCTGCCCTTCTCCTTAATTTTCCTTTTCCACTTGCTGCAATCCATGCTGGCTCAAGTTTGGGAACTGAAGACAGAAGCAGGTACCAGACATTGCTGTTAGTGCACAGCCTTCCTTTTCTTTGGAACATCCCTGTCTTCTGTAGAGATGGCTCTTCTATCTCTACCATTAGCCATAGCTCAGTTGCACACTAAGAACAGGCATGAGGGGACCACTTGATGTCCCTTGCCATTAAGCTAGCTAGTAGGGAGAGATTTTTTCAAACTACTTTGAACTGGTATTACAATAGCTTTTTATGTCTATTGTATAAAAGAATGTAAAATGCCTAACAGCTATATAATACATCACTTGCATGGAGGCAGTGAAAATGATTTTGAAGGCAAGAATCTCAGTAATGTGGGTACTTCATGGGGAGAAAAAAGGGTTTTCATCAGTGAGAACTAGATTACCATGGAATGCTAGGTGATGCAGACTGGTTGCTGAGTTTGGAAGCAAAACCATAGTAATATTGGACTCCCAGTTTTGGATTGGACCTTTGTCTCTGCTGTTACTTTTCCTTCCCCTCTATTTTTCATAATTTCAGGCTTGTGTATTGAATGTGCTTTTGGGTGCTTACACTGTCTACACTGTGTTTCTGCAATCTTAGATTGTTAATGATTACAATGTGTGCAGTGCCTAATTAGTAATGGAACTCAAGCCTTGTCTTCTCACACCCAGCCAAAAATCTCAAAGACTTGTATCATGATGTTTGTGTTGCATTTTAATAAAGCATCCCAATTCAGTCCATAAGAGAATTTCTGCTTTAGATGTGGCTGTTCACCTCATTGTTATCATGATTCTTGATACATTTATATTCATTACTATACAGGGAATTAAAAGAGCAGCAGATTAGACTGTTCCTGAAGTGGTCTGTTACAATGTTTTCTCATAGTAAGAAAGCATAAAATCATGCAACTGCTGAAAAATGTGCTAATTAAAGCACTGGGGGAGGGTAAAAGGTCACAGCCAACAGGGCAAGGGAAAGACAAGCAAGCTCCATGTAACTGTGCATTGGAATTAAGCCTAGGGAGGGAAAAAAAATATAAATACAGTCCATAAAAAAAATTTTAAAGCTTTACCATTTCATCAAACAGGAAATTTAAGGATTATTTTGTGTCAAGACCAGAAAGGCTTACTCATAGAAACAGAGTTTTGGTAGTGGGGACATTTTATTTTTAAATTCATAAAATAAACTTTCATCATCATACAGGAAATACACCAGACTTAAGAAATCCTGCCAATGACCTCTATGGTAGAATAAAACTAAGAGAAAAGGGGAAATATCTCACCAATTTTTAAATTCCTATTTGCCCAAGATTTTTAAGAGAGTTTGAATCTGAAATATGCATTACATGAATTCTAAGAAAGGAAAACATTTTTTCTCTGAACAGTCTTGGGGGGTGGCTGCCCCCCAAACACTGCCCCC